>OX183137.1:2292500-2886082 GCA_945261195.1 Cryptosula pallasiana
AATCCTATATGTTTTGACCTTTTTAATGTTATGCTTTATAAAGTTGCTCGAGAAAAGTCATTAATTACGCCTAAGACCTATTTATTATCATGCTATTTCTATTTAAAACAAACAAGGAACATCCATAGACTTCGGAATTATAGGTTTATCAATTCAACCTAAAAAGGAAGAGAACTTGATTGCATTTATCTCCTGTTTTTATTGTGTTTGATTACATATTAGTTAATACAGGTACAACCTTTCACCAAAAACTTAATGAGAAATCCACTCACTTCCAACAAAACTTAATTTTAAAACGGATTTGTGGTTATACCTCTAATTCTAGTTATCTCCGGTATCATCTAAAAAAACATGAACAAAGTATGACTTTATCCACTTGTTTTGTTAGTTAGACTGTTACTTTTCTTAAAATATCTCATTGTTTTTTGTGTGAAATACAAACAATGTATCAACATACATAGTGTATTTTCTATTTTTAGGAAGCTGTTTTGTCTAATAAATCAAGAGTTATATGTTACATATACATATTTAAATGCTATCAGATACCTGTAAAGTATTTATTACATTCTTAACTCATACTTAATGTTGTAAACTATAATTGAAGCTCTCACATTTTAATTTACTGTCTGATGATATAAAGATGGAACTACACTGCATCAATGTTTTGCTGTTGATGTGTCTATATGATTGTTTATGGATATGTTCAGTTGACTACATAGTTCGAAGTAGTGTGTGTTGTAGTAGAGCATATCAATGAACTGCAATTGAACTAGTTAATCACACATCATATTTTTGCTATAAAATATGTTTAAAGGATGTGAGTTGTCATTCAAATGAATTGTAAGTTTCGTCCTAGCTAGCTATATTTAAAAGAGTATCAATCTAGGACTTATAAAATTTGTTTATCCAATGCTCTACATTCAAAAATTTTAGCTAGGTAGAAAGAAAGTTTACAGGAGTGTATGTACCAAAAATTTTAGCTAGGTAGAAAGGAAGTTTACAGGAGTGTATGTAGAGCTTAATCTTATTAGTCTATCTAATCTCTATCTTCCCATTTTTTAACCAACTTCCCATTTAACTTCCACTTTTTTTAAAAAACAATATCATTTATCATAGTAATGATCAGAAAATCAGTCTACGAATTAATTTTGATAAATGACTTCAATGTTTTGTATATAAGAGAAAGTATTTTTTCTAAGCAGTATCAGTTTTCATTTGTACTTCATTTCAAGTATTAGTCTGCAAAACAACAAAAAATGGCTAGCAATATTCCTACAACAAATGAGTAAGTTATTTTATACTATCTTTTACAATTTTGTTGCAGTTACATTTATAAATTTATACAAATGTATATATATATATATATATATATATATATATATATATATATATATATATATATATATATTACTTGTAGGTCTACAACCTCAAATGAGGGAGTACAACTAAATATAGATGAAATAGATTTCAGCGCTATGTAAGTATATTATTGAGCCTTTATTATTCAACTGTATTATACAGAGCTTTTAATTAATCACAATCTTGATTTATTGTTTTATTAAGCTCTACGGATGATGAAACATTAAGGTGGATTGAGGAATGTTTTGGGGAAGCAGAGAAGAAGGTAAAAAAGGCAAGTGCTAGCACACATATTGCTATGAGTAAGTATTTTTTCTGTTTTATGAAAAATGTAAATTTTTCTGTAGGTAAAATAATAACGACTCTACATTTACTACGTTATTTTTGTAGAAAAACATCTACACGATTCATTGCAAGTGGTCAATGTATAGGGAAGGATGAATCCTTTCTCTCCTACGACCGCCACACATTTGAATGTGAGTATGATGAAAATATTATTTACTACATACTCATTCAATTTAATAAATTTTTTTCAAAATAACATAACTACATTCGTATTTTCTATTTTAGTTCAAGCAGAGAATCCACAACTAAATAAATATAGAGAAGCAAGTCTTTTAGATGGAGATATAAAAGAAGATAGAGAGTGTTTTAAGTGTAAGTGATATGCACTATCTTTATATACATATACAATAGTCAAGAAGGTTATCTATATATAATGAGAATTTGTTTATTTTGCTTGTAGATATTGATAACAAAAGGCCAAGATATTTCCTTTCGGTGCTTTCGTTGCTGTTGGTAGCGTATTGTACAAAGTCGCTGAGCGAAGCACTGGAAGGAAAAAAAACAAGATTTCGTGTATATTTTGTGGTAAGAAGTTTAAATTAGGGGTGTTGCATGAGCCTGGCCGAGTTCTTTCAAGACATTTTTTTGCTCACTTGTTCATTTTTTATTGTTTATGTGGAAAATCCCATACAACTTTGAGAGATCTCCAGCAACATAGTTGTATTTTGAAAACTAAAATGTTTTTTATTGTTGATATCGCTAGTTATAATAATTTTGTTTTATTTATTAATAAAAAATATTCTGAATTAGTTATGGATATTACTTTTCCAAAAAATTTTGCGTTAGTATATCTCTATCCAATAGAAGGTCATTTTTCTGAAAACATTGATTTAGATTTTGAATTAGGGAGTAAATGGTTGGCGATAGCTAAAAAACCGGCTGTTGGAGATCGAAAGCTTTTGCTTAACAACCAGTGTAAAAAACTGAGAGCACTTATATCTTCAGATTCTGATCTTTCAGAAACTGAAGAAAGTAATAATGACTTAATTTCTGTTGCTAGTTCACAGTGCAGTCCAAAAAGTTCAGACTTTTTTCAAAAAGAAATTCTTGTATTAACTGCACTCTTAGGCGAATTTTAAATTTTTTATTTCACTATATTTTTTAGTATTATCATGGCTCTGGAATAGGCTTTATACAACTGTCCTATTTTATAATTTCTTACCACAAAATATATAGTTAATAGGTTGTTTTTTTATAAATACTCTATATATATATATATTATAAATACAGACAATAGACTGTGTTTTTATGAATACTTTTTTCATTTGTATTATCACATGTTTGTATACATTTCATGTAAAAAATGTTCTGTCATTAGTTTACCTAATGCATTATTTTATTTGTTTTGTTGTTGAGAACTCCGTATGCTTCATTCTTACTGTATTACTTTGCATGATATTACAAAATAAATATTGCATTAACCACCTTCATAACAAGTTTCACATCTGTATTACTGAATCTATAACATTGTTATGAAAAAGACTATAATTACTTAATTATCGTGTCATATCATGACAAACTATCAGCACCCAATTCACAAAACTGTAAATCCTAAAGTATAATGCTTGCTGTTGTAAAAAAGTCCTCTACTGTCTTGGTTTCTCAAACAAATTATAAAACATTTTCACAATTTCTTGTGTAAAAGCGGAGTTGTCTTACCATTTTGACAAAATGTGCCGACAATTTTTAAATATTTTTCAAAATTGAAGCCTAGAAATTATAAATGGGAGTTGTCTTAACATTTTTGAAAATGTGACGATAACTTTAAATATTTATTTTTGTGTCGGAACATTGAAATTTTGTAATATTTTTAGAGTTGTAACCCCAAAAGTTTTACAAATTGACTGAATTATTAATGTTAAATATAAATAAGAATACTTTATTACGCTAAATATATACAAATTATTGCACAATACAAATAATATATAATTTAATGTTCATGAGTTGTTGCTGATAGATTTGGCGAGTCATCAGTCACTCACTTGTACACGTATTCTACCTAAAAGCATACATAGACGTCGTTATAACAACTACATTGTACTATGGTGAAAAATACGGTTATTAGTAGTTACTTATTACTAGTGAAGATTTACATACCTTAATTAAATTTCCGATATCGAAATCCTGTTAGCTTCGCTTAAAATGTGATTGTTATCTTCATCGCTTTTCTCACTATCATTGTTGACAACTTTATCTTTTTCCTCAAAGTTTTTGTTTTCAGAGTCACCATCTGTCATATTATCATCTTCTTTGTCATCAGTATAAGCATCAATGTTATCATCATCATCATCATCATCATCATCATCATGACTTTTCATCCGCTCAGCATCATCAAATAGGGAAAATCTGAAAGCTATTCCTTCTTTTTCACTTGAAGTAGATAGGAGCATTAAAGCTTCTTCATCACCCAGAATCGTGAGAATGTGTTTCTTTGTACCACTTTGAGTCGACATCGTACTTTCATAGTGAATCATACCACATTCATGATTTTTGATCTTCAGAACGTTCTCAGGAGGGATAACAATCTTCCCAGTCATCAAAGAATCATCCATCATTCGTCATGTATCTGTAAGTGACAGTGTTAGTGATACGTAGAGGTGATGTATCTTGTTTTCGTTTTTGCTGCTTCAACTTCAAATTTTTCCAAACTGAGAGTCTAGTGAATGTCAGAAGAGTGTTGACAGGAATATTATCGAAAGTGATGATATCAAATTACGCATGCAATTGTTTCAATGATTTCTTTCTCAAGATTTGGGCTATAACTCGTTGTTCTAGCCCTTGGTGATGATTACCTCCTACAATACGAAGATCGGGTTGATTTTCTTCTAGCTTTCCCATGTACACTAGGGTATGTGAAGAGCGGGGATCGAGTTCCTGTAGCTCCACCATAAGTTCTTTGTCAATCAGTGACTTGACTCGAATTCGATGATCGTTTGTTGAAACATATTCATAATCCAATTTACTATAATCTTCAACGTAATTGACATCGAAAACCTCCAATATCGTAGGAATTGGTAAATCCGTCAGACTCACAAAATTTCCGATTTCCAACATCGCTTTCTGCATAGCTCCTGTCATTATTCCAGCCATCTCGAGCAATTCGAACTCTTTAAGTTTGTTTATGGTATTACTCTTGGTATTGCTGAATAGAAAGGAAATTGAAGCTCGAGATAATGTCGCTGCTGGTTTTTTGTTATCCTCTGTTCGTTTGACTTCACTGTTTTCATGCAGATATGTGTAGTCGGGTGTGGGACTCAAAGGAGAGTCAGCTGAAACTACATGACGTTTCATTGCTATAACGGCAGGAGTGTTGATGTTTGAGCAGGAAGATGTATCATTAAAGGTGTTAGGATTGGGTCTTCTATCGTCAATGTGAATGTCGTTGGTGGTGGAATTGGTGGTTGTAGTGGAGATAGTGTCAGTGTTGTTGGTAGCTGTAGTTGGTTCAATATGGAGCTTAGGAAGTGCTTTGGAGTGTGACGTCATCATACCTGCAAAAAGTAAAAGAACTTAGTTTAATGATGTAAATATACTGAAATTACTGTTTTATTAAAAGATTGTTTTTTAAAAACTAAGATTCAAAAAACCTAGATGATTCAATTAACTAAAGACAAATAACTATTTTAGCACTTCTTACCTTGATGCTCTCCTAATAGCTGTAGTAGATGTTGCTCCTCTGTTAGTCGCTGTAGAACTGGATGCTTTCTGTGTGAAAACGATGGCTCTTATGTAGCTAAAGATGCACTGATTAAATCCTATGAACACCATCTCGTGTCAATCTCTATGAATCAGCATTTTTTCACGCGAAGGAAATTCAATGCTTCTGCGGGAATAAATACTTTATTTTCACGCGAATACAAACCAATGCTTTCGCGGGAATAAATAAATTATTTTCACACGAATGGAAACCGTTGCTTTCGCGGGAATAAATAATTTATTTTCACGCGAATAGAAACCGTTGCTTTCGCGGGAATAAAAATTTAATTTTCACGCGAAAACATTGACTTTTATTCGCGGGAAATTAAATCATTTATTCCTTCGAAAGCATTTGTTTGTATTCGCGTGAAAATTAAATTTTTATTCCCGCGAAAGCAACGGTTTCTATTCGCGTGAAAATAAATTATTTATTCCCGCAAAGGCAACGGTTTCTTTTCGCGTGAAAATAAATTATTTTTTCCCGCGAAAGCATCGGTTTGTATTCGCGTGAAAATAAAAGTTTTATTCCCGCGAAAGCAACGGTTTGTATTCGCGTGAAAATAAAGTATTTATTCCCGCGAAAGCATTGAATTTCCTTCATGTAAAAAAATGCTGATTCATAGAGGTTGACACGAGATGATGTTCATAGGGTTTAATCAGTACAACTTTAGCTATATAGGAACCTCCGTTTTCACACAGAAAGCGTCCAGTTCTACAACAGCTAACGGAGAAGCAACATCTACTACATCTACTAGGAGAGCATCAAGGTAAAAACTTGATAAATTACAGTTTTTACTCATACATTATTTATTATACTAAAACAACTGAAAAAATTGATCATCTGTATTTTTTTTTAGATTCAGCCACAAAAAATGAAAATAGTTAACAACAAAGAATCAGAAACTCAGCCTAAACCTTTGACTCAAGAGGACTTGATACTTCTACAAAACATATGCAATAAAAAAATTGAAGAGAGAGTGCGAATTATCTCAAACAATTGTAAATTCATACAGAAAGACTTGATAGAACAGCTAAATAGTTTTCGAACTGAAGCTTTTCTAACATTAAAGCTCTTAGGGAATGATGTTACATCAGACATTCAGAGGTTACATTATCTATTACAACATCGACAACATCAACTAGATCAGGTAAACACACCAATTTCTATCGAGCATGCTCGTAAAGAGCTTGCTCTAAAAAGAAGAAACATACAGCGACAGTCCGCTCAAAGACAAGCTAGAAGGGTAAGGACTCAACAACGTAAGGCACAACGAGCTACAAAAACATCCGATTAACAGTCAATTTTTGATGATAAGGTAATAATGTAGGGGAATGCGCCCAGACCAGTACAGGTCGACTTATTTTATCCATGCCAAACTCTAACACTCATTATTTACTATTACTAATTCTCCAAGCGAACTCTCACTGTATTTATTCCAGGTCGAACAATTTACCTTTATTCCTACTTAATTATTTACTGCGTGTTTTACTTATTTTTGTACATGTGCTTGGGCAGTCATCCATGCGATGGAGACTGCCCCCTTCTGTTCTATCAAGAGTTCTATTGGCTTTTGTATAACCAATTGGATGTACAGGCGTGGCCTGCTTTTGTTCTATGTGCTGCCACTCACTATTATATAATCTTGCTTGTATAAATACGCGTGTATCGCCATAATAAATTAGAGTTAGCCTACACTCTCACTTGCTGATTGTTTCTTATTGCATAAAGCACTTATGCAACGCACCAGTGGCTAAGCAGAAACATACAAGTAAGCTCACACATACAGATTGCGCTGATAGATGAACAGATCAGTTCACACACTTGCACCATAACTTGGACAGTTGAACAGCTCTTGGACCAGTCGACTAGTAACTAGACTAATCAATCAGTAGAAAGTGTTCAGTCAATTCGGCTTACACTGCACTCGGGCAAGTGATACTGAAATGATTGGTCAGCTGCTAGTTCGACCCGACGCATCTATTCCACCGAAAATCAGTGGAAATAGAAAATCAGTGGAAAGTGAGAGAGTTGTGACAACTCCTCACTGTGTATTGCTCGTGGGCGTACAACGCTGCAAATTCTACTCTACGGTTTAGATTGCTGACCTTGGGCGAAGTAAAGGCACACACTACACTGCATGTAGACACTTATTACTGTGGGCCGCTGTACAGGTGACAGCTACCACTCCACCCTAAATTCCTGTACATTGGTGGCAGCAGTGGGATTGAGAGGAACCCACGCAAACGACCCACAGGAACGGCGAATACAAGTAGGAGGCAGCAGGCGCGGAACATGGCGAGCAGACGACGAGCTCTCAGCTCGGACAGAGATGGCTCTCCATTACAGATAATGGGCACGCTGGCCGACATCCATGACAGAATGTCCACCAACAATGGAAGGGACCGTTTCCGCGTCCCACAGTTCAATGGTGAGGGAGACGTTGGATATTTTATCCAACAATTCGAGGAGGTGGCACGCGCCAACAGGTGGCTGCCAGAAGAATCTACCATTCATCTGAGGCAAGCCCTGACAGGAAAGGCGGACCAATGCGGAAGGGGGATTGACACCACCGCCATCACTCAAGCTCTACGAGCAAGCTTCGGACTGACACGTACCGAGGCCCAGACAAAGTTGACCACCTATAGGAAGGCCCATCGGGAAACACTAAGGGAGCATGCGCTCCAAGTCGAACGGCTAGTGGAAGCCGCCTACGGAGACTTGCCAGTCAGGAATCGGGTCGAGCTGACCCTACAGACCTTTCAAAACACCCTAGGACATGTGTACCTCCAACGGCACTTATTGGCTATGCGACCCGCCGACCTAGAGGAAGCTGTCCAGGCAGGGAATGAATTCTTGCAGGTCCAGCACCCGGGTCCAGTACAGTCAAATGTCCAAACCATCCAGGAAGATGGACAAGAGGAACCGCGGCCGACCCCAGAGCCGGCCCTCAAATGTCAAGAAGTGGAGGACCCACTAGCGAAATTGCTAAAAACAATTGAGCACCTCAGTAAGGAGATAGCTACTCTGAAAGAGGATACGAACAAGCCCCCCCCCCCCCAGGCGCTGTTGGGGCTGCCAACGCACGGGGCATGTTAGAAGCCAGTGTAAGACGGCACCTTGGCACTCACGCCAGGGAAACGAGTACGGCCCGCAGCAGTAGGAACCCCTACTGGCTGCAACTGGGCCCCCACAACACATCGGCCTCCTAGAGGACGGATCAAGCCACTCCTGAAAGAACCAGCACCCCTCCCACTGAACAATAGGTTCAGTCCACTAGCTGACAAAATGATGGAAGAAGAGGAGGAAGAGGAAGAGGTGACCAGAGCGAGCCACCCGAGACCCTACTCCCCACAACGGCAAGAAACCAAGAAGAGAAGTCGAACCCCTCCCATAGTGACACAGAAACCACCCATCACCATACACCTGAACCAAGTAGAACGACCATACAAGTCGAGTTACTACTTGCCAGGAGGAGTGGAGGGGCGCACAGTCACATACCTCATTGACACAGGATGTAACACTAACCTCCTGTCCAAGAGGGTGTTCGATTTGCTCACCCCCCAGGCCCAGCTCCACTTCCAGGACTACGACTCACACGGGCTGATGGCCGACGGAACTAGGCTTCCTTTCTATGGGCTGATCACCCTGACCGGGCGGATACGCCACGTCAAATACGAGGAGACATTCGTTGTGAGCCAGATCAATGAGGATGTGATCCTCGGGATGCCATTCTTGGCCAAGCAGAAATGTCAAATAGGGTTTGACCGACCCACCCTTCACGTACAAGGGAAGGAGCTAACCTGCACCGACAGGCATGGTAGGGACCTAGTGTCCAAAGTACAGGTGCAGAAGGATGTACACATACCCCCCCAAGCCGAAGCAACAGTACCCTGCCATCTGGCCAGTCGGACCCCCTGTGAACAAGGAGTCATTGAGAGCAAGGAAGGAGGGCTATTGATAGCCACTAGTATCTACTCCCCGGACGAACGCGGACGAGTGCTGGTCCGATGCCTAAATCCGTCACAAGACAGTATCCGGGTACCAGCAGGAGAGGTCATAGGAACGTTTACCGGAGTCGGACCCCACGAGGTACGACCACTCCACGGCCCCAGACCAGAGGAAGCACCAAGAGGAGACCTACCCCCCCACCTTGTGCCCCTGTTCACCCAGGCAAGAAAGGGATGCCAGAATACCCGAGAAGAATGTCAACTACGGGACCTCCTCACATGCTACCAGGATGTGTTTAGTCGCAACGATGGAGACATCGGACGCACCCCCCTCGCTGAACACTCCATTCCTGTTGCACCAGGAACCCGGCCGATACGGCTACCCCCCACCGATTAGGAGCAGAGAAAGAAGCTGAGGCAGAGAGACAGGTCAAGGAGCTACTAGCCAAGGACCTCATTGAACCTGCTGACGGAGCTTGGAGCTCCCCGGTCGTACTAGTGCGAAAGGAGGATGACTCCTGGAGGTTCTGCGTCGACTATAGCAAACTGAATGACGTCACGCAACAGGATGCATACCCTATACCTCGCATTGACGACTCTCTGGATGCACTAGCTGGGAGCCGCTATTTCAGCACCCTCGACCTGACCAGTGGATACTGGCAAGTCCCTCTAGACGAGGACGCCGAGGACAAGTCGGCGTTCATCACCCGCAGTGGCCTATGGAGATGGAAAGTGCTGCCATTCGGGTTGACCTCTGCCCCCGCTACATTCCAAAGGCTCACGGAGCGAGTACTGAAAGGGCTCCACTGGAAGACGTTGCTCCTCTATCTGGACGACATGATAGTCATCGCACCCGACTTCACGTCACACATCCAGAGGCTAGAGAAGGTACTACAGCGACTCCAGAGTGCCCACCTTAAGGTGAAGCCCTCTAAGTGCGAGCTTCTGAGCCCCCAAGTCAAATACCTAGGGCACGTAGTCAGTGCCGAGGGCGTGGCCACCGACCCAGAGAAAGTGGAGGCAGTGAAGAAGTGGCAGGCTCCGCAAGACATAAAGATACTGCAGGCGTTCTTGGGAACCGCAGGATATTACAGACAATACTTGCCAGACTACGCCACCACTGCCAAGCCACTTACCGTGCTGACTGGAAAAGACGTCCCTTGGAAGAGGGACATGGCCGAACAGCAGTCGTTCGAACGACTGAAGCAAGGACTCAGTCAGGCTCCCATACTGGGATACCCGGACCCCACGCTTCCATACATCTTAGACACGGACGCCAGTGCTGTCGGAGTCAGTGGAGTTCTGTCCCAAGTCCAGGAAGGGCAAGAGAGAGTCATCGCATACTACAGCAAGACCCTTTCCCCTGCGGAAAGGAACTACTGTGTAACGCGAAGAGAGCTGTTGGCCGTGATCAAGGCCGCCAAGCACTTCCGGCCCTATCTCTACGGCCGCGAATTCAGGCTACGGACAGACCATGCATCCCTCCGTTGGCTATGCAGGAGGAAGGAGCCCTCCAACCAAATAACGAGATGGCTCGAGACATTAGCAGAGTTTAGATACAAGCTCGAACACCGTCCAGGAGTCCAGCACGGGAATGCCGACGGACTCAGCCGACAAGACCCCTGCATAGACTGCAAACAGTGTCATGCCATAGAACAGAGAGATGGGGGACCCACCCATGCCGAGCTCAACCCGAGGGAACCAGCGGAGAGAAGGGAACGGACAGATGGGGGACCCACCCATGCCGAGCTCACTCCGAAAGAGTCAGCCAAGCGAAGGGAATGGACAAATGGGGGACCCACCCATGCCGAGCTCCCTCATAGAGGACCAGCAAAGCAAAGGGAATGGACATATGGGGGACCCACCCATGCCGAACTCGTCCCAAGTGGACCAGTAGAGCGAAGGGAACAAGTGAATGTGACGGTTACCAACCCCGGGAAGAATGCACAAGAGTTGGCACAGGCGCAGCAAGAAGGACTCCACCCAGTGGCTAGAATCTACGCCGCAGTAAAGGCACAAAGGCAACTTCCACAGAGAGAGCTGGAGGAAGGAGATACGGAGTTGCGGATTCTGCACGACAGAATCGACGCCATGAGCCTCCAATCGGATGGAACCCTAGTCATCGCCACCGAACACCAAGGGCGAACCCGCCTGTCTGCGATCTGTCCACCCGCCTGGCGCCACAAGGTCGTGTGGGACACGCACCTGTTGGCACACGCAGGAATCAACAGAACACGTCACAGACTACAAGTGGATTGGTATTGGCCGGGCATGTCGGGACTAACACGCAGACTCGTAAAGAGCTGTGAAGTGTGCCAGGTGGCAAAACGAAGCAATCGACCGGCCGCGCCGGACGGTCAGAGATTGTTCGCCGGCCGACCATTCCAAAAGCTTGCGGTAGACCTCGTTGGGCCACTACCCCTCACCAAGCGGAAAAACCGGTGGATCCTGGTGCTGACGGATCATTTCACCCGGTGGCAGGACGCCATAGCGCTGCCAGATGCTACCGCCCCTACAGTGGCCATAGCCTTGGACGAAAGGGTATTCAGCTACTGGGGCCTCCCAGAACAGCTGCATTCGGACCGGGGTGCCCAATTCGAATCTACCTTGCTAGAGGAGCTCTGCACACTGTGGAGTGTGCGCAAAACGCGAACCACACCCTACCATCCACAAGGAAACGGCATGGTCGAGAGACAAAACCGCACGCTAGGAGACGCGCTGCGGACACTCATACTTAATAAAGGACAAGATGAGTGGGACACCTTGCTGCCACAGATCATGCGGGCCTGTAGAGCCACACCCAATTCCACTACCGGAGAAACCCCAAATCTGATGATGTTGGGACGAGAGGTACGGCTGCCAGATCAACTGACGGGGTCCCCCCCCCCCTCACTGGACCCATACCATACCACGGAACACACCCTCCGAGTACAGAATGACCTAGCCGTAGCACACGAGTATGTGCGGAGCCAGCAGGCCAAGCTCCAACAGGAAGAGACGGGCGAACCTCCCCGCTTCAGTAGAGACGAGCTGGTGGTGATCGAAAATAAAATGAGGACGAAGGGCAGTAATCCCAAGTTACAGCCCAGCTACCTAGGGCCGTACACGGTCACTGAAACTTACCCTAATCACACCTATCGACTCGAGCGGAACGGACAAGGGTTCACCCAGAACGGACGCCGATTGAAGGCCTACCGAACCTGTAGAGAAACGGTAGGGAGAGCACCACCTAGTCGCGAACAAGCTGTGCGACCCAACATGAGAGGGGCATACCAGAGGAGGGTGCTCCACCCCCCAAGAAACCTTGTCGAGCCCCCACCTGAGGTGCTCAGAGAAGTGAGACCAGCGGAACCACCCATTCCTGAGGCACCTGTAGAAAGGGAACCGCCGCCTGAGGAGAACAGAGAAAGGGTACCGGTAGAACCACCCACTCCCGAAGCACCCCGAGAGAGAACTGCTCCAACACTACTACTCGAAAATTCGGTAAACGAGTACCCCATGGAGCCAGCGGCAGCACTGCCACCGGTGCCAGCCACCCCCCCTGTGGAGGACGCCAACTGGCCACCCCTCAACACCAGAACTGATGAGGATACAGAAAATGGAAGGCCCATAAGGACAAGGAAACCGCCCGTAAGATTCACGGACTATCAGTGTTATCAGACTAGAGAGAGGAGAAACTGCGTGTCACTAGAACCGCAGGTAAACAGGCCAGCACGGGAGCCAAGGGGCCGAGTGGAAAAAATGGTGTACATCCCATGAGCCAACTCTGCCGAAACTCGAGTTCGATTGGGACTAGATAACACACAACAAACGCTCGGCAGGAGTAGTTGGCAAGAAGTACAAACCGATACACACCAAGAGCAGACAACAAACCAAAGTAGTGGAGAGGGGACAACCCCCGACGAAGAAGCAACCCTCACAAGAGAATGGAAAGAGTGGACAACTTCCCAAAGGAAACCCACTCGGGAATACCCACCACAGAAGGAGGTAACTCCCCAAACACCACTGGATGAGACGCAACAACTACCTGCGATCGACAAGGGGAGGAGCCCAGAGTTAACACGTCATACCACGTGGTTACTAAAACAAAGGGAGCCAAAAACTAGCGGCAACACAAAACAACCCAGCAAACACAATATTTGCACAGTCAGCAGAGAACCAGCAAGCATCACCACCACTTCCACTACGAGCAACATGGCAGAATACAATTCAGGGAGTTTGTCTACCGAAGAGGACCCGACAGTGATTGATGCCATCTTAGCCGAACCACCTAGGAGGCAGCCGAGAATAGCTCACAAGGAGATGGCCACCTCACCTGCCAGAGTAGGCCGAGTGAAAATTAAAGAGGAAGGAGCAGCTAGATGCCGCAGCCGGCAACCACAGCCACCGACACCACCAGCTCCTCTCTATGACTACCAACCAAGAGAGTCATGGCTGACGGCAGAGACACGCAAACTAATCAAACAAACAGGAAAACCCACTACCAACCCAGAAAGGTGGGAATGCGAGGTATGTCAAATACAACTGAACAAAAAGCGTATGAGCTACCACATACGGCAACACTTCATCTTTTGCTACTGTAAATGTGGCCATAAAAGTGTGTCAAGGGACACGGTGCTGAAGCACATTAGACAGCAGAATGGTTCGGCCGAGCATGAGGGGCCGAACAAGCCACTATACGAAGTCGACCAGGCTTCGTACGCCGACTTCTGCAACCACCTAAACTGGCAGCACCCGCCCCTTTTCGGCGTACCTGCCCCAACGAAAGAACGATCCAGCAGCCCAGCTTCACGAAAAGGGATCAAGAGGAGATTGGGAGAACGAACAGAGAGCACATCACAGAAAGTGATAAAGATCGATCTAGAGAGAGAAGCCAGTGAGAAGAGAGTGCGCGACGGGTCGAGTAGGAGAGAGATACAAGAAAGGAGCAGGCCCTATCGACCCCGAGCAAACAGCAGAGAGCGATATGACGAGAGACAGTTAGAGGAAGAGAGGAAGGAAGAGAGATATAGGAAGATTAAAAGATACGAGGCCGAGCTCTACATAGCCACCCGTGAGGCTTTTAAGCAGTTACAAAAAGTGGAGGAGTTAAAAGAGTCAATCAAGAAAGAGAGAGAACAATACTAGAGTGAGTTAGTACCGACATTCCCCTTTTGTATTAAATAATTGGCCCTACGAGCGCCAATGGGGCGGCGTGTGTAGGGGAATGCGCCCAGACCAGTACAGGTCGACTTATTTTATCCATGCCGAACTCTAACACCCATTATTTACTATTACTAATTCTCCAAGCGAACTCTCACTGTATTTATTCCAGGTCGAACAATTTACCTTTATTCCTACTTAATTATTTACTGCGTGTTTTACTTATTTTTGTACATGTGCTTGGGCAGTCATCCATGCGATGGAGACTGCCCCCTTCTTTTCTATCAAGAGTTCTATTGGCTTTTGTATAACCAATTGGATGTACAGGCGTGGCCTGCTTTTGTTCTATGTGCTGCCACTCACTATTATATAATCTTGCTTGTATAAATACGCGTGTATCGCCATAATAAATTAGAGTTAGCCTACACTCTCACTTGCTGATTGTTTCTTATTGCATAAAGCACTTATGCAACGCACCAGTGGCTAAGCAGAAACATACAAGTAAGCTCACACATACAGATTGCGCTGATAGATGAACAGACCAGTTCACACACTTGCACCATAACTTGGACAGTTGAACAGCTCTTGGACCAGTCGACTAGTAACTAGACTAATCAATCAGTAGAAAGTGTTCAGTCGATCCGGCTTACACTGCACTCGGGCAAGTGATACTGAAACGATTGTTGAACTGCTAGTTCGACCCGACGCATCTACTCCACCGAAAATCAGTGGAAATAGAAAATCAGTGGAAAGTGAGAGAGTTGTGACAACTCCTCACTGTGTATTGCTCGTGGGCGTACAACGCTGCAAATTCTACTCTACGGTTTAGATTGCTGACCTTGGGCGAAGTAGAGGGGTACACTGCACTGCTTGTAGACACTTATCACTGTGGGCCGCTGTACAGGTGACAGCTACCACTCCACCCTAAATTCCTGTACAATAATTAATAAAAAAATACTATTTAGTAAGAGTTTGTAGTTGTTTTACATTTCTGTTTAATGATTCTATACTAATACATAACTTTTTATTGTGAAGGTGAAGATAATGTATTGGTTGACATTACAAGTTGTAGTAATTTGTATTATTTATTCATATACAATAAAGAGTAGACACCACTCATTGAGATATTGACAATTGTAGATATATACAAATATATCTGTTTATATATATATATATATATATATATATATATATATATATATATATATATATATATATATATATATATATATATATATATATATATAGACTTGATCTCGAATGCTGATGATATGTAGTCTCAAGTGAATAAATGAAGGTTATAGTACTTTGTACTACATAAAGTTTACAGTAAATTTTAATAGATATGTTTTCTATTACAATTATTTCCCAAATACTGTAAATTTTAACCATATAGAAGACTAATTTGATGATTTTTTTAAGATGTGTTGTAAAGGAAAAGACTTTGCATTGATTATCATTACAAAACCTAGTGCTTCGTATTACTTAGTCTTTACTGACACTAGCTATATTATATGGGAAGATTTACCCCTACTTATTATGTAATAAATGTATATAATTATATATTGATTCATTTTTAATCAATGTATTTATTCAAGCTAGACATAACTCCTCTCTCCCCTCTCTCTCAAGATGCTATATGAGTTCGAGTTATGTAAAAAAATTATCAAAACTCAAATACCATACATTCAAAATCTATATGCCATATAAGTTCAAATTAAGTAAAAAAATAATCAAAACTCAAACGCTACTTAAATGCCACTCAAATGCCCCTCAAATGAAATACAATATAAACTCGGCGAATTCATTCAAAGCCGTAACCCATTGCCTCAACCCCGAGCACTCATCCACAAAAAAACACTTGGTAGGGAGATCTGCTCATATATTACTACTCACTTGGATGGAGGTCTGAACGGAGCTGATATCTTTATTGTAACGACATGTACGTTGCTTTTACATTTCGTAATCATGTAATTCATAAGCCATTAACACTACAAGTGTAGATAAGATAACTCCAACTAATACACCAAGTACCTAGTATAACACACAAACTTTTATTTAGGATTGGGAACAGCTTTTGTTTTGTTTTAAGTTTGTATAACTGTTAATGGGCAGTTGTTTCTCAACTAAACAGCATAAGAAAGTTACATAATGGGAAATAACAAAACAATCCATTGGTTTCTGCATCTATTTTCTCGTGCTCAGAATTCAGTACCATCATACAGAATACAGGCTATATAATAACCCTGTCAGTGGTCTCAGCAGTAGTATTGTATGGTACACACCTCCTACACAGTACAGGAATACACAATCACAAACAATGATGTACTTTAGCAATACCATAACAATCAATACAAATTCACAATAGGAATAATGCCATAGAACTGAGGAGCTTGAGAAAAGACAACAACTAATGGATTTGTTGTCTTTCTAGATTAGAGCAGATGTTCCACTTTGGTTGAGTTGTAAATATGGCTCATGTAGTAAACCCCTCAGTTTGTTATTAGTAACTCTAATGTAAATAGACCCGCTGTGTGAGTCTCATAAAGTGTAGTACTAGTCAAACGATACCTAGTAAATAACACTAGATACTCAGACACTAGTATGTAGGCATATAGTGATAGGATGTTCACTCACCAGATGTAAGGAGCACAACTCATAACACAGAATACAGCTGAGTATAATCTACAGCAGACGTTGCTAATAACTATCACTAGTAGTGCGGTGACTAGCTGCTGTGGACTCACTCACTGCTGGTGTAATACTAGTACTGCTTTGACTGATAAGTATAATAGTTTGCTTTGTAAACTTTGTTATCATTATCAGCTGTATTTGCTTATAGAGGCTTATGCATTCACTCGAGTCATTAACAACAACTTCCTTGTCAACTGCTGAAAGAAACTTCCACAAAAACTGTTACATTGTTGTGCTAATGCTATTTGCACAAATGACTTTGGATAAACAACTTGAGCAAATTTATTTTGTGTCTCTCAGCTACTGCAGACGTTTGGATCGCCAAAGCTTAATCCATGTGATGTTGTACTGTGTGGCGTTGGCTGGTAACACATTATTGGTCATGTAATGAACAAAGTAGAGACAAGTTTACATTAAAGACATCACTAGGGGTTTAAGAAGTACTAAAAAGTTACAAGAGAGTCTTTGTCTGCTTAAAGCTACCCGGCAGCTGCCATCCCTCTCTCAACGCAATCAACTGCTGACTCATCGGAGTGGAAGCAAGTTTTGGTTCCTTGTGCGGAAAGCTATACAGTTTAGGAAATGTGGGATTGCATTACAAATGCAGTAGCTGATGCTGTTGTTTCCATCGTAAGACTTGAGTGCTGACATTAGTGCTTTAATGCTAGTGATTGGTTATGACTTCTCTGTAGAGTTGATATTATTATAATATAAGACAAGGAACTACTTTATCTAAACATGACGTATAGCTTGAACTTCCTCTTTGTCCTCTCAGTACCACGCTATGGATAATAATTGCGTCTCTTTTGCCAGATAAGTTCATGACGCATGATATCTATTGACATGGAGCATCCACGATGTGTTACAGTAGGATAATGCCCAATGAAATGAAGGTTTGCCAAAATAGTTGCACATTGCAAGTGGTAGCTAGTAGTAGTAAAAGTAATAAACTGAGTAATTGATGGCTTACTGGAGTATTTATTGACTGATCACACACTGACAGACATATTAGGCATTTTCGGATCACGGATACTGATACAGGAAAGTGCTTCCGAATGCAATTTCGACGTTCGTTATTGGCATAATTTCTGTGAGTTGAACGTTCAAAAATGCAAATTTATATATTAGGAGTTGTGTTCCCTTGTTGTCAACTAGTCGCAAAAATCCAGAAACAAATAAAAAGATGGCCGCAGATTTTTTCAAGTTTTAATTATTTGAAACTCATGATCGTTTTTTATCTATTTTCTAACTAACCACAGAAGATAGCAGTGATAAATAATTATTATTATTGTAATAAACAACAATAATAATACTTCAATTGATAAAAAAAATAATTTTTATTACCATCCAAAATAACAAAAATAATAATTAATTATTATAGTTAATATATAAGGTGTTGCATCTAAGCGAAAATGGTTGCTGCCGTAAAAAGGCTCATAATACGCAAAAATATTTATTATAGCAGAACTGTACGTACTCGGAGCAAGAACGTCGTATAGTGAACAACCCCCTGAACTGTAAAGCCACCGTTCAATATAGAGTTCCAAAAATCCGGTGTTGTACTCGCCGAAAAACGGAAAATTTGCCTGTTTTGGCATGAACGTTCTCGATCCGAAAATGCCTATTGTCTATGAATGAATGAAAGCTGGAAAAATATAACAATAAACTATCTATCTCAAACAATGAATGATCACTCACATGTATAGATAACTCTCAGCACTAAAGTCAGCCACTAGAGCTATGCATAGAGCTTTGCCTGGTTGAGCAGACTTGAGACCAAAAACCAAAGGTGAAGTTTCAACGTTTGACTTTGGCAACCATCTTTCTTTTAATAAAAAATGTGATGCTATAATGATTATTGTTTATTTTTAAGGCTGTGTTATCATGCTTCACGAAACACCTACAAATCTACAGAATAGCTTTTGGCCAATCAAACAATCAACTGGTTGCTATTGTGGTGTTATATAGGTGTTATACAGGTGTTATGCAGGTGTTATACATGTGTTATACAGGTTTTAAACAGGTGTTATACAGGTTTTATAAGGGATAGAAGCAGTCCATCAGCCGAGTAGCTCTGCTAGGTAAGATATAAACTCAAACAAAAGAATTAGATGGGGCGAGTCACCCAAATCTACACGTAGATACAAGAATAATCATAAAATAATGAAAGTGCGTCGAATAAAAAATCTCACTACCTCAGTGCTGCATGTGAAAATAGCATAGTCGTACTGTCAGCTCACAATCTCACTGCTGACCTGGTGACCTCTAATATCTGTCATACAGAGCATCATCCACCATCTCAACATTTGATTGGTCCTCAGCACGTTGGGCAGATCTCTGATTGGTAGAAGTAAACCCTTCATACAAGTAATTGTCTTCCATCACAACCTCATCTGGTCTGGCAGGTAGTACAGGTGCTTTTTCATATATGGGTCCTGTAGGTGCAAGTAATAGCTGGTTGTTACTTGTAGGTTTGGGTGCCGTTTTACCTTGCGCTTGAGAGGACACATCACTGTAATATATTGAGTAACGTTTACTGCAACAAATATAAGTAGTAATATATGAGCAGATCTCCCTACCAAGTGTTTTTTGTGGGGTTAAAATCTGGGGTTATGCAATGGGTTACGGCGTTGGATGGATTCGCCGAGTTTATATTGTATTTTATTTGAGGGGTACTTGAGTGGCATTTGAGTGGCATTTAAGTGGCATTTGAGTTTTGATTATTTTTTTACTTAATTTGAACTTATATGGCTTCTAAATTTTGAATGTATGGCATTTAGGTTATGATAATTTTTTACATAACTCGAACTCATATAGTATTTTGAGAGAGAGGAGAGAGGAGTTATATCTAGCTTGAATAAATACATTTATTACATAATAAGCAGGAAAATATCCTTGTATAATATAGCTAGGGTCAGTAAAGACTAAGTAATACAAAGCACCAGGTCTTGTAATGATAATCAATGCAAAGTCTTTTTCTTTATATTGCATCTTAAAAAATCCTCAAATTAGCTTCTATATGGTTAAAATTTACAGTATTTGGGAAATAATTGTAATAGAAAACATTATATCTATTAAAATTTACTGTAAATTTTATGTAGTACAAAGTACTATAACCTTCATTTATTCACTTGAGACTACATGACATCAGCATTTTGAGATCAAGTCTATATATATATATATATACGATGAATGATTTTTTGTATTATATATATATATATATATATATATATATATATATATATATATATATATATATATATATATATATATATATATATATATATATATATATATATATATATATATATATATATATAATACAAAAAATCATTCATCGTATATATATATATATATAGACTTGATCTCAAAATGCTGATGTCATGTAGTCTCAAGTGAATAAATGAAGGTTATAGTACTTTGTACTACATAAAATTTACAGTAAATTTTAATAGATATAATGTTTTCTATTACAATTATTTCCCAAATACTGTAAATTTTAACCATATAGAAGCTAATTTGAGGATTTTTTAAGATGCAATATAAAGAAAAAGACTTTGCATTGATTATCATTACAAGACCTGGTGCTTTGTATTACTTAGTCTTTACTGACCCTAGCTATATTATACAAGGATATTTTCCTGCTTATTATGTAATAAATGTATTTATTCAAGCTAGATATAACTCCTCTCTCCTCTCCTCCATATATATATATATATATATATATATATATATATATATATATATATATATATATATATATATATATATATATATATATATATATATATATATATAGTTATAGTAACTATTCTAAAAAGAAGACTATTATGAAGGTTTTTATTTAAGCCAAAGTAGGTTCGGTAGATACTCCATCAGAACACACTCGTCTTTTAGCATAAAAATATGTGAGTCCTCGCTTTATTTGCTTGTATGTCAACATTTTTTTATCCTTTACTACAAATCCTCAATTTTTACCCATAAACGACTTTTTTGTGTTCAATACATTTAGATAACTGTCTTTGTTCAATTGATTAATTCGTTTGTTCAAACCTTTTGAGCTAAACTTGTTTCCTTTTTCTCCCCAGCAATAATAGGATTTAGAGTTAAGAGCAACAATTCCATCTCCGGTAAATTCCTTTTTAAACAATCCAGGTGTTCTTTTTCCATGTTTTAGTACTTTTTCACAACATTCTTGCATGCTCCATTCTAAACCCATTGTTTTGATTCTTAAAAATTCATCTCTATGTTTGTCACAGTATGGTCGTGGAAACCAATCACCATATTCATTGTAAAACTCTTTTTTCATACTTGGTTTTACCAGTGTTTCTAATGTTCCGCTCAACGCAATGTATGCGCTATCTGTATCCATTTCAACATATTGAAAATCACTTCTGTCAATATATCTATAAATAAAAAGATTGCTTCAATTATTTGGAAGTTTTACTTACTTATACATGATAATAGTAGGGAATTAGGTTTTACTTACTTATCCATAAAGTCGTAGTAAAACTGTAGCATTCTCAGTTGAGCATACTGTAGCACGGAGAAACCCAAGTGTACTGGAACATTCATAGTTAGCTGAAATGATGGTGATACTGATTAGCAAAGTAAACTTGTGGAATATAAATTTTGAATTGCAAAATAATTGTTTTAAAACTTACTAGCTGTTTACAGGTTACGATTTCATAAAAATCATCTGCTATCTCTTCCATGGAGATAAATTTGTTTCCTCTGATACGAAATGAAGCTTTTCTGGCGCCTTCGATGAACTTGATGGTGGTATGTTTTTCTTTATCAGTGATTGTTTTTCCATAAGCAGCATTTCCTACCAACTTGCTAGTAGTAGCGAGTAATTCTTGACTAGGGTCTGCATCTCCCATTCTCCTAGCGTCTGAAACCGATGTTCCAAAAGCTTCAAAAGCTTTTCTAGGAATATATTCTATTAGCTGATAAACTTTGGTGACTTTCAATCCTTGTTTCAAGTACTATTTCAACAAAGGACTCATTAGCAATATCTTATCTCCGTACATACTTCCAACTAATGAGCGTTGAGGAGTCTTTAAAAAACCTTCGGTTTCAGCAAAGACTTTCATTTCATCGCTCAAGTGTTCTCTGGTTAACATCGTATTTTTAAAAATCGGAGGCATTTCGGAGAACTTTTCTTCCTCTTCCTCAGGAACTTCGATGTCACATTCAACAAATCCGAAGAGTTCTTCTGATTGAACTCTCTCCAACACTTCTTCTTGATTCAGCTTTTTTTCAAGTATTTTAGGGTAGAAAGAATTGTAAAACGTGTTGACA
The DNA here is from genome assembly GCA_945261195.1 of Cryptosula pallasiana. Lineage (NCBI taxonomy): Eukaryota > Metazoa > Bryozoa > Gymnolaemata > Cheilostomatida > Cryptosulidae > Cryptosula > Cryptosula pallasiana. Next base: position 2,314,989 of record OX183137.1, read on the forward strand.
AATTTTTGTAAATTTGTATGAGTTTTTACACGTTTCATCCAGTCACACTCCCAAATCGAGATTACAGTGTAACCTAATGCTCGAAGATATTCTTCATTTTCCATCGTAGTTTTAAACAGATTTGCTTTTGATTTTCTTCCACTAGCTTGAAGCTCTTGCTCTTTAGCGTTGTTATAAGAGCAGTCGTGTCCATGCCAAAAACATCCGTGGAATTGAAAGACATGACGATTTTCAACACAGAATCCATCAACTGGTAATCCTCGCTGTCCGAGAGTAACTTCTCCTCCATTGAGCTGATGTCTGATATTGATTTTTTTTGAGAACATTTGGAACTGTAACCAGCTATGAGCTATCTTGCTAAATTTTACTGGTTCAGCGACAAAGGAGTTTTTGATTTTTCTTCTTCGAGGATAGCCAGTAGGCATTGATTGCATCATACACCATAAATAGAGCACATTTGCATCAACTCAATAGATTCTATCACAAACCTTTGCTTCTTTTCCCAACCAATGTTCTCTAATTTTAGTTATACCTTTTTCGTGATATCTATGCATCACTAAACTTAGCCCACCAACTATGTTTTTCTTTATTAGAGGATAAAGTTCTGCATTGCAGTTGTCAAGCAGACAAATTGGGAGAGTCTGACGAAACGAGTTACCAAGTTCATCAAAATTCAAGTATGTAGAGAGGTATGGAGGGGGTGGTTGAGGAGCTTTGTTAAACATCCATCGAATCGCTAATCCTGGTAAAGATATACCATCTTTTAACATATCAATCCCATGCTCTCTGTAGATCGATCTTTGTCTTTCCAACGCTTGAACAAATGGTTTTACATCCAAGTTGTTGTACCATTTTAAAAAATCCCTCATTTTCTTCACGTCGTTATTTTTCCATGCTTCTTGACAAATTATGTACTCTTCTTCACTGATATTCTTTTGTTTTAAAGAACTGTAAAAAGCTTCTCTTGGAGGTAGATGTTCTTGATTAAGTTGTTCCAAGTCTTTCATCCATTCATAAGGAAAAAATCCTTTTCCGGCTTCACATTTGTATGCTTTGAGATACATTTCATAGCTATATCCAGGAGCGATGAAGTTTTTACAATCTAAAAACAAAAAAGATCCTATTCCGATAACAGGCATCTTGGTTCCTTTTTTTATAACAAAATCAAAATCTGTGTCGGAGACATCTTTCAATTTTTGAAGCAGTTTTCCTTTCATCACATTGACATCATAAGTCTGTGAATTGAAACCTAGAATAGGGAGTTTTTCATATAGCTGTGCAAATCATCCAGAACTTTTTCAGCTCCTGTTCTACGTCTGAAACGATTTTTTTCAAAATCACTACGAAACTTTTCTTCAGCTTCTTCCAGTCGTTGTATTTCACCTTCTATCTGTTTTATGATTCGCGAAAATTGTTTTTCCAATCGGCTATATGATTCTTCACTAATATCATCCAAGTATTCAATGAACCTTCCAACGCATTCATCATCATCCCCTTTATTGACAATACAACACGGGTCGTTGAAGCCTGGTACGTTTGAACAAATTGAAATACTTAAAAGTTTATGCTCATTCGTGTAAATGGTTGTGTCTGTATCTCGATCTTTTTCGCAATTAGGTAACAAACACTCTATGTCGAATGTTGCAAAAAATGGATAGTATCTCAAGGAATCATCTGACCCGATATCTATCCCGAATTGAACCTTCAGTTTGTCGAATATTGTAGCAGTAGGACTGTATTGCCCTCCAGAAAACTGCATAGTTGTTGCCTCTGAGATTGAACATCTGTGTCTTTTCAGATTCCCCAATCTGTCATAACAAGTAGAACAGGTTGGACATCTGTAGGCTTTGACATATCCTTCCAAGTTTGTAATAAGACTGAAGTGATTGATATAAAGATCCAAATATAGATTCTCCTTATAACTGGAGTTTGAATTCCAAATAACTGTTGAAGTCATTTCATCATTTAAAGAAAACACTGTTATCTTCAGTTGAAATGCTCGCTCCAAAAGCAATAAATCAGCTTCTGTCACTCCTTTCCCTTCACACCTTTTACCACTATCACCATAGATGAAACTATGATATTGTTGTTGGTACTCCTTCACCTCCTTAATTATCGGATCTTTTGCAATTCCACCGTTTTTTTGTAGTTCTTTGTGTAATGCTAGACATCTAAAAAAACAAAGATTGTCGGTAATTCGTTTTCCTTTTGTGTTTTTTAACATGGTTCGTATGTGTCTGTTGTTAATGAGGTGAGAGGGTAAATGCTCTGGTGGTGATCCAACTTTTCCCATTCCGAGTAGTTTGTAGAAATAAAACAAAATGTTTGTGATTAACATCAATCTCCAAGTCGTATTTGGTCTCCGTCTCAAGCTATTTGTACGATGATCAGTCTCCATAACATCAACAAAGAAGTCATCAAGATCTCCTTCAGTTTCAATCAGTTTAGCTTTTGGATATACGGTAGCATTGTTTGATGATGAGTGAAAGTATCGGAGTTCACCATCAGTTTTATTTTCTAGTATACAACCTACGCTACAGTTGACTTTTGCTCTCGAGCTCAATTGTCTCCAAACTTTTTTTAGCAATTCTAACACTCTTGAATCATGATAGTCATTTTGGTAGGTATCAGCTTGGTCTCTTGGAATCCCATCCCAAAGTCTTACATTTAAAAGTTCTATGACTTTTCCAGCTCTATGTTTCGTTTTCATAGCTCCCCAATATCTAGCTATCAAATCATCCCATTCTTCATCTTGAAAAGTTACAGCTGTGCTATCATCAACAATACCTAGGGTTGATGCTCGGGTAGGTCTTTCAAAATTTAAATCTTCCATTTCTTCTTCTTCTTTTTGTTCTTCCTCTTGTGCTTCTTCCTCTTCTTCTTCTTCTTCTTCTTCTTCTTCTTCATTTTCTATCATTGGATCATTCTCATTTTCTTCAACTATCTCCTCCACAACCGGCTCTATATCTTGAGCTATTATGCTAGTCTTTGGTGGTGAAGGCTCAGCACCAAATCCTATTTGATTGATTGTTTCATCGGGTAAACGAAAACAAATGAGATTTTCTTCTAACCATTTCCAATTAGGGGAAATTTCAGGGTTTTTTTCTTCTACATTCTCCTCCCGATAATTTAAACTTTGTCTACAATAGAAATGTTAACACATAATAGTTGTTCTATAAAACATTCACATTCTTTTGTATGAAATGTAACAGAAGAAAAAATGACTTAAACACCATTATCAATTAATTTTTAAAATGGAATTAGGAAAAAAGGCTCAAACATTATTATTAGTTAGGTTTTTAAAAACTTACTGTGTACTATGACATGAATTCTCAACTCCCTCTTTTACATTAATTCTCTGATATTCTGAGTCCTGTCTACAATAAAGAGATAACGCATTATTTTTACTGATTCATGAGATGACTATAAAAAAACAGCAAAAAAAATTACTCTACTAACGTTATTAATTTATGATTTTAAAAATTTACTGCTTATCAAAGGCTATTGTATTTTCAGTAGTTGCTGAAACTTGAAAAGTCGAAGGTTTGTCTTGAAAAGCATTTTCAAGTTCAATCTCCATTTCATTTTCATATTCAGCATTGCATTCATCATTCATGTATTCATTATCAGCGTTTGAAAAACTGATATCATTTTGATTTTTCATGAGCCATTCCCATTCCTTATGTATGTCTACATCAGTATCATCCTCTTCTGTTTCCATAGCACTATAATAACAATAAAATCATTACTTTTTAATAGAAGTGACAATAGCACATAAAAAGGTAAGTTAAATGTCTCAGCTAATAAATTTTACCTTGTGAATAAAACTCCTAGTAGTCAGTTGGTATATTATATAGTAGATGTTGAGGCTTCAGTTACTGTTGTTAGAACGAGTGATTTATTGTGTGAAAGCATTACTTTTTAAGTAGACAAAAAATTAAGTGAGATAATTAAGTCAGATAATTAAGTCTTAAGTTCAATGAAAATTTTCAAATTCACACAGAAAAACTTTTAATAGTCAGTGGATGTAGTAGTAGATGTTGCTCCTCCGATCACTGTTGTAGAACTGGATGCTTTCTGTGTGAAAACAGTGACTCTTAAATAGGTAAAGTTGCACTGGTTGAACTCTATGAATACCAACCTTCTTTATAATATAACTATGAATCAGAATTTTGTCCACGCGAAAACCAATGCTTTCGCGGGAATAAATAATTTATTTTCACACGAATGGAAACCGTTGTCTTCGCGGGAATAAATAATTTATTTTCACGCGAATAGAAACTGTTGCTTTTGCGGGAATACAAATCTTATTTTCACATGGATACAATCCAATGCTTTCGCGGGAATAAATACCTTATTTTCACGCGAATGGAAACCGTTGCTTTCGAGGGAATAAATGATTTATTTTCACGCGAATAGAAACTGTTGCTTTCGCGGGAATACAAATTTTATTTTCACACGGATACAAACCAATGCTTTCGCGGGAATAAATACTTTATTTTCACGCGAAGGGAAACCGTTGCTTTCGCGGGAATAAATAATTTATTTTCACGCGAATAGAAACTGTTGCTTTCGCGGGAATACAAATTTTATTTTCACGCGGGTACAAACCAATGCTTTCGCGGGAATAAATAATTTATTTTCACACAAATGGAAACTGTTGTTTTCGCGGGAATAAATACTTTGTTTTCACGCGAATGGAAACCGTTGTTTTCGCGGGAATAAATAATTTATTTTCACACGAATAGAAACTGTTGCTTTCGCGGGAATAAATAATTTATTTTCACGTGAAAGCATTGGTTTGTATTCGCGTGAAAATAAAATTTGTATTCCCGCGAAAGCAACAGTTTCTATTCGCGTGAAAAAAAATTATTTATTCCCGCGAAAGCAACGGTTTCCCTTCGCGTGAAAATAAAGTATTTATTCCCGCGAAAGCATTGGTTCGTATCCGCGTGAAAATAAAATTTGTATACCCGCGAAAGCAACAGTTTCTATTCGCGTGAAAATAAATTATTTATTCCCGCGAAAGCAACTGTTTCTATTCGCATGAAAATAAATTATTTATTCCCGCGAAAACATTGGTTTGTATCCGCGTGAAAATACAATTTGTATTCCCGCGAAAGCAACAGTTTCTATTCGCGTGAAAATAAATCATTTATTCCCGCGAAAGCAACGGTTTCCATTCGCGTGAAAATAAAGTATTTATTCCCGCGAAAGCATTGGATTGTATCCGCGTGAAAATAAAATTTGTATTCCCGCGAAAGCAACAGTTTCTATTCGCGTGAAAATAAATTATTTATTCCCGCAAAAGCATTGGATTGTATCCGCGTGAAAATAAAATTTGTATTCCCGCGAAAGCAACAGTTTCTATTCGCGTGAAAATAAATTATTTATTCCCGCGAAAACATTGGTTTTCGTGTGGAAAAAATTCTGATTCATAGTTATATTATAAAGAAGGTTGGTATTCATAGAGTTCAACCAGTGCAACTTTAGCTATTTAAGAGCCACTGTTTTCACACAGAAAGCATCCAGTTCTACAACAGTGAGCGGAGAAGTAACATCTACTACACTTTCCATTGCAACTACTAGAAACTTTCTCTTTATAAAAGGTAAAATTTAAAAAAATTTATTATTCCCTACCTAGCAAAGATCAAAATTAGTTTAGCTATAATGTAAAGTATGAAATAAATAATCTTTTAGTTCCACATGAAAAGCTGAATTATATATTATTTCTTTTTTAGAATACTATGGAGGATTTTTCTGCTTCTTACACGGACTTAAAGCCAGTCGAAAACAAACAAAAACATTCAAAACACCCTCCAAAAGAAAAAACTCTAACTCTGTCACAAAAGAAGCAACAATAAAGAGACGAGCTCTTCCAAAACTGGTTTTACGCACAACATCAAACAATATGGAACAAAAAGAATTGCTCACTGATGCTGACAGAGCTCTCAAGATGGCCAAATCTCTCCAAAAATGGAAGGCATGTGATTTGAAAAAGATTGGAGGGTTTCTTACACTAGCATCACTTCCTGTTCCATCAGTTTTGCAAATCGTTTCTATTGAACAGAGTACTGGTGCATACGGAAATTACTACATTCTCACTTATCTTGATAATTCAACTGGAGCGAATTTTCAGAAAGTTGTTTGCCCAAGTAGAGTAGTTGAAAGCTTCAATGTTGATAACTACCCATTACCTTTCAACATTTTGTACTTGGGTGAGATGGAAAACTAAAAAAAACCAGAGACTACTTACTACAATGTCAAACGTATCAGCACAAAACGCTTAACCACAATGGAAGCTACTGCTGAAGCTGAAAAACTGAGAAAAATGAGTGAAGAAGAACTCAAACTCGCTTACGACATCGAGTATCTCAGCAATTTCAAAGATTGTTCCATTTTTGCTTACATCGCAGTTGTAGAAAGATTCATTCCTTTCCGATTCAATGGAGAAAAATCCATTGTAAATTGCATTCGCTATGTGGCTGAAAAGAATGGAAAAAGAGAGACGAGAACGCTTTTACTACCAATCAGATACAATGAGGAAGCTAAAAGATGTGCACCCGGTGTGATGATTTACAAAGGAAAAAAACAGAGTAAGAATGGAAATCCTATTCCATACCACAATGTTGTCTTCATTTCTTCAACCAACGCTAGTGATTGGGAGCAATATTGCACACAAACAAATTCCAATGAAGTGCTAACAAAAACGAATAATGAGGATGAAGTTCTTAAGGAATTCCTAGAAAACGAATTACAAGATTTTGATGAACAGCTTGGTGTTGATGGTATGTAAACTCAATATCAAATGCTGACAACAGGTAGTCTCAAGCGGATAAAATGAGCTATAGTGCTTTGTATTATGCAAAATTTACTGTAAAATTTTAATCATCTAAATGGTTAATTTGATGATTTTCTCAAAATTTAAGAATGTCAAAAAAAATTAGATATAATGTTTTCTATTGCAATTATTTAACCATCTAGAGAGCTAATTTGATGATGTTTTTCCAAAATTTTATATAGAAATAATCATAAATATGCACATAATTATCCATACATGAATGAATGTATAAAAAAAAGCCTGTGTATTGATTGACATTACAAGTTGTACTGTTTTGTATTACTTACTATTTAGTGACTCTAACTATATTATATGGAGAGATTTTCCCTACTTATTATACAATAAAATGTATATAATCATATATTGATTCATAGAAAAGTCTAAAGGTTCTCAAGTGATTGACTCACCAAAAGTTCCGGTTTGCAAAACATTTGAAGATCTTCCTATCCCAAGCATTATACGAGTGACTGGTGTGATACATCCATCAAGTAAGGAGAAGTGTAGATATTCTCGAGTTTGCTACCATGATCCTTCAGATATAAATGAACTCGAACCCAAAATACTTTTTTGTCCAGTTGAAATAGCTAAAAACTTCAGCTGTGATAATTACCCCCTTGGTTTAACGTTGTATATTTGGGTAGAAAGGGAAAACCGAAAAATAAAAGTGTTCTTTGGTATGATGTCAGACGTGTTACCACACCTCATTTGAGGATTTTTTAAGATGGGATGTAAAGGAATATGTAATCAATGTATACAATCTTATAATGTTTCATTTTTGATCAATATATTTATTCAATGTAAATAAAACTCCTCTCTCCTCTCTCTCTCTTCTCTCTCCTCTCTCTCAAGATGCCATATGAGTTCGAATTATGTAAAAAAATTATCAAAACTTAAATGCCATACATTCAAAATCTAGCTACCATATGAGTTCAAATTAAGTAAAAAAATAATCAAAACTCAAATGCCACTTAAATGCCACTCAAATGCCACTCAAATACCCCTCAAATAAAACACAATATAAACTCGGCGAATTCATCCAACGACGTAACTCATTGCATAACCCCCAAGGCCAGATCCACAAAAAAACACTTGGTAGGGAGATCTGCTCATATATTACTACTAATATAGGTAGAGATCAAATATGCTTTAGAGAGCAAAAATCGCATTTTCTTAGCAGTATGAGTGAAAAGAGCGAACAACTCCTGCATAGAAATATTACCCCGGATTTCCATGCACAGAAAAATTGGTTATGTTGTTAGAGGTGGATGGAGGATTATCCAAGGCAGCTGCTGTTGATGCTGTGGAGTAGTTTTTCATATCGTCCAACACAACCGTATTATATGCACCAGCTGATTGGTTGTCTACAATGGTTACTCAAGGTTTAACAGTAGCGCCATGACAACAATAGACACCATAAGAATTAGAACTAAATAAATGGACCTCGCACACCTAACTGTAGTATATCACCAGGTAGTGCTAACGGCATCATTAAAACCTGCGCATCAAGGAGGTCTGTGTGGAAATATAACAAGTTGGAGGGAGAATCACCGACTCCACACAGTGTTGACGGCAATCCCTTTCAATGGATGATAATATCAAAACCTAGTATGCCATGGCTAACCATCCTTGTTTATGCTAACATTTTATATACTATCTCACAATATATATTTACTATTACTTACTCATGGAATCGGTGAGATCTCTCGTAGACTGAGAACCAGTCTTTCTGCAAACACAAAAAAAGTACAATGGTTATCAAAATGATTAAAACCATGATTTACAAAGATATTTATGAAAGCTGAGGTGGCTTCATCAAAGTTAAATACAGCTAGAAGTCATATATATTATTACATCGCTACCCAAAAGAACACAACTTCTTCTTTGATAACCAACCTATTAGGTCGATGGTCTCCATCCCCAAGTCCTCCAATCAAATTGTTAAAAATCTATCCCAACAATTTTAGAGCAGAAGTTATTTTGAAACAATACTTTTTTTCAACAATGGAATGTTTATAAATATACAAAAGTTATAAGGGTCTTCAGTCCTACAATGATAGACTGTCATACTTGTAGTTTACGATCAAAGGCTATCGGTGGAGCAAACACATCAAGTTATGAAATTTAGTTTTTAACAAGAATTGTTACTGTATCCAGTGGAAAGCATTTAACCATCATTGGGAAATCAGTAACAAAATTTTAAATCTACGGTATTTTCGAGATTTTGTAAAACAAACATGTTTATTTAGTAAAATGCTTCAACCATGTACCTTGTTTTATTCCAAGAATGATTGTACGTTCAACGAAAGGTCCACAAAATTTGTTGCAAAAGTTAACTTTATCAAAAACAAAAAGCAAATGACAGCAACATTATTAGTTTGCAGCGGCGCTCAAGTTTTATGGCCAATCAAACGCTAAGAGTTACTGGTCGATTCTTTTATTGATCAAATTGTTTGTGTACACAGGAATCATTCATTGGACTGAGCGACAACATTAGAGGGAAGAAAACTCTTGAAAAGAGAGTAGAGTCAATCTTTGCACAAAAATATTTGTTCTTGTTCTGAGTTCTTTGTTGTTCGTCCTAGTACTGGTCATTGACAAGGGGTGGATACAGGGTGTGTGGTGGAAGGAGTGTAGCACAGATTGGAAGGAAAAGGGGGTATTATGTAACAAAACAAACGTATTAGACATCAAGTTGAGTTGTCTGACATCAGTCACAGAGGATAGCAGATAACAATGATAAGCCTAGTAGTCAAGTAGTAATAACTCACTCAGTCTTAGTCTTACGTGTCAGCCAGTACACAGTTAGACCCACTGCACCAGCAAGTACCACCAGACCAACTACACTACCTATGATGGCTTTAGTAATGTCTGAGAGACCTACAACACAAAACAGTTCAGGTCTCAGTCGATCAATCGTATGTTACTTTGGAAATACTTGGTGTCATTTCCAGCACGAAGTAGTTGTGTATAGTAGTATCTACTGTATATAACTCTACCATTTGTTATGTTCTGGTACTCGTCTGTCAGCTTGCACTCCACTACAAATATATATTTACATACAAACATTACACAACTCTCTTGTAAACTTCTATGTTGTTTTTTGGTTTTTTGATAGTGACCTACAAACAAATGAGATAAAATTTGAATTCCCGGTTGAATGCTTGACACAGTTGCACAATGAATGCCTGGTAAGGGTAACAAACTCTAGATTGACATTTATTAGCATTCAATAAAACTAGTTATCAATCTTGGGGTGTCCTCTCAAAAAAAATAGTCCAAGCACATCCTTTCCATTGAACGTAGCATAACATTAGCTGCCAGTGTATCTCTTGTACACCTGGACAAGGGGAGATAAATCAACCTGCAACTTGAGCAATATTAACGAGGTTGGCCAATTGATCTAGAACCTGCTGGCTGTACTCAAATTTACGATAAAAGCACGACAATTTTTGTGACTGAACTTTCATCGTATTTAATTATCGATGCAAAATAATTAAGCTTTTCTGGAAACAAACACATAGGCACTGATTACTTGGGTTAAAGGTAATAACTGCGGAGCACTGGAAGTTGGCAGAGCTCCAATTCCAAGGAGTTGTTTCTCTATCAGATGTTGTACAGTTTATAGTTCTGTCTGATACAGAGCTATTGGTTGTGTAACCTTCTTTACATTCATATATAGCTGTTAGATTGTCTCCCCTTAGTTTGAGGGTAGAGTTGGCTACAGTAATGGGTGGTGAGTGACACCATGGCTCTGTAAATATACAACCACTGGAAGGTAAAGGCACTCATCTAAACCTACACTTCACATGCAAGTCAAAGAGTGCATCTAGTAAATAAGAGCTGTTTGTGACGGCTGTAAAACTTTGGTGAGATTAGTCAGTGAGCGAGCTGTATCTCTACACAACCAGGTTTGTTGGTGTCTACCAGAGGGAACTGAAACTGCGAATCTTTTGAACAGATAATTAATGATAATCTACCTTTGGGTAGACAAAGGAAGAGTAAAAAATAATGTAGCTCTAGGTTACAGTTATTGATTGCGGACATGAGAATTTGGCAAGTACTTTTTGGAAAGTAAATTAAACTGACTGACATAAACAAGCCGTGATCCAAAATTGTTTCCAGTTTCCTGCATGACTACACACTAGACTGCAACTGTTTACTGCATGACTACACACTAGACTGCAACTGTTTACTGCATGACTACACACTAGACTGCAACAGTTTCCTGCATGACTACACACTAGACTGCAACTGTTTCCTGCATGACTACACACTAGACTGCAACAGTTTCCTGCATGACTACACACTAGACTGCAACAGTTTCCTGCATGACTACACACTAGACTGCAACTGTTTACTGCATGACTACACACTAGACTGCAACTGTTTACTGCATGACTACACACTAGACTGCAACTGTTTACTGCATGACTACACACTAGACTGCAACTGTTTACTGCATGACTACACACTAGACTGCAACTGTTTACTAGATGGGGACTTCCCACGTATTGTTAGCAATCGATATGAAACTGTGGAAAATTTGAAATTTCATTGGGAAATTAAATTTGTGGAGACATCTAAATTGACCAATCACAGAAGCATTAGCTATAACTGTAACTAGGAAACCTTTTGTTTTATAAAAGAAGTACAAGACTTATCAAACATAATTTTCCAAATTCAGACAAATAGTTACTTGACTTCTCACCTGGGATACATTGTATGTTAGAGTGATTACTCCATTCAGCTATCTCTCTACTCTCATCTACTCTACATTCTATAGTAGACTTTGTACCAGACTTTAACATCCATTCATCTACACATCTATATGTAACCATAGAACCTGGTAGCCATGGTGTAGGAGTTGTAGAGTTGGTTGTATTTGGTATACCCGGTATATCTCCACAGTGTGGAACTGAAATATAAAACATGTCATACTTCTAGCTACATCTGTTTACTGTCACACCATCTTCTTTTTATATCTCACTGCTTTCTGCTGCTGGAAAACTTCAGTCTCGCACCATATGGTAAGATATTGTATATCAACATTTGCTATTAACTTTCTCATACTCATTAACATCCGATATGTTAATTCTGGTTGAGTTAGTCCTTTGGAGCCAAGGCTAATATTACTGAAGAATTTAGTGGAGTTCTGTTGATGATATTTTAGTTATAATGTTTTATAGACACCCTCTGACTCAAGAACAACTGTAGAAACGTATTTATAAACTGCTGGCTGTAACTTTTAGAAGATGAAAAACGATCTGGTTGTGCTTTGCATACTTAACAATAGAATTGTATGTTTGTGTAGCATTAGACTTGAATGCATGACAACTATGCTAGAGTAAGTAATTGCGGCATTACAGGAAATGGGTTGAGATAAAGAACTTGTCAAAGGTGATTCTGTGTAGCACCTGTTAGACTATACTTTACCAGGTGGTCATGAATGATAAAACATCAAATATTTGCAGCGATAGGCTTCTTTTGTTCAAAAAGTACTTTTACCCAAACCTGTTCATATCTAATTCACAAAACAATATGTCTTAATTGATATATTTCCTATAGTAGTGGCTGGAACTTGTAAGTTCCTGTAAATTGCTGATTATAAAGAGCATCTGGAAATATTGCTACCGTCAAGAACTATTGTAACAAGTCATGTAAAGTTTGCTTGAAAAACCAAATCCAGGTTTTTAAACTATATAATACCCACAATGTATCATTTTTGGGACCTCTCTGCTGAGTACCCGTCATTTGATCCACCAACTACTAAATACTACACTGTCACTCTTTATCGATCTAATCACTTGGTATTTCTTTCATATCCTGAAAATTACTTTAAACTTTTTATTTGAAAATTAAATGCTTCCACCGCAATCCAAAGTAACAAAGTTGGTTCAAAGTGTCCGGTTTATTAGGCAGGATAGAAAAAAGGGGGAGGGAGGGAGGGGAAGAGGGAAGTTGCAAACAGAATTAAAATGGCATAAGAAATTATTGATTCATTAAAGATCTGTAGACCAACATCCTAAACATGGAAAGCATTTATAAAAGGGAAGTTGTTTTTTTCCATTGAAATTTCAACTCCATTCCTTCGCCGATGCAAGTTCCTTTTGTCAAATTTTTCTCCGTTGAGTGAGCAACTCCACACGAATCTACAATATTATATAGAGCCGTGTGGAGTTGCTCTCAATAGAGAAACAAATTTCCTCTTCTGAAATCAATTTATCAAGATTTATCAATACGCTGCAGCCAGCACCATTTTATTGTCTGAAAGTTAATTTTTGTTGATTCTTCCAGTCATAAAAACATATCCCAGAAAAATTTGGAAACATGCCAAAATTTGACAAAAGGAATTGGCATTGGCTAAGGAATGATGGAAAACTTCTCTATGCATATGATTTCAAATAAAGGTTTTTGTACCTATCAAGTGCTGAAAAAATTGTCTTTTTAGTCCAGTTGATGAAGAAGATACAGCGATGTCAGAAATACCAGTCCATTAACAGCAGTATGTGAGACTGAATGTTTATTATATACAATCATCAATGTCTACCCTCTCCTTGGGGAGGTTGTATCAGATCAAATCAATCAAGTCACCGTCCATTTTTATATCACGTGACCAAAACTGGTATATTTGTTGACCCATTCAAAATTCATGCATACGAAACTTTAAAATTTTACTAAATAAGATGGCAGTTAAAGTTATGGTAGGATTTAAATGTGTACACATTGTGTAAGTACATAGTATGTATACATTGTAGGGTTCATCAACTGATTTACGTGAAAGTGTTTATATTGTGGGAGATTTGTGTAAACCCAGTGACCCCCAGCCCCTTCCCCCAGGCCTGATACTCCCCTTAAAATGGTCCATAAGGCTTGGCCTAAAAACCAGTTTTAGGGGGTGTTTTTGTGCAAGGTACACGCATAGTGGATTTGCTACTTTAGGGGGGTATTTTACCCAATGATCCAAGGGTTAAATGTTACATACTACACTCTATTGTTGTAAAGTGTTCTCAATTCCTGGATACACACTAAATTGGCATGCAGCTGCATATTTAAACACAGTTGGGTACATGTAGAGTATTTATTATGCTCATAACCCATGCTAACATCTTACAGTGGCATGCGGGTCACCAAGTGTTTAGGGGGTGTGAGTTGGACTGACAACCAAGTGAATAGGGTACATGTTGTAAGTTTTGGCCTAGCCAGGTGGGTATATTTGAAGGAGTATCAGCCCTGGGCCCCTTCCACCTTCAGCCCCCCTAACCCTGCACCCCTTGTCACCCCTGAAAGAGTGCGATAGAACCCCTTCCCCTTGACTAAAGGTACCCCGAAGTGTGGGAAGTCAAAGCAAATCATCTAGACACTATGTATGCTCAGTATACAGGCTATACCGACTGAGCCTGGGATAAATGGCTGCCTATACCGACTGAGCCTGAGATAAATGGCTGCCTATACCGACTGAGCCTGGGATAAATGGCTGCCTATACCGAGTCTGCCTGTGATAAATGGCCGTCTATATGAGTGATACGGGGATAAATGGCCACCAAAGAGAAGCCTGAGCTGATGACAAATATAGGACCCTGCTAAAGCCACACATGGAGATGAGAGCATTGGAGCAGAACAAAGGCTACAGAAGGAGCATTGGACTTATTGTGTGATGTGCCATGCGTACACTATTCTTATTGATTAACTGTGTGTATATTTTTGTATTGCTGGAAACAATTGGTTATTGTATTGTAATACTTCGTGAGATTGGCTCAACCTAATAAGGGAGCCTGCCTTCCTGATCTCTTCCTATAAAAGGAATTGCTGGAGATCAGGAAAGCAGAAGTTTTGTGGATTGCTTAGAGTACTTGTGGATTGCTAAGTAGAATGTGTCTAATAAATAATTATTAAGAGAAACACTTGTATCGTTCGTCTGGACGTGGTCTTTGCACCAGTTGCTAAAGTCAGTAGTACATGGATGCCATTGTTTCGGTGGAGTAAACGGAAAAACACTACAATAATAATTGATTTTTACCAGCTCTTAAAGTTTGAATATTTATTGTCATTGTGTATAAGTTTGAGAAAGTGTCACTTAAAGAATGCCTCCGGTCATTTCGATATTTATCTGATATGTCATTGATATTGTAATGGATTCCGGTCTGTTACCACGGACATCCACTAATCTCGAGTATTCTACCTCTCTCCAGAGGGGACACTGTGCTGACCGACAGTGACAACTGTGCAGGGCAACCGAATTACCCGGTAAAGCAAGAGCCCATGGCTCAAACAAACAGTACCGTGTAGTGTCTGTAATAATGGCTTTATTCTCTAAGCTGTCCTGAGGGTAATTATTCCTCTAGGGTTTAGCAATATAAGAGTATATGCCATGGCAACATTGTAATGAATGCAAAGATTAACAGTGTGTGCTCTCCTTTTATAGGAGAGCTAACAAGCACAAAACATATAGCAGTCAATGCACAGGAAGCAGATTAACCAATACAATTAACTATATAAATAACAAACCAATCAACAATGCAATGTGAATAATTAAGGGAGGTGCCAAGTGGCTAAGGGCGGAGTCCTTTCTCCTGATTGTCCAATGAGTAGCCCTGCAAGGCTCCCAGGCTGTACGTAGAGTTGGGTCCATGGAGTTGGTAGTTTAAGGGTAAGTACTTCCTGTTCTCGACCTTGACTAAGTTCCTATACACTTTTGAGGATCCTCCTCTATGGCGGCCATCTTGTGCCGGCCCAGTACAGCTATACCGGGTCGGTAGGGGTCAATACCGGCCCTGCTCACTATGCCACCGGCACAGTAGGACTTTCTTCCCAACAGCTATTAACCAAACGCTGTGGGTAAAAGTCTAGCGCATTGTCTCGCAAGGTTTCTAGCGTAAACGACCTGTTTACTACTAGTGTGCATCAAAATCTACCACAATATGTCCTTATGAAGTGCTTCAAATAGCAACCTCATCAAAATTCAATTGATTTCTATATTTTCATAACATCATTGATAATTAGCATGTTATGAGTGTTGTCTCCCAATTCCAATATCTTAGAAAACCTATGATGTGCGCAATTGTTTCAGCGAACGCTAAACTTTTGTTTTATATTTTGATTGGTCAATCTTTGGATCATGAAGTCACTGAAGTATAACCACATGTGCTGTACTTATTAGTTATACCAAACAATGACCTAGGTTATTGTACCAATGTTGTAGTGATATTTGTTATAATTCAGTGATTTCATGATCCAAAAATTGTCCAATCAAAATATAAAACAAAAGTTTAGCGTTCGCTGAAACAATTGCGCACATCATAGGTTTTCTAAGATGTTGGAATTGGGAGACAACACTCATAACATGCTAATTATTAATGATGTTATGAAAATATAGAAATCAATTAAATTTTGATGAGGTTGCTATTTGAAGCACTTCATAAGGACATATCAATGACACATCAGATAAATATCGAAATGACCGGAGGGATTCTTTAACCAATCATATTGCTACACAAAAAGGACCAATCGGGTGTTGGCTTGTTAAAGCATGCCAGCACTGAACACTTTTGGTTGAATTTCTGAATACTCAAGTCTTAAGCAGCAGATTGATGTATTGTAGTGGATTCTGTTGGCAGGGCTCCTACTACTGTTCACTAACAAACAGCCGTTCACAGCGCTAGCTTGTGAAACCACAAAGCAACACCTCTCTCCCAGAGGTAACGCAGGGTCGGTCAGACCTGCATAGTGCAACAGAGAAGTCGGTAATGACTTTACTACTAGTGAGTCCTCGGCTCAGACAAACTACGTATAGTTTTATGTAATGAAATACATGTATTGTCCACATATCAAGCTCTAGGGAGGCAATCGCCTAGAGAAGTCCACAGCAGTAGCAGTAAATGATAAGTGGAAAAGTATATATGAAAATGCAGCCTTTTATAGGCTGATCACAGGAAGTGTATTGCATCATGTTGGTGCAACCAATAAAACATAACAGGAAGTGCTGCAACCAATCAGATGACAATACATCCAAAATCACACAATGTTGAAAGGATAAGGCGCCTAGTGACAAGGAATAAAACTATATAATCAAGTCCTTAGTCTAATTAGCCTTACAATCTAGGTAGATGGTAAGTGGAGGTAGCTAAGTCCTGGATTCATCCTCGGTAGTTGATACAGATCTTCTTAGAACTCTGGGTAGGGCGGAGATCTTGTTGCCTACCCGGTATGCCATTGCATGGTCGGTAAGCTGCTGGGTCGTTAAGCTGCAGGGTTGGTAATGAAAGCTGCAGGGTCGGTAAGGAAAGCTGCAGGGTCGGTAAGCTGCTGGGTCGGTAAGCTGCAGGGTTGGTAAGGAAAGCTGCAGGGTCGTTAAGCTGCTGGGTCGGTAAGCTGCAGGGTAGTTAAGCTGCAGGGTCGTTAAGCTGCTGGGTCGGTAAGCTGCAGGGTCGGTAAGCTGCTGGGTCGGTAAGCTGCTGGGTCGGTGTGACAAATCATTTACTTCTAAGCGATGGCTACTGGATACATCACTTGGGGAGGCCTGTCAGACTAGTTAATAGTGTCAGAGTCACCTCAAGGTTAGGGTATAGGTATGTGCAAAGCATGTGTGCTGTAAAAATCCACCACAGTACTAAGTAACCCTCTAGTCTAGGGCTACGCAGTCCTGATTCACAAGCTTGCCAAAAAGCCATTGGCCTCAAATGCTCGCTGCATCAGCTGAAACTCAGATTAATATAACTTCCATTGTTGACCGCATACGTCATCTTTGGATTGTGGGCGTGGTCAATCATTATAAACAATAGCAAATTTTTATAAATGAGGTTACATAGTCTCCCATTAAAATGAAATCTGATTGGGCAATTCACTTAGTCGTAGGTCTACTGAGGGTCATTACAACAGGAATAAAGAATCCTTATGAAGACATCCCATCAAAAATTGGTTCTAAGATTTAATGTTGGGCTTTACTATTACGCGCTATTTTTTATCTGGCTTGAATTTGGTTGCTGCATGCATATTGTGGTAGATTTTGGTGGAAGATAACAGTAAACTGGGAGTTTGCTGTTATCTTATGCGCTGGCAATGCGCCTACAGCCATCGGTACGATGCTGTGCCGGCGGCAAAGCGATACTGTGCCGGTAGCACAGTAACACAGTGCCGGTACCGGGCCGGTAATGACATCTACACGGTTGGTAGTGACCTCTGCAGGGCCGGTATGCTGACACAGGGCCGGTCTAAGATGGCTGCCATAGCTGAGGAGCTTCAAACCTAGCTAGGACTTCTCACCAAGCCAGGAACCAAAGCTACTTACTTTAACATCTGTGGTAACCAGGACCACAAGCAAACTAGAGCCTTGGAACCCTATAGGACAGTCTGATTGGCCAGTAGGAGACAGGAATCCGCCCTTAGCCACTTGACGCCTTATTTATTTAATCCCAATTGATTGCATGATTGGTTAACTATTTCTATGTGCACTTGCATTTGTCAGATTACTTCCTGTACTATCACTGTTATATGTAATATGCTAATTACTTCCTGTGAGCTTTCTTATAAAAGGAGAGCGTTTTGTTATCATCTTTGCATTCATTCTCATGTTTTGCCACAAACACCCTAGAGGAATAATTACCCTTTAGGACTTTGTCTTGAGAATATAGTTACTTACACAAGCACTACGCTGTATTGCTTGTCTGAGCCATGGGCTCTTCCCATACCAGGTATCTCGGTTGCCTTAACACAGTTGTCACTGTCGAGCAGCACAGTGTCCCCTCTGGAGAAAGGCATAATACTTGAGCATAGTGGATGTCCGTGGTAACCAGACCGGAATCCATTACAATATAACCAGAATTATTGGTTTCTCCCAATATGGACCAAATTAGTGCACACACATCTTAAACAAAATCAACACTTGATAACATTACACAAGTTTCATATGTTAAATGGCAACAAGAGGCAATTGCAGGATTTGTCAGGTGGTCCAATCCAATGTGATTACAATCACAAGGATAATTTTATACTCTTTACATAAATAGGATGGAAAAAAATTGTGCTTGTTTTGGTGAGTTAGGGAACAATGAATGGTATTCATACAAGAATGGACAAGTAGTGAGTATGTACAAGAATAATAATAATGAAAATAAATAGCGGGATCTGATTGGCCAAATGGATACTGGACAGGGAAAGAAATAAATATACTTCCGATCCAAAGATGAGTCAGTTTTATGCAGCGTAAAAATTGGCGAGCATTTCTGGAAAAGGGGTATTTTGCAGGCTTATAGATCAATACTGAGTAGGCCTAGAGGGTTATTCAATACATCAATCTGCTGCTTATGACTTGAATATTAAAAGATTCAGCAAAAGGTTGTTCAATGCTGGGATGCTTTAAGGTACATAAGATACTACAGTCTAACCAGCTATAGGCACACATAATAGCCATGTTGGTGTGCTCCGGGCTCTTTTTGTCAACAAACTTTTTCATACTGGTATTCAGATTAATTGATGTAAAACTCTACAATACAAACTTATGGAGTAGAAGTACAGTACCTACCACTGAAAGTAAATATAAAGCCAGTACGTGATGACCCGTCCTCTGATACATAACTGATACTGATGGTTTCCTCACTTTTAGTAGTTACTAGCAGTGTACTTCCTACAGCAGTTTCTCCAGAGAAGGTTTTATTACTGATGTGTAGTGGGTTTTTTAGTGAGGTTCTGTAGAGAAGTGTGAACCGTACAGAGACATCTCTGGGTAAGTCTACCACTCTAACAGCGCACTGCCTTACACTTCTGAGGGGACTATCATAGGAGGTGCTGATAACTCCAGATAGTTGGTTTACATCAGCTCTAGCAGGTAGAGCTAAGTCTGTACCACAGACACCAACTGAAACAATACAGAACAGCTCTAAAGTATTTAAATCATTTGCCATTTCTACAAAAATAGTACACCAACATTCCATAAGTTTCTTTTACAGTACAGCATGAGATGACTTAATTTAGTCTTGAAAGAAGGTATTTGTATAGTGTCAAAGTTATCTCCTCCGGCAGCTGATGTCAGTCTGCAACTAAATCTGACCAACTCTGCTTGAACAGTCAGCAATGCAAAAATTATTGATGCCAGGCATCGTGGTATACGTCTTTATCAAGCTTCAGAAAGGTTTTCCTTAATTTGCATATGATGATAATAAAATATCATTAAACTTGCTTCATAGCCACTGACAAGCTCTGAGAGCATTTCTAAGGTAGGTTTATTGGCTAAAGAGTTCCATAGTTGCACAGGTATGAAGGGTGAGGAGATGTAATCAACCAAGTTGCAGGTAATTTGTGGTGAACTTACTTCTACCAATGGGCAGAGCAGCCAATTTAACTTCAACAAAGTTTTCCTCCATCACAAGATATGTGAATGAACTGTTTTGGTTATTAGTAAAATATTTTAGGAAAGCAAAAATATATCAACAGCAGATATAGTAGGTGAGTGGCTGATATAAAAAATTTTATTGCTGAGAATTTGTTCCACATTTCATTACTATTTATTATTGGTAATAAAAATCAAGCAAATGTTAGTGCGTTTGAAAAGATCGAAAATAATTATTTTAATAGATAATATTTGTATCAACACTGGCATTGACTAACATTGACTGCATATCATGTGAATCCTCTGACTTGGTTGTAATATCAGCCTCTCAAAACATAGACTTGCACCAAGATGCTTCATCAGAATTCTATCAATGCTTCTGTCTATTAAAGTTTATAAAAACTTTTCACAAATTCATAAAACAAACAAAAGCGGAATGGGATATCTAGCTACATGCTTGAAAGGTTTATAGGCCCAGAGACATGACCATAGTTTGGTGGAGATGATACATACTGAAATAGTTGTTTTTGAGAGCTTTTTAGTAAGTAATTGTCTGCTGGGAGTTTGAATTTTTATACAAACATAATTTGTGTGACGTTCATTGGTAGAACTTTTATAGCAGCAGATTAATGTATTAGCATCTGCAACGACATATGTAGGAAGTCGTCTTATGGATAGCATTGAACTTTTCTGAGAAAAACAAGAGAACAAATGCATGATTCAAGCCACCACAATTGTTATTCTTTCAGAGACTTAGCCTTGGGCTATGAGTGTGACTTCAAGGGAGACAAACCTTAAACTTTAGAGGTTGTGTAAATAATGGAGAGCAAAGCTTCTGACTTTAACAGCTAATAGGACCACACTTTACTATCATCAGCAGATTTGAGTATGGCCAAGTATTTGCTGGATTTGAGTTTTTGTGTCTTAGTAATCCAAAGAAGCACTCAGAAAACATACACAAACAAAAAGACCATATTGAATTTTAGCTATTATACTTCTGCATACAATATTGACTCGATAAACGTACCAGTGTGATGAAACTCATTGGAGAAGCTTTTTGAAAATTAAAATCAATTCATGTCGTAAAATTGTTGTTCAACCATGTTTTAAAATGTGCAAACCTGAACATAAAATCAATTTCATGTTTTTCATGATGACAGCTACCAATCTAGGAACTTTGTTGTGTGCTGGTTTGTTGTAGACTTCAAGTAGTAAACAGGTTTCAGAACAAATAAACAGCACAAGTTCTAATATTCTTTTGTATTTTCGTTTTTAGAAAACATTTTCGCCAAAAGTGAAATTTAAGTAATTTTCGTTTTTGTGTATCTCCTCTCTGACATAATAATTGCATCATAAATAATTCATTGAGATACATTTCAGCTGTGAGATAAATAGTAACCCCTAAATTTTGTAATTACTCGGCTGAGAAAACCATTTCTAGAAGTCTGGATCAGCTGTACAATAATAGTTACTATACCCATCAGCAATACATACCCACTCTGAACAAAGTGTTATTGATTACAGGGTTCTATAAACCTGCTACAATTGGTTAAGGACTGGTAAGAGGGAGTAAAGCAGACACACTGCTCTCCTAACCGTTCGCTAATTCTAAGCAACATAAAAATATTTAAAGAATGCCTCCGGCCAGTTCTATATTTATCTGATATGTCATTGATATGTCCTTATGAAGTGCTTTAAATATCAACCTCGTCAAAATTCAATTGATTTCTATATTTTCATAACATCATTAATAATTAGCATGCTGTGAGTGTTGTCTCCCCATTCCAACATCTTAGAAAACATATGACGTACGCAAGTGTTTTAGCGACCGGCTAAGCTTTTGTTTTTACTACTAGCCACAATGTGCCACTACTAATTATATCAATCAATGAGCCAGGTCACTTGTATTGTTATTTATCAACAATATGCTATCGTTGCTGTTATGCTTCAGCAATTTTGCTGATCCAAACAAAAGTCTAGCATTCGCGCTAAAACACTTGCGTACGTCATAGGTTTCCCAAAAGATTTTGAAGAGGAGACAACACTCACAACATGCTTGTTATTAATGTTGTTAAAAAAACATAGAAATAAATTGAATTTTGACAAAGTTGGTATTTGAAGCACCTCATAAGGACATATTGTGGTGGATTTTAGCGTACACATCCTCCGCGCACAACCAGTACTACATCCTGGCTTCACTACAATAGCCATTGGATAGCCAGGATACCTAGTAATTACTACCAAGTGGACAGTGACTGTATTTATTCCTATACCGACCCTGTGTACACCCATACCGACCCTGTGTACCACCTATACCGACCCTGTGTGCACCTATACCGACCTCACTGGACCGGCAGGAAGTGAGTCAGCAGAGCCTGAGATCTCAAAAGTAGCCTGGGAGAACCTAAGAGCCATCTGCCGGAAGTAGCCACAGTAGTAATATATGAGCAGATCTCCCTACCAAGTGTTTTTTTGTGGATTAGACCTTGGGGTTGAGACAATGGGTTACGACGTTGGATGAATTCGCCGAGTTTATATTGTATTTTACTTGAGGGGTACTTGAGTGGCATTTGAATGGCATTTAAGTGGCATTTGAGTTTTGATTAGTTTTTTACTTAATTTGAACTTATATGGCATATAGATTTTGAATGAATGGCATTCAAGTTTTGATAACTTTTTACATAACTCGAACTCATATGGTATCTTGAGAGAGAGGGGAGAGGAGAGAGGAGAGAGGAGAGATGGGAGATGAGAGAGGAGAGAGAGAGGAGAGAGATTTTTTAGTTTTCTATACATTCATGTATATATGGTTAGTTATGTACATATTTATGGCTATATTTATATCTACATTGAACAAATATATTAATCAAAAATGAAAAATATATGATTATATACCTGATTACATAATAAGTAGGGAAAATCTTCTGGAGAGAGGGGAGAGGAGAGATGAGAGAGGAGAGAAGAGAGAGGAGAGAGAGGAGAGATTTTTTTTAGTTTTTTATACATTTATGTATATATGGATAATTATGTACATATTTATGGATATATTTACATTTACATCATTGAATAATATACATTTATTACATAATAAGTATATTAAATGCTATAAAATATGTTGGAAAATTACCAAATTAGATCTCTAGATGGTTAAAATCTACAGTATTTGGGAAATAACTGCAAGAGAGGAGAGAGGAGTATTTGGTAGAGGAGAGAGTATGTTGAGAGAGAGGAGAGATAAAAAGAGGAGAGAGGAGAGAGGAGATATATCTACATTGAATAAATACAGTGATTAAAAATGAAACAATATGTGAATATATACATTTATTGTGTAATAAGTAGGGAAAATCTCATACAATATAGCTAGAGTCAGTAAATATTAAATAATACAAACTTAGGAAGGAAGACTTCTGTTCTATGTACTTTTGATTCCATAATGAACTAAAATAAAAAGTTATGTATTAGTATAGAATGGTTAAACAGAAATTTAAAACAACTACAAACTCTTACTAAATAGTACTTTTTTATTAATTATTACCTTATCATCAAAAATTGACTGTTAATCGGATGTTTTTGTAGCTTTTCGTGTCTTACGTTGTTGAGTCCTTACCCTTCTAGCTTGTCTTTGAGCGGACTGTCGCTGCATGTTTCTTCTTTTTAGAGCAAGTTCTTTACGAGCACACTCGATAGAAATTGGTGTGTTTACCTGTCGTAGTTGATATTGTCGTTGTTGTAATACATAATGTAATCTCTGAATATCTGACGTAACATCATTCCCTAAGAGCTTTAATGTTAGAAAAGATTCAGTTCGAAAACTATTTAGCTGCTCTATCAAGTCTTTCTGTATGAATTTACAATTGTTTGAGATAATTCGCACTCTCTCTTCAATTTTCTTATTGCATATGTTTTGTAGAAGTATCAAGTCCTCTTGAGTCAAAGATTTAGGCTGAGTTTCTGATTCTGTGTTGTTAACTATTTCCATTTTTTGTCATTGAATCTGAAAAAAAACAAAAAAAACAGATGATTAATTTTGTTCAGTTGTTTTAGTATAATATATAATATATGAGTAAAAACTGTAATTTATTAAGTTTTTACCTTGATGCTCTTCTAATAGCTGTAGTAGATGTTGCTTCTCTGATAGCTGTTGTAGAACTGGATGCTTTCTGTGTGAAAACTATGACTCTTATATAGCTAAAGTTGTACTGATTAAACCCTATGAACATCATCTCGTGTCAATCTCTATGAATCAACATTTGTTCACGCGAAGGAAAGTCAATGCTTTCGCGGGAATAAATAAATAATTTTCACACGAACACAAACCAATGCTTTCGCGGGAATAAATAAGCTATTTTCACGCGAATGGAAACCGTTGCTTTCGCGGGAATAAAGAATTTATTTTCACGCGAATAGAAACCAATTCTTTCGCGGGAATAAATAATTTATTTTCACACGAATAGAAACCAATGCTTTCGCGGGAATAAATACTTTATTTTCACGCGAATACAAACCAATGCTTTCGCGGGAATAAAGAATTTATTTTCACGCGAATAGAAACCAATTCTTTCGCGGGAATAAATAATTTATTTTCACACGAATAGAAACCAATGCTTTTGCGGGAATAAATGATTTTATTTCCCGCGGATGAAAGTCAATGTTGTCGCGGGAATAAACACTTTATTTTCACGCGAATGGAAACCGTTGCTTTCGCGTGAAAATAAAATATTTATTCCCGCGAAAGCATTGGTTTCTATTCGCGTGAAAATAAAGTATTTATTCCCGCGAAAACAACGGTTTGTATTCGCGTGAAAATAAAGTATTTATTCCCGCGAAAGCAACGGTTTCCATTCGCGTGAAAATAAACTATTTATTCCCGCGACAACATTGACTTTCATCCGCGGGAAATAAAATCCTTTATTCCCGCGAAAGCATTGGTTTCTATTCGCGTGAAAATAAAATATTTGTTCCCGCGAAAGCAACGGTTTCTATTCGCGGGAAATTAAATCATTTATTCCCGCGAAGGCAACAGTTTGCATTCGTGTGAAAATAAAGTACTTATTCCCGCGAAAGAATTGGTTTCTATTCGTGTGAAAATAAATTATTTATTCCCGCGAAAGCATTGGTTTCTATTCGCGTGAAAATAAAATATTTATTCCCGCGAAAGCAACGGTTTCCATTCGCGTGAAAATTATTTATTTATTCCCGCGAAAGCATTGGTTTGTATTCGCGTGAAAATAATTCATTTATTCCCGCGAAAGCATTGGTTTCTATTCGAGTGAAAATAAAATATTTATTCCCGCGAAAGCAACGGTTTCCATTCGCGTGAAAATTATTTAGTTATTCCCGCGAAAGCATTGGTTTGTATTCGCGTGAAAATAATTCATTTATTCCCGCGAAACAATTGACTTTCCTTCGCGTGAACAAATGTTGATTCATAGAGATTGAGACGCGATGGTGTTCATAGGGTTTAATCAGTACAACTTTAGCTATATAAGAGCCATCGTTTTCACACAGAAAGCATCCAGTTCTACAGCGACTAACAGAGGAGTAACATCTACTACAGCTATTAGGAGAGCAACAAGGTAAGAAGCACTAAAATAATTATTTTTTTTAATTAATTGAAACATCTAGGTTTTTGAATCTTAGTTTTTAAAAACAATCTTTTAATAAAACAATAGTTTCAGTATATTTACATCATTAAACTAAGTTCTTTTACTTTTTGCAGGTATGATGACATCACACTCCAAAGCACTTCCTAAGCTCCATATTGAACCAATCACAGCTACCAACAACACTAACGCTATTTCCACTACAACCATCATTTCCACCACCAACGGCATTCACATTGATGATAGAAGATCCAATCCTAACACCTTTGATGATACATCTTCTCGCTCAAACACCAATGCTCATGCTGATATAGCAATGAACCATCATGTAGTTTCAGCTGACTCTCCTTTGAGTCCCACGCCGGACTACACATATCTGCATGAGAACAGTGAAGTCAAACGAACGGAGGATATCAAAAAACCGACAGTGACATTATCTCAAGCTTCAATTTCCTTTTTATTCAGCAACAGCAAGAATAATACCGTAAACAAACTTAGAGAGTTTGAATTGCTCGAGATGGGTGGAATAATGACAGGAGCTATGCAGAAAGGAATGTTGGAAATCGGAAATTTTGTGAGTTTGTTGGATTTACCAATTCCTACGATATTGGAGGTTTTCGATGTTAATTACGTTGAAGATTATGGTATATTGGACTATGAATATGTTTTAAAAAACAATCATCGAATTCGAGTCAAGTCACTGATTGACAAAGAACTTACGGTGGAGCTACAGGAACTTGATCCCAGCTCTTCACAAATCCTAGTGTACATGGGAAAGCTAGAAGAAAATCAACCCGATCTACGTATTGTAGGAGATAATCATCGTCATCAAGGGCTAAAACAACGAGTTATAGCCAAAATCTTGAGAAAAAAATCATTGAAGCAGTTGCAAGCATACTTTGATATCATCACTTTCGATAATATTCCTGTCAACACTCTTCTGACATTCACTAGACTTTCAGTTTGGAAAAATTTGAAGTCGAAGCAGCGAAAACGAAAACAAGATACATCGCCTTTACGTATCACTCACACTGTCACTTACAGATACATGATGAATGACGGATCTTTGATGACTGGGAAGATTGTTGTCCCTCCTGAGAACGTTTTGAAGATCAAAAATCATGAATGTGGTATGATCCACTATAAAAGTACGATGACAACTGAAAGCGGCACAAAGAAACATATTCTCACGATTCTGAGTGTTGAAGAAGCTTTGATGCTTCTATCTACTTCAAGTGAAAAAGAAGGAATAGCTTTCAGACTTTCTCTATTTGATGATGCTGAGCTGATGAAAAGTTATGATGATGATGTTGCTGCTGATGATGCTGCTGATGATGATGATGATGACGATGATAACATCGATGCTTATACCGATGAAGAAGATGATAATATGACGGATGATGACTCTAAGAACAACAAATTTGAGGAAAAAGATGAAGTTGTCGACAATGATAGTGAGAAAAGCAATGAAGATGTTGACAATCACATTTCAAGCGAAGCTAGCAGGATTTCAATATCGGAAATTTAATTAAGGTATGTTAATCTTCACTAGTAATAAGTAACTACTAATAGACGTATTTTTTACCATAGTATAATGTAGTTGTTATAACGACATCTATGTATGCTTTTAGATAGAATACGTGTACAAGTGAATGACCGTCGACTCGCCAAAATCTATCAGCAACAACTCATGAACATTAAATTACATATTATTTGTATTGTGTAATAATTTGTATATATTTAGTGTAATAAAGTATTTTATTCATATTTAACATTAGTTATTTAGCCAATTTGTAAAACTTTCGGGGCTACAACTCTAAAATGTTACAAAAATTTCAATGTTCCGACACAAAAATAAATATTTCAAGTTATCGTCTCATTTTTCAAAAATGTTAAGACAACTCCCATTTATAATTTCTCAACTTCGTTTTTGAAAGAATATGTAAAAGTTGTCGGCACATTGTGTCAAAATGATAAGACAACTCCGCTTTTGCACAAAAAATTGTGAAAAATGTTTTATAATTTGTTTGAGAAACCAAAACAGTAGAAGACTTTTTACAACCGCAAGCATTATACTTTAGGTTTTACAGTTTTGTGAATTGGGTGTTGATAGTTTGTCACGATATGACATAATAATTAAGTAATTATAGTCTTTTTCATAACAATGCTATAGATTCAGTAATACAGATGTGAAATTTACTGTTTCATCACTTGAATGCAGTATGAAGGTAGTTGATGTAATATTTATTTTGTAATATTATGCAAAGTAATACAGTAAGAATGAAGCATATGGAGTTCTCAACCACAAAACAAATAAAAATAATGCATTAGGGTAAACTAATGACAGAACAATTTTACATGAAGTGTATACATGTGAATAAAGTATTCATAAAAACACAGACTATTGTCTGTATATATAATATATATATAGAGAGTATTTATAAAAAACAGTCTATTAACTATATATTTTGTGGTAAGAAATTGTAAAATAGGATAGTTGCATAAAGTCTATGGTAAACTAATGACAGAACATTTTTTACATGAAATGTATTCATAAAAACACAGACTATTGTCTGTATATATAATATATATATATAGAGAGAGTATTTATAAAAAAAAACATCCTATTCACTATATATTTTGTGGTAAGAAATTATAAAATAGGGTAGTTGCATAAGACCTATTCCAGAGCCATGATAATATTAAAAAATATAGTGAAATAAAAACTTTAAAACTCACCTAAGAGTGCAGTTAGTACAAGAACTTCTTCTTGAGAAAAGTCTGAGTTTTTCTGCATTTTTCGTCTAATAGACGCTAATTTCAATTTAACACAATCATTAAAACCCTTTTTTTTCAGTCCATCTTTTATATTCAAAATTAATTTAAGTGAAGTTAAATCAATCTTTTGGCTTTCTTTTAAATCTACTTGGGTTTGAGGTTTAACTGTTATAGTATTAGATTCTAAAACACTGGTTTTTGGACTGCACTGTGAACTAGCAACAGAAATTAAGTCATTATTACTTTCTTCAGTTTCTGAAAGATCAGAATCTGAAGATATAAGTGCTCTCATTTTTTTACACTGGTTTTTAATCAAAAGTTTTCGATCTTCAGCAGCAGGTTTTTTAGCTATCGCCAACCATTTACTCCCTAATTCAAAATCTAGAGCAATGTTTTCAGAAAAATAACCTTCTATTGGATAGAGATACACTAACGCAAATTTTTTCGGAAAAGTAATATCCATAAGTAATTCAGAATATTTTCTATTAATAAATAAAACAAAATTATTGTAACTAGCAATATCAACAATAAAAAACATTTTAGTTTTTAAAATACAACTATGTTGCTGAAGATCTCTCAAAGTTGTATGCGATTTTCCACATAAACAATAATAAATAAACAAGTGAGCACAAAAATGTCTTGAAAGAACTCGGCCAGGCTCATGCAATCCCCCTAATTTAAACTTCTTACCACAAAATATACAAGAGATGTTGTTTTTGTTTCCTTTCAGTGCTTCACTCAACATCTTTGTGCCATATGCGATCAACAACAATGAGAGCACTGAAAGGAAATACCTAGGGCTTTTGTTATCAATATCTACAAACAAAATAAACAAATTCTCATCATATATAGATAACTTTCTTAAGCATGGTATATGTATATATAAAGATAATGCATGTCACTTACACTTAAAACACTCTCTATCTTCTTTTATATTTCCGTCTAGAAGGCTTAATTCTTTATACTCCCTTAATTCAGGATTCTCTGCTTGAACTAAAATAGAAAATACGAATGTAGTTATGCTATTTTTTTAAAAAAATTCGAAAATTTTTTTATAAATTGAATGAGTATATAGTAAGTAATATTTTCGTCATACTTACATTCAAATGTGTTCCGTTCATAGTACAGGAAGTTTTCGTTCTTCCCAACACATTGCTTACTTCCTATGAATCGTGAAGATTCTTTTTCTACAAAAAAATAACATAGTAAATGTAAAGTCATTATTATTGTACCTACAGACAAATTTACATTTTTCATAAAACAGAAAAACTTACTCATAGCAATATGCGTGCTAGCTTTGCTCTTTTCCGTCTTCTCTTCATCTTCAAAACACTCCTCCAACCACCTTAGTGTTTCATCATCGGTAGAACTTAATAAAACATTAAATCCAGATTGTAATTATTTAAAAACTCTATATAATACAGTTGAAAATTGAATAATGAAGTTTCAATAATATACTTACATAGCACTGAAATCTATTTCGTCTATATTTATTTCTAATGCAACATTTGAGGATGTAGACCTACAAGTAATATATATATATATATATATATATATATATATATATACATTTGTATAAATTTATAAATGTAACTGCAACAAAATTGTAAAAGATAGTATAAATAACTTACTCATTTGTTGTAGGGATATTGCTAGCCATTGTTGTTTTGCAGAGTAATACTTAAAATGAAGTATAAATGAAAACTGATACTGTTTAAAAAAAATAGTTTCTCTTATATACAAAACATTGAAGTCATTTATCAAGATTAATTTGTAGACTGATTTTCTGATTATTACTATGATAAATGATATTGTTTTTTAAAAAAGTGGAAGACGATTAGGAAGTTGGTTAAAAAAAATAGGAAGATAGAGATTAAATAGTTTAATAAGCTTAACCACCACAAACACTCCTGTAAACTGTCTTTCCATCTAGCTAAAATTTCTGAATGTAGAGCGTTGGATAAACAAATTTTACAACCTCTTTTAAATATAACTAGCTAGGATGAAACTTACATTTCATTTGAATGACACCTCACATCCTTCAAACATATTTTTATAGCAACAATTTTCATATAGACACATCAACAGCAAAACAATGATGCAGTGTAGTTCCATCTTTATATCATCAGACAGTAAATTAATATGTGAGAGCTTCAATTATAGTTTACACCATTAAGTATGAGTTCGGAATGTAATAAAATACTTTACAGGTACTGATAGCATTTAATAACTAGTTCAATTGCAGTTTATTGATATACTCTACTATAACACACACTACCACAAACAATCATATAGACACATCATCAGCAAAACAATGATGTTGTGTAGCTCCATCTTTATATCATCAGACAGTAAATTAAAATGTGAGAGTTCCAATTATAGTTTACAACATTAAGTATGAGTTAGGAATGTAATAAACACTTTAAAGATATCTGATAGCATTTAAATATGTATATGTAGACAAAACAGCTTCCTAAAAATAGAAAATATACTATGTATGTTGATACATTATTATTTCACACAAAAAACAATGAGATATTTTAAAAAAAGTAACAGTCTAACTAATAAAACAAGTGGATAAAGTCATGCTTTGCTCATGTTTTTTAGATGATAGCGGAGATAGCTAGGATTAAAAGTAAAACCACAAATCCGTTTTGGTGGAAGGCTGTATCTATATTAACTAATATGTAATGAAACAATAAAAAACAGGAGATGGATGCAATCAAGTTCTCTTCCTTTTTAGGTTGAATTCGACCTATAATTCCATCATCTATGGATGTTTGTTGTTTTTGTTTTAAATAGAAATAGCATGATAATAAATAGTGCTTAGGTGTAACTAATGACTTTTCTCGAGCGACACACTTGATATTAAAAAGATCAAAACATATAGGATTAAGCGAGATGATGATTAATGTCTTTTCTGGAATGAGTTTATTAGTAAAATGACACTTGCGGGACACTTGCGCTATATTATAATTAATTACTTTTTAAAAATGACGTGGTAACATTACGTCGACTGAAATAATACCTAAAACGTCTCGCATAAATTTTGATCTGACTGAAAATGGACTGAAAACCTTCAAGGTGCGTAAAAATTATCGTAACTCGCTATAACGGATATTCTAAGAAATATTTATTTTCTCGTTGGTAACTTGACGTAAAATATTTTGTAACGGATGTCACATGATCTCAATCGCTTTTTTTCAACTTAAACACTTAGTTACTCGTAAACATTTGATACTCGCTTGATTTCTTTGATAACAGTAATATCCCAATTGTGTTTATCGTAAATATTTCAAAAACGGATATTGCGCGTTTCAGTTGGTTTTTCCTGCTAAATCGCTTAGTTACTCGTAAACATTTGAAAATTGTTTGATTTTTTCGCTGATAAAACATGTTGCAAGTATCTTTTACCAAATATTACCGTGATTTTCAATCAGTTTTCCTTACTAGATTACTTAATTACTCACCAACATCCATAATTGTTTTTATTAATCATTGTTGCAAAGCAATGCTGTATTTAAATAATATTACTACGTTTCCAACCAATTTCCTTACTGAATTACTTAATTACTCGCCAGTATTTCATAATTTCTTTCACTAATAATTACAAATAATATTGTAAATAAATAATTTACCAGGGATATTTATGCTCAAGTCTCCTCTCTCTCCTCTAAACACTCTCTCTAGATATATACAAACACAGTTATTTTTATTGTACCTTGCGGAAAAACACCCCCTAAAACTTGTTTTTAGGCTGAGTCTTATGGGTTATTTTAGGGGGAGTATCAGTCCTGGGAGTAGATACTAAATTGACACAAATTTTTTTCATATGAATTTAAAACTTAACTAATGTAGTTTTTTTACCAAACATCAGT
This sequence comes from Cryptosula pallasiana, assembly GCA_945261195.1. NCBI lineage: Eukaryota > Metazoa > Bryozoa > Gymnolaemata > Cheilostomatida > Cryptosulidae > Cryptosula > Cryptosula pallasiana. The sequence continues at coordinate 2,347,410 of OX183137.1, forward strand.
ACATCAAAAACATTATTGTAAAGGTATATTATATAGGAAGATTTTCCATACTTATTATGTAATAAATGTATATAATCATATAATGATTAATTTTTGATCAATATATTTATTCAATGTAGATATATCTCTTCTCTCCTCTCTCCTCTCTTTCTTCCTCTCTCCTCTCTCTCTTTCTTTATCTCAAGATACCATATGTATGTATACATTGATTATCATTACAAGTTGTAGTGCTTTGTATTACTTAGTATTTACTGACTCTAGCTATATTATATAGGATGATTTTCCCTACTTATTATGTAATCAATGTATATAATCATAAAATGTTTCATTTTTGATCAATATAGTTATTCAATGTAGATAAAACTCCTCTCTCCTTTCTCTCTCCTCTCTCCTCTCTGTCTTCTCTCTCCTCTCTCTCAAGATACCATATGAGTTCAAATTATGTGAAAAAAGTATCAAAACTTAAATGCCATACATTCAAAATCTAGATGCCATATGAGTTCAAATCAAGCAAAAAAATAATCAAAACTCAAATGCCACTTAAATGCCATTCAAACGCCACTCAAGTACCCCTCAAGTAAAATACAATATAAACTCGGCGAATTCATCCAACGTCGTAACCCATTGCCTCAACCCCAAGGCCAGAACCACAAAAAAACACTTGGTAGGGAGATCTGCTCATATATTACTACTAGCCACCCTTACCCCTCACCAAAGATGCTGGATCAAGAGCTGGAAGGACTGAGGACCCAGAGACTAGATGTGATTGGTTAAAGAGACTATGACTCCGCCTATTACCACAGGGCGCCTATTCCTTTTAAGCCCTTTACTGTAACCTTACTCGTTATGTATTTATATATTTACTCTCATTGGTTTATATTGTGATATTGCATGATAGTTGGATGATTGTTCTTGTGCACTGCCTATAAAAGGCAGAACTTTGGTTATAACGGTCAGTTGTAAATGGGATTTCTTACTAATTCGTTTTATTCTGGTTGAATAAAAGCATGTGGACTCAACTGCTTTGAGATATGCGTCTGAGCCGAGGGCTCACAGTTGGTTGCAGAGTAGCAATACTTTATCTGATATACATTCGGTACCTCACCGACCCTGCTGTTGTAACAGGTTAATCTAACAACTGGTGGCAGCATGCTACCAACCTCAGCTAGTGATTTTACACCCCCAAAATCCACTACAATATCAATGACATATCAGATAAATATAGAAATGGCTGGAGCCATTCTTTAAGTTTCAACTTCTTATCTACATAAACAATTCACAAGTTACAAACATTATACTTAAGTCAGTAGTAATATATGAGCAGATCTCCCTACCAAGTGTTTTTTTGTGGATTAGATCTTGGAGTTGAGGTAATGGGTTACGACGTTGGATGAATTCGCCGAGTTTATCTTGTATTTTACTTGAGGGGCATTTGAGTGGCATTTGAGTGGCATTTAAGTGGCATTTGAGTTTTGATTATTTTTTTACTTAATTTGAACTCATATGGCAGCTAGATTTTGCATGTATGGCATTTGATTTTTTTGATAGTTTTAACATTGTATATAAATGAAAACGTGATAAGATTGTATGGTTATTGGAAGTTAAGATGTCGACAGAGGATGATGTTGAGATGAGACCGATGAATGAAGTTGATACTATTGATGGTACTGAACGTGATATGATAGATGTTTTACCGAGTATGAAGCGTAAAGCGTTGATAATTATGATAATTTTGGTATTTGTCGTAGGGCTTTCCACTTTTGGAGGTGTTACTGAGTTTAGTATGTATGAAGAAGCTATGGAAAAAATACAAAAAGCGAGAAACTCTCCTGTTGGAATCATAAATGAAACTACTGTTGATTGATGAACATCTTTTTATGATGAATGGGAAACCTGAAGATTATGACCCGAGGATGCGATCTCCTTTTACAGCAATGATTGCAGGACCAACTGGATCGGGAAAGACGCAAGCGATTTTTCGAAGGATTGAAGCTAGTCAGACTATAGCGCACCCTCCACCAACAGAGATTCACTACTGTTATGGAGCCTTCCAAAAAGCCTTTGATGATGTATCAGGAGTGATTTTTCATGAAGGCATGATAGATATAACAGTGAGTTTTCCCAGAGATGGTAAAAATCGATGGCTGATAATTGATGATCTCATGGATGAAGTTTCTGGTAAAGCCGATGCTAATGCTTTGTATACAAAACATAGTCATCATTTGAACATAAGTGTGTTTTTTATTGTTCAGAATCTGTTTTTAAAAGGAAATCGTACAATTTCCTTGAATAGTCATTATTTTTTTCTTTTTAAAAACCCTAGAGATGCTTCTTCTATTTCCTATTTGGCTCGACAATGTTTTCCATCAAAAATAAAATATGTACAAGAGGCTTTTGAAGATGCGACAAAGAAACCATACTCTTATTTACGAATAGATACGACTCAACAAACGAATGATCAACATAGACTATTGGGAAATTTTACATCAGTTCTCCCTATGATATTATATGTACCCAAGTAAAAGGATATAAATACAATTACTATTCGCTTCACCTCAATCATATTTTTTTATTCAACGACGCAACACGAAAGCGTTATAATGTCTAAAGCTTTGGAGAAAAAATTAACAAGAAATGCAGCTGTCTTGTTATCGCTCAACAATGCAACCTTTGCTATTCAAAAGTCTGTTATAGCCAAAGCCAAAAAGGAGTTTATTATGACTCTAATGGAATGCGCTAAAGCTATTATAAATGGAACGATACCATTGACATCATCTCAGTATAATGAGTTGCAGCGAAACGTGAAGGATATTAGCGCTTTAGTAAGAAAATCAACGTTAGATGATAAGAAAGCTGTATTGCAAAAAGGAGGATTTTTAGGCGCTCTACTAGGACCTATCATCAGCAATATAGTTCCTGGGTTACTTAAAAGTGTGCTAGGCGGAGGGAGAAGATAAAGATGAAACTCTCAACACGAATGATGCGAAATAGAATGGCGATTTTAGCTCTGGATGATCTGAGTAAGAAAGGAAAAATCGCTATAGTCGAAAAGGCCAACTCAGATTTGTTTCAATCATTGATAGAAAGTGTTAAAAATATTATATTAGGTAATGTTCCTCTTGATTCTGAGCAGTTTATTGAGTTGCAGCGTTACAAGAAGGAGCTACATAAACTTAATGGTAGAGGGACAGTTGATGATAAGCGTAAAATTTTGATTCAGAGTGGTAGAGGGAATCTTTTGGATGCTATTATAACACCTATTGTATCTGTTTTATCATCAATAAAAAGATGAATCGTCAGCCTTTAACATTCTCCAGACGTAATTTTATACTCACTGAAGATGAATACTATAGATTAACGGAAAGAAAGGATAATAAAACAATGGTAAAGGAAGAGAAAACCAGACCTCCATTGTATTATAATCCTATGGAAGCTATAACAGTGAGAAATATGAAGCGAAAGCGAAATGATCTACTGGAAACGGCTTATGATTCTGACTTATCCTCATACGAAAAGTTAGATGAAAATGTTGAAAACCTACGTAGGTATTTGTCTGATGTCAAAAAGATTAAAAATAACCAAAACCAGACACAAAAGGATAGTTGGAATCTCATTAAGAAAAAAAAGATAGAGTCTACTTTTCCTTTGGCCAATAGCACAGTTATTGATAATAAACCTAATGTCTTTTCACCAAATGTTGATAAAGACAATGAGTTAGAATCAGTGAAAGTGGTTGATGAGGATGATGATATTGGGATGGAATTAATAAAAGGAAGGTTGTTTGATACTGAAGACACAACCTTACTAGGAAGTACATTTCTTACTGATGGAGAAGATGAGCACGATAGTGAAAGCGAAAATTTAAAAGATTTTGAAAAAAAAGCAGCTGATTTAACAACAAAAAAGAGTGATCAAACGATCGCTGTCAGAATGTTGAATAATCTGAGTAAAATTGGTAGATTCGACTCGGAGAAGAACAGACTGAAAATTGGAGAACATTGGTTGAATCCTAGGACTTCCAAAACTTTACTACGAGACGTTCTAACCGAAGGAGGTAAAATACAATCGGGAAATACCAATTACAGTAGATTTAAAAGCCTGCTAACTGATGAAGGAATCACAACTGTCAGAAAATCCCCGCATCGAACACGTAAGACTCAGAAGAAAAAGTTGGTCGTTCCCGGTACTAATTCATGGACATCGACACGCTAAAAGAGTTGTATTACAATCCTGCATTACATACATCTCTACGAGGAGCTAGAGCTTTACTGAAAGCTCGTAGAAAACGAGAGGGAGAAAAAAGAATCCGTGAATGGTTGAGTGGTGAGGATGCCTACACGTTACATAAAAAAGTTGTAACCAAGTTTAAGCGTCGTCCTACAATTGCAGCTGGAATAGGGGAACAGCTACAGGTAGATTTGATGGATGTTCGATCTCGAAGAGATGAAAATAATAATACAGCATTTTTACTGACTGCTATTGATTCTTTATCTAGAAAAGGTTGGGCTGTGCCGCTCATCAACAAATCAGGACCGGTAGTAGCAAGAGGATTGAGAAGAATACTAGAAGGGGAAAACTATAAAGCTTTACAATCTGATAAAGGTAAAGAGTTTGACAACGTCAATGTCAAGACTCTGCTGGCGGAAAAAAAAATCAAGCGCTTTACAACCGAAAATGAAACGATAAAGGCATCAATGGTGGAGCGTTTTAACAGAACTTTAAAAGAGAAGATATATAGATATTTGACATATAAAGATGATGATAGATACATTGATGTTTTACCAGAAATGGTTAATGCATACAACAACACAATTCATGGTGCTATAGGTATGAGACCAAATGATGTGAATTTTCAAAATCAAGAACTTGTATGGAATCGTGTGTATGAAGGAGGTGAACATAGTTTAACTCAAGAAGCAAAACTGAAGATTGGGGATTATGTGAGAATAAGTAAGGCAAGAGGAGTGTTTGAAAGAGGATACACCCCGAATTGGACGATTGAGATTTTTATAATCACTGATGTACTTATTGATGAAAAACCTGTTGTATATAGGGTGAAAGATTTAGCTGAGGAGATGATTGATGGCACCTTTTACGAAAAAGAGTTGCAAAAAGTAAAAAAACCCACGATTTTCAGAATTGAAAAGATACTGGGAAGAAGAATGAGAAGAGGTAAAAGACAGATTCTGGTTAAGTGGTTAGGTTATGGAGAAAAGTTCAATGAGTGGGTAGATGAATAGTTTATAAGGAAACAACGCTTGATATAATCATCATACATTGGGAAAATGTCGATGCTGATAACTTTACCCTCGAACTCTAGTGGTGAAGAGTTTCCTGATAATAACAATTCCGAATTTACAGTGAGACTGTATAAATATTTGGTTATCGATGGTGGTAAATGGGAGGTAGCTCTGCTAGATATGACTTATTCTAATAATTGGAAAAATGTTACCGAAGGGAAAATATATCTAGAAAAGACTAATGTCTCTGGTAAAAGAGAAAAGTCCTTCATCCTAATCGGTAATGGAAGATATGATAGTATAGAGGAGTTGGAGGAGATTATACGAAAGAGAATGAATGAAATGGATTTAGACAAGAAACTCGCCATCTCCTACAACAAGATCACCAACACCGCTTTACTAACTAACAGTGATCCTGATACTGCCATAAGCTTTTCCAAAGATATAGCATATATTTTTGGATTTGAATCAAAAACTACATACCCTCACGGTAGATACAATAATATCACACCCCCTGATATAAATTCCGGTTTAACATCCCTGTATGTTTATTCCAACATTGTTGATAATAGAATGGTAGGAGATACGAATGTACCTTTATTGAGAGTAGTTCCAGTTCAAGGAAAGAAGAATAGCGTTGTGTATCAAGAATTTAAAAATCCTCACTATGTTGACGCTTCATCACTAAATAGTGATATGATTCAAGTACTTATAACGAGTGACGACGGTCAACGAATACCATTTGATGGTGGAAAGGTTGTGTTGACGGTTCACTATAGAGCGAAAAAATTATAATGAGTTTGGTACGATACACCCCTGAGGATTCAAAAGATTTTTTGATGAGTACTACAAGATGCAAGCTGGAAATGGAATTGGAGTGTATAGTGGACGACGAGTGATGCCTAATATGAGAGGAAATGGACTTGGTAGTATTTTTTCAAGTTTACTTAAATCTGCAGCACCAATGCTGAAAAGAGGAGCAATTAGTTTGGGGAAAAGAGCACTGACTGTAGGTGGAAATGTAGCGCGTGATGTCATCGATGGACAAAGTTTTGCAGCGTCAGCAAAGAAGAGGGGATTGGCAGAGTTGAATGATCTGGGGGGAGATGTGCTCAATGCAGTCCGTCCAGATAGTATGAAAAGGAGAAAAACAAGAGGTGGAAAGAAGAGGAGAGGTGTTGGTAAACGTGGTATATTTTAATAGCAGTAGAATCCGGTATAAAGACAGCTGAGCTTGATATCTATAGTCATTAAGCGGTAACGCTTCAAGCATTCATCACTCGCAAAAGATGGCTAGCCTAAATGGAACAACAGGTAATAAGTTGGAAGGTTCTTCCTACAACATAAATCCAACATTGGATGTATTTGCTACGGAACCAACAAACATATCGGTAGAAAGATCGGAATATGTTGTCATCAGACCTGATAGGTTAGATCCTTATGGTAGTATTGAGTTAACCTTGTCAGGGAGCACTGAACATTACACAGATCTCTACAACTCATTTCTGCAAGTTGAAGCCACGGTTGTTCAAGATGATGGAACCGATATTGTCGGTAATGATGATGATGCAGCTGTGTGGATGGGGGATTCAATGCATACATTATTCAGCGAGTTGAAAATGTCGATAGAAGGAACCACCGTTGAATACGCTAACAACTACGGTTTACGCTCCTACTTTTCACAACTACTCAAAAACAGTGCAGAAAGAAAGAAATATCAAGGTAAGATGGAAGGATGGTTGTATGATGATTCAACTAGCAAAGACGCTGCTGATCACAAAACCGCTGATAAGAAAAAGAGGAGAGCTCTAATCATAGATGGAAAGACAATAGAATTAACTGGAAAACCTCATCTCGCATTATTTCAGCAGAAAAAATTAATAATACCAGGTCCTACTATGCAGCTGGAGTTTGAGCGTGCCTCTGGCAAACTAGCTTTGTTTGCTGCGAATGAGTCACCTGCAGGAGGGGCAAAGATTAGAATTGATAAATTTGAACTTCATCTTTGTAAAGTTAAGGTGAATCCTACAATACAAAACTCCCAACTCAGTTTGGCGTTGGAAGGTCACAACTACATTTATCCTGTTGATCGAAAACGGATAAAACTATATGGAATTCGTGCTGGTGTTGCGCAGATCGACATCACTTTGGAAGAAAACAAACAAAAACCTAAACAAATTTATTTAGGTTTAGTTGATCACAACGCAATGAACGGACGTTTTGCCTTAAATCCATATAGAATGCAGCATGCTAGTGTTGATAGTATTGTATTGAGAGTTGGTGATTGTCCAATTGGAAGGAGATTTGAACCAAATTATGCTAGAGGAATTTTTGGAAGAGAATATTATCAGTTTCTACACGCTACCGGAACTTTGCTTGAAGGTGATAGTCTTGGTATTACGAAAGAACAATACCTTGATGGTACTACACTTTATGGATTTGATTTGACTGGCGATTTTCTTAAAGAAGGTTTTCACTCTATGAAAAATGTCACAACAAGTGTGGAAATTCGTTTTAGCACTAACACGACTGATGGATTATCCCTGGTAGCATACTTTGTAAAAGACGGTGTGTTGGAGATGGATAGCATTCTTCAATTAACTATCGGAGGAGACGCAGTGCTTTAAACAGAAAGTTAGAGATGAATACCATACAAATTCGTTCGATCTTATCTTCAGACGTTTTATGTCAAAGCGTAGGGATTCATGTTGGAGCTAGAGAACAGTTTTGGAAGCAAATTTGCAATTTTCCAACAGGATGTTTCGTATTCAACACCCATTATTCTCATCAACCCGGGGAGCATTGGTTGGCTGTGTACGCTAATGATTCAGAGGTAGATTTTTTTGACTCGTTTGGACGTTCTGTTTCCTTTTACCCAGATGTAAATGAAATACTAAGTATTCATGGAGGATATGAAACAATACAAAGTAATGAAACACAACTACAAAGTTTTTTGTCAACTGTATGTGGCGATTATTGTGTATACTTTTGTTTACTGAGAAGTAGAGGGTGGAGTATGGATGAAATTGTTAGAAGTTTACGAGATATAGGAGATAGTGAGATGAGAGATCACTCAATACGGAGATTCATCATACAGACATATCCTAACTTCGAGTTCATTCAAGATAATACAGTAGAAGGGATAGATGGAGTACATATACAAGGAACTAATTTACTAAGTAAATTGTTAAAATAGATTATTATACTTGATTTTTATTTGTTATAATAAATAAAATGAATAAAATACAACTTATCCCATTATTTGCGCTAAACACTACAGAACCTATAAAAACTATTATTTTGTAATGTTTCAAGCAAGAAATAAATAAGTTCTTCTCATTTTCTTCCTCAGGAGCGCTCTTTAGCTATATCTAAAAGACATAGTAACTAATGACTCTATCATACATACTTATATGAATTAATTTCACAAAGAATACTTCGGAGCTTTTTTTTAAAATAGTTATGAAACTTACCATCATAGAAGACGAGTCACATCCTTTGTGTTATCGATTAAGACTTCGATGTACTGTTCTGGACAATTCTCTTTTTCATTTTCATCAAAGTAGGAGAGACAGCTGTGTTGCAGCGAAGTATCAAACAGTTCTGAGGTTTGAATGAAAGCTTGAGGAGCCGAGAGTAGAATGATATCATAGGAAATCATGTTGTTCGTATTTTGTCTTAGTCCTTTGAATACGATTACACCACTTTTTTCAGCCACCACAGATGAAGCTATTTGAGCAGGGATGCTAAGATCTCCAATCAATAGCTCTCCATTCACCATGCATCTGTAATTAGCCACTATAATATCGGCAGTCTTGTTCCAACGAGTATCACATTTTCTTAGCATTCCAGGATTCTCATAAGCTATAACACTTCCTGGCGGAAAATCGTGTAGGTGAGCGACAGTGAAATAAGCCTGTATTTGTCTCAAACTCTTGTTGTACAATGAGTTGAATGGATCGTTGATCTTTCGATTACACCCTTGAGATTCAGCAGTACGAAAAATCGCATCTCCTGTCTTTCCTTCTCCCATATAAATTAAAACAATTGGACGTGTTTGCTTAGCTTTATTAACAAGCAGTCCTATTTCGGTTGAAACATCACTCTTCACTCGAGTTCTCTTTTTATCCTTTCGGTAGTTGTAAATGATGACACACTTTGATTCATCACGAAATTCAACAGACAACACCTCCATAACCGTTGGTACTGGTAGTTCGCAGATTTCCATGGGCTCTTCAAGTTTTTCTAGACTATCTGGAGAGAGAGAGTTTATTAACCCGGCGCTCTTGTAGGTGAGAGTGGTTAGTTCATTACTTCCAGCATCTTGAAAGGATATTCTGACGTGACGAAAAAGCGTTTCGTCTCCAACAGCCGACAAAGCTGGTTTTTTGCACTTCAAGCCAGTTTCAATATCATCTTTTGTCAAATCAATGAAAGATCGTTTCCTCATCGATGTTCTTTTTGAAGACAGCTTGTTAGTAGGAGATGTGAATGAAGTAAAATCTTGTTGGGATTCTGGTTCATCAACCACCAATTGACTTTCTGCCATATCAAAGATAGGAGAAGGTGATGGGGAAAGGGTTTGCTGGGATCCTGCTTCTTCATTCATCGGTTGACTTCCTTCGTCTTGAGTATTCATTCTAAAAAAACAAAACATTTTGTTTAATTTTTCGTAATTAATTTTAAAAGATCATAAAGATCATAAACCTTTAGATAGTAGTGTTAGCTAACAAAAAATAAATATTTTTACTCTTACCTTTATAAAGAAGATGAGCTCCTAGTTGTTCCAATGGAAGGTTTAGTAGATGTTGCTTCTCCGCTAGCCGTTGTAGAACTGGATGCTTTCTGTGTGAAAACAGTGGCTCTTAAATAGGTAAAGTTGCACTGATTAAATCCTATGAATCAACATTTTTTCACGCGAATACATCCCAATGCTTTCGCGGGAATAAATAATTTATTTTCACGTGAATGGAAAGCATTGCTTTCGCGGGAATAACAATTTTATTTTCAGACGAATACAAACCAACGCTTTCGCGGGAATAAATAATTTTGTTTCACGCGAATAGAAACCATTGCTTTCGCGGGAATAAACATTTTATTTTCATGCGAATACAAACCAATGTTTTCGCGGGAATAACTAATTTATTTTCACGCGAATGGAAACCGTTGCTTTCGCGGGAATAAACATTTCATTTTCACGCGAATACAAACCAATGTTTTCGCGGGAATAAATAATTTATTTTCACGCGAATGGAAACCGTTGCTTTCGCGGGAATAAACATTTTATTTTCACGCGAATACAAACCAATGTTTTCGCGGGAATGAATAATTTATTTTCACGCGAATGGAAACCGTTGCTTTCGCGGGAATAAACACTTTATTTTCACGCGAATACAAACCAATTTTTTCGCGGGAATAAATAATTTATTTTCACGCGAATGGAAACCGTTGCTTTCGCGGGAATAAACATTTTAGTTTCACGCGAATACAAACCAATGTTTTCGCGGGAATAAATAATTTATTTTCACGCGAATACAAACCAATGCTTTCGCGGGAATAAAAATTTTATTTTCACGCGAATACAAACCAATGCTTTCGCGGGAATATATAATTTATTTTCACGCGAATGGAAACCGTTGCTTTCGGGGGGATAAAAATTTTATTTTCACGCGAATACAAACCAATGCTTTCGCGGGAATATATAATTTATTTTCACGCGAATGGAAACCGTTGCTTTCGCGGGAATAAAATTTTTTATTTTCACGCGAATAAAACAGGAATATTTCACGCTAATAACACTATTCTGATAGAGTTTTCGCGTGAGTGTTTTTAATGGTTATAAGCTAAATGAGTAGGAGTGGCCTATACTATATAAGAACAGCTCTCTCTGCATAGAAATCATTCTCTCCAGCAATAAAACATCAACTCCTACAGCTGATTTCATCAACTACTACAACTGATTTCATCAACTACTACAACTGATTTTATCAACTACTACAGCTGATTTCTTGGTGATAAGGTAAGAATTAATAGAAAAATTATTTAATAGAAGTTAAAATGTAATTATTTTACAACACTGTTTAATCATCCTATACTAATACATAACATTCTATTTTAGTTCATTATGAGTTCAAAAAGATACACAATCAAAGACTACCTTCCAAAGATATATCATAGCTATATTAAAGAAAATGTTGAAGTACAGGAAAAGATTGGTTATCGCTTGACATTACAAGCTATATTATTATGTATGACACAGCATTTGCTAACTGTAGCTTCTTTACATGGAGAACTTTCACCGGTACAATACCGGCCATACACTACACATAAAGACGTTGACAATCCAGTAGAAGTATTTAAGCATATGACTAAAAACAATTTTCAAACAGTTCTAAAAATGTCAAAAACTGTCAGTATTAATGATTACTTAAAGAAAATTCAAAGAAAAGTGTGGAATAAAGAGCTCACTCAAAAATTGATTTCAATACAATGGACCACTGAATTATTATATCATTTTCAATCAGATATATGTAGATACATACAAACGGATGAAAATCTCTCATCATCCATTTTTTCATTTGAAATGATATTGGAACTATTTCAAGCTCACAATATTTAATATGTTCTCTTTATGTATCCCTACTTATTATACAATAAATGTATATATTCACACATTGTTTCATTTTTAATCAATGTATTTATTCAATGTAGATGTATCTCCTCTCTCCTCTATCTCCTCTTTTCCTCTCTCTCAAGATACCATATAAGCTCGAATTATGTCTAGAATTATCAAAAACTTAAATGCCATACATTCAAAATCTATATACCATATAAGTTCAAAATAAGTAAAAAAATAATCAAAACTCAAATGCCACTTAAATGCCATTCAAATGCCACTCAAATGCCCCTCAAGTAAAATACAATATAAACTCGGCGAATTCATCCAACGTCGTAACCCATTGCCTCAACCCCCAGATCAAATCCACAAAAAAACACTTGGTAGGGAGATCTGCTCATATATTACTACTTAAGTCTATCACAGTACACCTGGTTAGTTTTTGGTTCACAGCCACTAGTGCTGCCATTACCACATCCACTAGTGCTGCCGTTACCACATCCACTAGTGCTGCCATTACCACATCCACTAGTGCTGCCATTACCACATCCACTAATGCTGCCATTACCATAGCCATTAGTGCTGTCATTACCACAACCACTAGTGCTGCCATTACCATAACCACTAGTGCTGCCATTACCACATCCACTAGTGCTGCCATTACCCTAGCCACTAGTGCTGTCATTACCACATCCACTAGTGCTGCCATTACCACATCCACTAGTGCTGCCATTACCACATCCACTAATGCTGCCATTACCATAGCCACTAGTGCTGCCATTACCACATCCACTAGTGCTGCCATTACCACAACCAGTAATGCTGCCACTACCATATCCACTAATGCTGCCATTACCACATCCACTAGTGCTGCCATTACCACATCCACTAATGCTGCCATTACCACATCCACTAGTGCTGTCATTACCACATCCACTGGTGCTGCCATTACCACATCTACTAGTGCTGCCATTACCACAACCAGTAATGCTGCCACTACCATATCCACTAATGCTGCCATTACCACATCCACTAGTGCTGCCATTACCACATCCACTAATGCTGCCATTACCACATCCACTAGTGCTGTCATTACCACATCCACTGGTGCTGCCATTACCACATCTACTAGTGCTGCCATTACCACATCCACTAGTGCTGCCATTACCACACCCACTAGTGCTGCCATTACCACAACCACTAGTGCTGCCATTACCAATGTAGCTGCAGACAATGTCAGTTATGCTGCACATACAACACTTTTGCAAGGTAGTAACCGGCAAGTTCAACAAGATCAGTCTAACTACACCAAAGCCAAATAGATGTAAAGTGAAACCTTTTTTTACGAATAATAGACAAAAGTATAAACTGTTGGTCTTTTATACCTCTCTGTACACTACCTGTACACTACCTGTACACTACCTGTACACTACCTGTACACTACCTGTACACTACCTGCCCGCTAACTGCGTGCTACCCGCTACCTGCTGCCTACCTGCTACACACAGTACGTGAGGTTTGATAGTCTGTGCAGAGGTGGACTGTACAGAGATAGTGATTACTAGTAGAATGTAAGGAAACATCTGATGTCTATGGGTTGACATGTTTTGTCTACAAAATAAAACATGGCATGCATTAATATAATTACAACACCAAACTATAGATAGCCTGTATGTTATAAGTAGTTGTGCTCTCTCTGTGAAGATTAATCTTATTGAGTCTAACATACAAACAGTGTCACTCTCTGAGAGCCTTCTATGGTCCAATAAACCTACCAAAGTCATATATTGTCTGCAAACAATCTATAGTCTGCTTTAATAGAAATCTATTAGTTCAACAAATAATAACAGAAGATTTCTTATTATGTGGGATCCTTTTAAAATTTTCGCTAATTTTTAAGAATTTACGATTATCAACCAAAAATGCAAAGAGGACCGTAGCATCGCAACAAACTTGAATAATACTGTCCATAAAGTTTTGTGTTGCTTTTGCATAAAAGTTTGCAACGGAGCCGACATCTTTATTGTAATGACATTTTCGTTGCTTTTACATTCCGTAATCTTGTAATTCATAAGCCATTAACACTACAAGCGTAGATAAGACGACTCCAACTAATACAGCAAGTACCTAGTATAACACACAAGGTTTTATTTAGGATTGGGAACAGATTTTGCTTTGTTTTAAGTTTGTATAACTGTTAATGGGCAGTTGTTTCTCTATTAACCAGCATAAGAAAGTCCCTTAATGAGAAATAACAAAACAATTCATTGGTTGCGGCATTTATTATCTGGTGCTCAGAATTCAGCACCATCAGACAGAATACAGGCTATATAATAACCCTGCCAGTGGTCTCAGCAGTAGTATTGTATGGTACACACCTACTACACGGTACAGGAATACACAATCACACACAATGATGTACTTTAGCAATACCATAATAATCAATACAAATTCACAATGTTTAGGAATAATGCCATAGAATTGATGAGTTTGAGATAAGACAACAAGCTAATGGATTTGATGCCTTTCTAGATTAGAGCAGACGTTCCACTTTGGTTGAGTTGTAAATGTGGCTCATCTAGTAAACCCCTCAGTTTGTTATTAGTAACTCTAATGTAAATAGACCCGCTGTGTGAGTCTCATAAAGTGTAGTACTAGTCAAACAACACCTAGTAAATAACACTAGATACTCAGACACCAGTATGTAGGCATATAGTGATAGGATGTTCACTCACCAGATGTAAGGAGGACAACTCACAACACAGAATACAGCTGAGTATACTCTACATCAGACGTTGTACGGCGCAGGTAGAAGTTCGCTTGTAAGGGAAGCTAATAACTACGCACTCAAGCAGTCACTGGCTGCTGCTGACTCACTCACTGGTGTGATGCTACAAATGAGCTTAGTGAGTTATGTAAATGCAGAAGTTTTTCTTTATCTATATATATAAAACAAAGAGACAGCTGTTGTTTTGTCTGTTTAAACCATACATGATTGATTCCTCTACAATGAGACAAACAGAAACTGCTGTAAACTACAGATATTGCAATGGTTAGTTGTTAAGTCGAGGTACAAAGCCTCCATTCCTTCTCAAACCACAGATGCTTGTAGATTTACTCATTTTTAACCGCCAAAAAGTAAGTACTGCTGGCCATAATGGAATGTTGGTTGTTCTTTCCTTGAGCAAGGCTCTAGGTATTATTTTAGGTTCACTCTGTCTGTCACTTGGACCTTTGGCAATGTCATGACCATTTTTCTACATCCAGGTCATCAAATGACTGATAGCAGGTTATATTGGCTCTATTTCGTTTTCGGCAAACTTCCTTGGTCTGCCGTTTATTTATGATGTCCACAATTTGCTAAATAAGCTGCATTTTTATTTTTATCTGACGATTTTCTTTTTATTACTACTATTACCTGATTAATTCATCATTATTATACTGTCATTGGGAAAGAAAAACAATAATAACTAGATATTGATTTGTGTTTGCGAGCAAAAACAAGAGTATTTTAGAGAATATATAAAATAAAAAATGACACTGAATGGATTTGAACACCTGTACTTACTGGCTGCAGTGATTCTTGTACAACCTCAACTAAACCATCAACCTTTGACTGAAACAGCATGCTTTTGACACCCTCATTATTCCTAAACATTCTATTAAGCAGTAAAGTTATACTTGCAAACACTTTTCACGTGAAATAAGTTTCCACTACTGGGAATCGTACCTGGACCCTTAAAACAGCAGGCAACCACCTTAGCCATCCAGCTATAGAGACATGTGGCTGTTGTGCAATCTAATTTAGTACAGCCTGATGACTGTTTTTTGATAGCTTTTTTTTGGCAAAAAAGCAGCTTTTTGAAGCTGCCTTGATGCTTTCTTTTGCTGGAGCCACACAAACAAACGCTTCAAAATTGCCAATACAACATGCACGCTTGTTACTACATATACTCATGCTGACTTGGCTCCTCCCTTCTGACAATAATTGTTTTTAGGCGAAAAACAAATCCGTACCTGGGAATCGTACCTGAACCCTGCCAACAGAAAGTCACATTGTTAACCATTACAAACTTGACAAATGTTTATCTGAAAGACGGTTACTTTGCGATCGCAACCACGCAAAATTTATGCAAATCGGAGTAACCGTCCCTTAGTTATGGTGATTTTTCTGTTTGGAAGACCTCTTTTGAAAACGGGATAGCTGTGTTGGCGGTATAGCGAGAAACTTGTAGTCTCTACTTTTAGAAAGTTCAAGCATTGGGCTATGCTGCCGAATAAGTTACTTGTCGCTGACTAGTTCCATTCTGGTCTCGGAAAGCATTGAAAAGTGCTGTTTCTGTTTAGATTTTAAAATTTGAAAATGTAAAAACTTGAAACGGTTTTGTGCGATCGCTTTGAAGTTCAAAATGGTACATTGATACACTATGGCACATGTTTTTTGCAAACTTCAGCTAATTTGGCCTGTTGGTTCTCTAACGGGAAGCTGTATTAAGCTAAAAACTGTGATTTTCACAAAAATCCAAGATGGCCGCTTCCGAACAATTTTTTATTGATGTGTCATGATGTCGAATCAGAAGATAGCGAAATGCACCATCTTTTAAAATTTCGTAATTTTTCATCAATCGGGTCTCCGTCTTTTTGGTCACTTTGATGCTTTTAAAAACGACTTTTTACCCAATTTCGCACCTGAATTGTGATGTTCTGGAAGATTCCGTCACCTTGTAAACCAACTTCCATTTGGTCCCAACGCTTATCAATTGCGTCGCAAAAAACTTTGTAGCTCTATCTATCACGGTTGTTAAGAAAAAGTGGCAAGAGTGTTACAAGGTTTGCGCGAAAGAATAATAAGAAAAAAAAAGAAGGAAGAACAATAGTATTTTAGATTCTCTAAAATACTAATTACCATATCATAGAAGAAAAAACACCTTACATCATTATGTAGGTTTAATTAAATTGTTCTTAATGATTAATTTGTTTCGATATTATTGATAAATTTACTACCATTATCGTTATTTGCTCTATTATTCTCGGAAATAGCAATAATCATTGTGAGGAAGTATTGTAATGTAACTGATAATGATATATTGTAGTAGATTTTTGTCTGGTACCACAAAATGCTACTAAGCTCAAGTACCCTGCCTCTCTCCAGAGGGTCACCACCGGAGTGGCAGGTGCCAGTTGTCCAAGTGACCCTAATCACTAGCTACAGTGCAAATACACTATTGTATTCTGTACTGCTCTAGGAAGGTAGTCTGCTAGAGTGAAGTGGCAAGAGCAGACGCAATGGTACAAATGCAATGGGTGTGTGCAGACTCCAGTCTTTTATAGGTTGGCGCACAGGAAGCTCACATTGTCAAAAATCATTAGCGTGTGCAGAATACAGAGGATAACCAATCATATTCACAGTATGTGGTATAGGAGAATAATAATACATGGCTAAATGTAACAACCAATAATAGGATAAACGCAAGTAGTTAAATAGAATAGGCGCCCAAAGATAAAAGGGCTGAGTTAACCGGTGAAATGTCTGCTGGTAAGCATTTCCATCTCCAGGTTAGTCCTAGGGCTGTGCCATAGTCTGGTGTCCATCTTTCTTGGCATTTGGATGTAAATTAGTCACAAACTTGGCTTTCTACAGTTCCACAGCTATTCTTGAGATCTGAGGCTAAGTTACTCATTTGACGCTGGCCCAGTAAAGGTTACTACCAGCTCAGTAAAGGTTACTACCAGCTCAGTAAAGGTTACCACCAGCCTTGACAGGTTTGTAATACAGGAAGTCAGCACTAATTACTCTACTGCTTGCAATAGGGACAACCAGCCACCTAATGCTTATGTTTAATCCACTCCAAAGGGTGTCTCTGGCCCACAGAGACAGCCCCTAGTAGGTAAGGGCCTGCAAAGGTAAGAATTTACAGGTTTATTCCAAAAATATCTACCACAATATTTTTATCAATAATAACAAATTGGAATTTCATATCATTATTATTATTACAAACAATAAATAATGGTGGAAAATGAAAATGATCATAACTATTTATAATAATTTTCATAGTTTTATTTGAGAAGCTTGAGCAAATAGTACATGGGATCGCTGATTATATTGTTATGGACACTGGTAGGATTGGTTTTGTACCCGCATCGATGTACATGGTGAAACACCTTTTTATTATAAGTAATAATGTAGTGATTTCACCTATCTGTTTCATTCATTGGTGAAACTTCTGAAATACTTATTAACGTTGTTTAATTATTTCAATGATTATCATTAATAGCAGAAACCTATTGATAATTCTTACATTATGATTTTATTATTATTGCATAATCCTTGGTTATGTATTCCTCTACTAATTACTCTCAATAGCTGCTGTCACAGTACGCATTAATTACAGAACTTTTATAGCATAGATTGTCAGGAGGCAGTCATGGAAGGTGCCCACTGTGAGAAGAGGTGTTCATAGGAGAAGGCAACTACTGGGAGAACTAACCAAAGAAGGAGGCGACCATGAGAGGCGTCGAATGCTGGAGAAGGCGGCAACAGGAGGGAAAGATCAAATGAAAAGGGGCTGGAGACAAGGACAACAACTTGTCTGGCTATCACCAGGTTTTCATACAATACAACACTGCAAATTTGCACGTACATAAATATCATTTCAAGCTTGGTTTGTTTTTTTCTAGTCAACACGTGCTAGTTAGACAAGTTTAATAATTATAATCCAGTCGGGTTAGTGAATGGCATGACAGACAATAAATAATTATAATTCATTGACACAAACTGCTTTTGCTTTTTTGTAAACATATTGCATCTCACTATAAAAATAAATATGTTGCTTTAATCATGAAAAAATAAACATTTAATATTTCAGAAAAAAGTTATTTAAAATGGTTTACACAATTATCAATCACTGCTAGCTTTACAGAAAATGATTTAATAATTCTCCTGCCATCCTTTAGTTTAGATCATGGATGAAGTACAACAGGATTGCCAGCTGCACCCAATCAGGTGAGGCAATTTGAATGGCAAAGTTGGTACCGGATGTAAACCGTAACTGCGCGACTTTTACAAGGGAGTCGTGACATACGCTATAGTAAGGGATCGCAGGTTATGTTAAAATCTTTTTATAGCAACAACCGCAATTTTTAAAACGTCCAATAATAAGAACGTACCGGAAACACGCCACTTTTTGCGTGGAGTGGTGTAGTTGTCTTTTTTAATGAGAAGACAACTGAGCACTGCTTCCACAAGAGACACTGTACGTACCGGATACCGCGTAAATATCACCGTCATGGCGACTCCCATAAACGGCCTCACTTGCATTGTGGTCAAAGTTATATTGAACGGCCGTAGCTGGCAATCCTGTTATACTTCATCCGTGGTTTAGACGAGTTCAGGATGTTGAGTTGGTTTGTTGATATTCAACAATAATGAACAGTAGGAATTTCTACATGATGTTTCGTGACATCAACTACGTAGCATGCTTTATCCAGTTTGATAATAGCAAAAATACATCACATTTTAGTGTTTCTAGGCTGCGCAATCACTCAGACTTCAAAGTCGCGAACCGAAGTGGAAATGCACTGAGCTTAGCAAACTACCACCCATTCCATAGGAGCATTGGTGAAAATGAGCATCAAAATTCGCATGTGGAAACTTGGTGTATATCTATCCATAGTTGTTTAATGCGAGTAATCCAAGTAGCATACATATATATATATATTTCTAGGTTAGTCTGGGTAGCATGATTCCTGGTCTGATATGAAAGTAGTATCCAGTAATGCCTGAACAAAAAGAGGCATGCAAGCATTATAAGTAATGAAGCTGTGCAGTGAGTTAGGGGAGTCCCGCCACCCCCCCCCCCCCCCCCCCCGTTTCTCCTTCCCCCCCCCCCTTCCTCCTCCCCCCCCCCCCTCTTCTCCTTCCCCGCTCTCCTCCTTCCTCCCCCCTCTTTCCTCCTCCCCCCTCCTTCCTCCTCCCCTCCTCCTCCTTCCTCCTCCCCCCTCCTTCCTCCTCCCCTCCTCCTCGTTCCTACTCCCCCCTCCTCCTTCCTCCCCCCCTCCTCCTTCCTCCCCCCCCCCTTCCTCCTTCCTCCCCCCTCCTCCTTCCCCCCTTCTCCTTCCCCCTCCCCCCTTCTCCTCCCTCCTCTCCCCCCCTACTTCTCCTCCCTCCTTCACCCCCCTTCTCCTTCCTCCTCCCCCCTCTTCCTTCCTCCCCCCTCCCCTCCCCCCTCCTCCCTCTTCCCCCACCCCTCCTCCTCCCCCTTCTCCTTCCCCCTCCCCCCCCCTCCTCCTTCCTCTCCCCCCTTTCTCCTCCCTCCTCCACCTCCCCCTTCTCCTCCCTCCACCCCCTCCCCTTCTCCTTCCTCCTCCCCCTCCTCCTTGGTAAAACCTATGGGGCTCAGGCTAAGCGCAACTAGCTTGTTATAGCCCCCATTAGCATGCACAGAGGCTAAAGAGCAGCAGGGAGTCTGGCTGAGAGCGCAGTCGACCCAGAGTGAGGTAGTAGAACGCTAAGCAGTTGTGGGCATAGAATCTGGGCCATTCCAAGTTGTGGAAAGT
Organism: Cryptosula pallasiana; assembly: GCA_945261195.1. Lineage (NCBI taxonomy): Eukaryota > Metazoa > Bryozoa > Gymnolaemata > Cheilostomatida > Cryptosulidae > Cryptosula > Cryptosula pallasiana. The sequence continues at coordinate 2,367,822 of OX183137.1, forward strand.
CTACAATGAGCAATCCAACGCTATTGAAGCATTTAGTTACCAGCTGAGTCCAGATTAGAGAGGTACACAGAATACCTCCACAAAACTGATACTGGCTGATAAGTATAACAGTTTGCTTTCAAGTCCTTTATCAGTATAAACTGTATTTTGCTTAGAGAGGCTTACGCATTCACAGCAACTTCTTTGTCAACAGCTGCAAGGAACTTCCACAAAAACTGTTACATTGTTGTTTGCTCACATGAACATGTATAAACCACATGAGCAAGTTTATTTTGTGTCTCTTAGCTACTACAGAAATGTGAATCGCCGAAGCTTAATCAATGTCATGTTGAACTGTGTGGCGTTGGCTGGTAACACATTACTAGCCATATAACGAACAAAGTAGAGACAAGTTTACATTAGAGACATCACGAGGGTTTTAAGAGGTACTAAAAAGTTACAAAACATTCTTTGGCTGCCTAAAGCTACCCGGCAGCTGCCATCTCTCTCAACCCAATCAACTGCTGACTCATTGGATTGGAAGCAAGTTTAGGTTCCTTGTGCGGAAAGCTATTCAGTTTAGGAAATGCGGGATTGCGTGACAAATGCAGTTGCTGATGCTGTTGTTTTCATCATTGGACTTTTGTGCTGACCTAAGTGTTGTCAATGGTAGCGATTGTTTACGGTTTCGCTATAGAGTTGATATTATTGTTGTACAAGGAACTATGTTATCTAAACGCAGGCGTATAGCTTTAACTTCCTCTTCGTCCTCTCAATACTGTGCTATGGATAATAGCTGCATTTTTCCGTCAGATAAATTCACAAGGCAGGATGTCTATTGGCATGAAGCGAGCATGTGACAAAGGAAGATGACTCCAAGTGAGATGAACGCTTGTAGTAGGTAGTACTAGCTTGTAGTGGTAGTCAAGTAATAAACTGAGAAATTGATAGCTTACTGGAGTATTTATTAACTGATCACAGACTGGCAGACATGTTGTCTATGAATGAAGATGTAAAAAATTAATAATAAAACACAATATTCCGAAATGATTTAACACAAACAATGAATGGTCACTTGCATAGATAATTCTCATCACTAATATCAAACAGTAGAGTTTGTTTAGATCCTTGCCTAGTATAATAGACGGCAGGCCAAAAACCTAAGAAAATTATCCAAATTTTGATTTTTGCAGCCATCTTCCTTCTAATAAAAAGTATGATGCTACGATGATTTTTGTTTATTTTTCAAAGCTATTTTATCACGCTGCATGAAACACCTACAAATCTACAGAGTAGCTTTTGGTCAGCCAAACAATCATCTGGTTGCTATAGTGGTGTTATACAGGTGTTATACGCGTGTTATACAGGTGTTATACAAGTTTTAAAAGGGACAAAAGCAGTCCATCAGTTGATTAGCTCTGATAGGTAACATGTAAACACAAACAAAAGAATTCAATTGTACAAGATACCCAAAATTCGAGAATAAATATAAAATAATAAAGATGCGTTTTATAGCGATTTTTGTACATTGATGCTTTCATGTAAAAATAGCAACAATTGGACAAAGAAACCTTGCTGCCATGCTGTCAGCACGCAATCTCACTGCTGACCCGGTGACCTCTAATATCTGTCATACAGAGCATTATCCACCATCTCAACATTTGATTGGCCTTCAGCACGTTGGGCAGATCTCTGATTGGTAGGAGCAAACCCTTCATACAAGTAATTATCTTCCATCACAACCTCTCTGGTCTGGCAGGTAGTGCAGGTGCTTCTTCATATATGGGTCCAGTAGGTGCAAGTAATAGCTGGTTTTTACTTGTAGGTTTGGGTGCCGTTTTACCTTGCACTTGAGCGTACACATCACTGTAATATATTGAGTAAAGTTTATTATAATAAGCGTAAGTAAAAGGTTGTCTGTGAGTGAAATGCGTTGGAACACTTTACATTCTAATGTGAAGGTAAAAAGACAGGTTTTAGGTACTTTTACAGATGACAATACAGGTTTTATTGGTCCAAACCAATTTGTTTGAGTACCTTTTAGAAACAAGACATGGTTGATCAGCTTTGACCAAGAAATAATCCTAGATAAGTCTCGATGAAGGCTCGGTTGGCCAGTTGAATAATGCGAGAACATTTTCTAGTAATAGCAAAATGGATGGCATGGAAAACGATTTTTGTGTGCAGTTTTATGATATTGAAATTATCTGTAATCAAACAAAATATCTAGATTTGCTGAAGACTTTTGTTAAATTTACTTTTGTGTGATTCGATCTTGTAACTCACCTGAAAGCTCAAAATTTAGTAAAGAATGTTAAAAGTTTTTCGTTTACATATCAAACGCAAAATCTATCATTTTCATGTATTTACACTGCCGTTAGCTGAAACACAGATTGTATTGAGAAAGGACAACTCCAAACTGCTGTATCAAGGCATACATGTATATGTATACTAGGCTCTACACAACACAGTCACTTACTCCCGAGGTTTTTGTGCCGAACTAGTTGATGGAGTTACAGAGAATGTCTGGGAATTACCAGCTGGTATATTCGCTTCATCATACTGGTTGGTGTCATCTATCACAGCCATATCATAGGTATTGGCTGAGTGGTTGGCTGAAAAGTATACATTGATCACTCAAATATTGTGGTGAAATTAGGTGGCTCACTAGCCCTGTCTATCCCCCTGTAACACCCTCCCCCTCCCCCCCCCCCTTTTGCCCTACACACCTGCGACCCTTTCCCCTCCCCCAGACATTCTTACCCCCACAGAAAGACATGGTCGGTCTTCTTCTCACCCCTTTTTATGATTGCCCAAGTCACAACACCTTCAGTAAATAGAGCTCTGCAGAAACATGCTTGTAAGCTACATCACAGCTGTGTGCACACATATCTCTGTATATATACTGTAGTGGATTTTGGGGGGCCGACCAAACGTCCACCAACAACGCCTCACTCTAGAGGTCAACTTCCAACAGAGGAGTATGCCAACTCCACAACTGTTCCCGGAGCCCACGGCTCAAACGTACAACTCAATGACTTGTTGAGTTAACCATACTTTATTACACAGCGTAACCAGCAATGTATAATAAGGGTAAATGTATCATGCTACTTGGCTTAAGCACAGGTAGAATCACAATACAATACAAAGAGTCTAGTGAAATGTTCTGCCTTTTATAGGCAGAACATGATTAAAACATATGCCCAAACAAGGGGCAACAAATCAGTAATGGCAGGAAGTGTTTACTCTAATCAGATCATGAGATATAAATATATGATACAGTCATTGGTTAATACAGAGTTAAATGTGCCAGGCGCCCAGAAGTAGGGGGCGGAGCTTCTAAGTCAATCTTGCTTACTCATGGTGGTGCAATGAGTAGCCCTGGTTCTTGGTCCTTATGGCTTGTGGTCCTTGGCTTTGGTCTTGTTTGAGGACAGCTATGTCGCAAAGTCGGGCTCCTGCACCTTTGGTATTAATTTCGGTTCTCAGGCTATAGTAGTTCTTTGCTCACCGACCCGGTATAGGTATGGTAATGGCACTGCAGGGCCGGTAGTGCATGCTGCAGGGCCGGCAGGGTGTGCTGCAGGGCCGGTGGTACCTCTGCAGGGCAGGCAGTGAATGCTGCAGGGCAGGCAGTGAATGCTGCAGGGCAGGCAGGGTGTGCTGCAGGGCCGGTAGGGTTTTTACCGGCTGACTTGCTTATGTTCTGGCTGTGCCAGGCTCTATTTAGGCTTGCCTGACACTCAACAGTTGTCAGGGGGACCTTGCGCAAAGTTAGTGGTCACAAAAATCCACCACAATACCCATAGACAGGTATGTACATATTGTAGTGCTTTTCTATCTTGATTTACACCACCGACACAACGGCTTCCATGTACTCCTTGATTATGCTAATAATGTCCAGACAAACGACAAGAGTGTTCCTTGTTAATAATGATACTTTATTATTAACATTCTATTTAGCAAGATACAATGATTACTGCAAGTCATACATAACGACTCTACAATAACCCACAATAACTTCTGCCCTCCTGATCTCCAACAATTCCTTTTATAGGAGAGACCAGGAAGGCACACTTCCATATTAGGGTAAACCAATACAATAATTGCTTACAAGTTATTAACAAATCATCCTAACTAATACATAAATAAACAGTAAACAAGGTTGATTGTCCGGTTAGCTCCTAGGCTCCTCCTCTGTAAGCTTAGTTCCTACTTTGCTACTCCTCTTCTTGTATAGCTCCATTAGGCTGTTTAGATTCCTTGCTCACTCAGGCTTATCCTTTGGCGGCCATATATGCCCGGCTAATCTCCGAATGGTGGCCATATATGACCGAGTGAATCTCCGAATGACTCATCAGTGTGTAGTGGGTGGCTGGGCATGCATTATAAGTTAGTAGTTGCACAGCTTGATCTAGAAGCATCCATACAAACACCTAAGCTGTGCAAGGGGAATGGGTTCTAGTACACTCTTCTGGGGTGGCAAGGGGTGCAGGGTAGGGGGGGGGGGGTTGAGGGGGAAGGAAAGGGCTGGGGTCACGGATGTTACACAAATCTCCCACATACTCCGCTCCATTAGGGACACCGTCTCTAATTAATGAATCAACAATAAAGATTTGTGGTGTACCTCACCGGGAATAATATATATTTGATTGAAAGGAATACAGTTAATACAATACAGCCTATTGTACACTGGCAAACAGGTTGCCTCGGACCTCTGTAGCCAAACTGCGGAGGGAGGCAGCTTCAAGTTCTGCGGCTTCGTACTCCATCTTTATATCTCTTTTTGCGGCTGGCAAGGTGTGGGGCTTTAGCAGTGCCTGGCGAAGCGCTCGTAGGTCAGCCTCCAGGTCTGCGACTAGTTGATCTAAGACTATGGCTGCACTCTCTCTCTTGACTAGAAAGTCTCCAGTCGGCTGGGGGTACGGGGGGGTGTCTGCGGGGGGGGGGGGGGGTGCCTGAGCAAGGGGAGAAGTCTCACGGGGTGGAGTAGGTGGGGAGACAGGGGGGAGGGTGGTGGCAGGGGTTGACTTCTTTGGTATACGGTAATTAGTTAAACGGACAGACATCAAGCTGGGGATGGGGTTAGAAAGACGCTTGTTGGAGGATTGAGTGTCACTTGGTGAATGGTCACGTTTGGGGACTTTGGCTGGTGAAGTAGGAGTTGTACCCGTTTGCGCGGGCACACACTGCTCAAATTTGGGGGGGTCGTTCCATTGTGTAAATTCACAGAAGCGCTCGTAGGACTGCCTGTCTACCGCATAGATCATCCCTGTTTTGCCTACGTGTTCAGGCTCTCCGTCATTATCCAGCCTACTTTGATGTCCATAAACCGTATCTCTGCTCTCACTCGTAAAGCGGCATCGGCAGAAATGCTTTATGTAATGTTGGTTAATGTGTACGGCTAGCTGCCGGGGATTGCGGCTCCGGTATTCACATTTAGCACAGGTCAGGTGACTGGATCGCCGCAGCAGGCGCTGGACCTTGTCCTCAGTAGGTTGACTTATCCATTTCAACATTCTCCAACGGGCAGGGTTTCTCCTACCATCAGCTCCAAAGGTGACTGTAGGCTCATCTTTCAACGTAAGGGAAGAGGGGGGGGGGGGCAACAGGAACCGTTCGTATCAACCGTACCGATACGTTGGGTAGGTCTGACGGTGTACTCTTGGTCTCTACAACAGACGTAACATGATGACAGTGTCGTTTGTTAGGTGGGGAGGTAGGGGGGGCAACCTGGGGTGGGGTAACTCGAGACAATAGGGGGGATACTATTACTTGACTATTACTAGTTGGAGAAGTGGTAATTGGCCGTTCGGTTAATACTTTTTTACGTTCCAACGCCAGATCTACTCCGTGGGGGTGGTGTGAGGTTCTTTTGAGGGTGATCCATCTATCCCGAGCCGGGGTAGCTGGATCCCGAGCCGGGGTAGTGCCGGGGTCACTGGAAAAAGGGGGATTTGACTTGGGGGGTTTCTTCACACATTGGCTGTAGCTATAATCAAGTTTTGTGGGAGGAATGATGGTAGTAGGGACCAGGGGAAGGTTAGGGGGTGGTCTTTTAGCTGGAGCAAGGGGTGGAAACTCGTCTAAGTCGATTAGGGGGGGAGAGGGCACAAGGGTGGTGAGAGCTAAAGGGTCACTGGCCGTAGCGTTCTCGAGTACCCACTTATCATAGGCACTTTTCAACTCACCAGGTTGACTTGACGTGGCTGCTGGTAGCGTAGTGGATGCTGACTCTCCTGTTATGCCTAACAGCTGGTCCTCGCTGTGGGTAGAGGGTGGCTGATATTCAGCTAGATTAGCTTCGAGCAGGAGGTTGTCGTCATCATCCTCGAGCTGTAAGCAGGCGGAAGTTTCGGGGTTCATGCTTTGCAAGTAGTTCTGAAGGAGCTGTAGTAAGTAAGCGGACTGCTCAGTAAGCAAGTTAGCAGACAAAAGGGCAATGTTTTCTTGACTATTCAGCTGCAAACCGGTTTGCTCTGCCACTTGGGGGGTATGACTCATGACAGAGGGGGAAAAGAGGGGTATCTTTGGGGGCTCCTGCAGGGGGGTTGAATGGAGAGAGTCAGCTGAAATTTGGAGGGGGGGGTAGGGGAGACTCTAGCGATTCTTTTAAGACTAGGCAAGGGGGGGTGTAGTCCTCAGGCTTAGTAGTGAATGCTTTAACCGTAGCCAATAACTTGGTTCTTTCTTCCTGTAGTGTATCACTTCTTGCAGTGACTTGGTGACACCAAGGTTGGCCATATCTTTGGGGTGGTCCTACATTTTGTCTAGGGCGGCCTGTAGGTGCTGGGGCTAAGGGAGGGGGGCGTGCAACTGGCGGGAGGACAACTTCTGGGTTTACCGTATGACCTACTGCTCGGCCAGTTCTCGTCCGATTGGATTGATTTTCGCTGGAGAGATTCGGTGAGCATTCTTCTACAGGTTGAGGTGCTCTGGGTGCTGCTCTCTCTACAGGTTGACTTGCTCTGGGTGCTGCTCTCTCTACAGGGGGAGAGATTGGGGGGGAGGGGGGCGCCGCATAAGGGGAAGGCATTGGGAGGTCCAGGAGTGGAAAGGGTATTTCTTGTAAAGGGGGAGGGGGTTGTGTTCTCCTGCGGGGAGCAGCGCCACGCATGTTGGGGCGGCGGACGGGTTCCAAAGCTGCAGGGGCTTGTCCGTACGGCTCCAGGCATGCCCTATACGGTTTCAGGCGACTGCCATTTTGCACTGACTGTTGGCCGTGTCGATTGATCAGGTATGTGTGGTTACTGTAGGCTTCCTCTATTATATAGGGGCCCACGAACTTGGGTTGGAGTTTGGGGTTCTCTCCCTTCCTTCTCCTTCGGTTCTCCAACCATACTTCATCTCCTGTTTTGAATAGAGACGGCTCCTCTCCTTCATCTCCTCTTATCTGTTGCTGCTCCATTCGGAGGGTCTCATGAACCTCTTCAAGTCTTTCCTGTAGGGCTTGGGCGTATTCGTGTACGGGCACACACTCAACCAAGGGGGGGTGATAAGTTAGTTGGTCGGGGAGCCGTAATTCCCTTCCCATCATCAAGAAGCTTGGTGTTTCGCCTGTAGTAGAATGGGGGGTGGCACGGAACGCTCTCATTATTTGGGGGAGGATCAAGTCCCATTCTCCGGGCTGCCTCTTCAATAGGAGAGAGCGTAGGGCACCTCCTAATACCCTATTATTGCGCTCTACTAAACCGTTGGATTGGGGGTGGTAGGGAGTGGTTCGAGTCTTTTTTACCCGCCAGAGAGTACAGAGTTCGTGCATGAGACTCGACTCAAACTGGACACCCTGATCGGTGTGCATCTGCTCGGGTAGTCCGAAGTAGCAGAACACGTGTTCGTCGAGGGCAGTGGCAACAACAGGGGCAGTGGCATCAGGGAGGGGGAGGGCATCTTGCCAACGGGTAAAGTGGTCTGTTAAGACGAGTATCCACTTGTTTCCTCTATCGGTCTCAGGGAGGGGGCCCACCAGGTCTACGGCCAACTTTTGCCAAGGGCGGCCGGCATACATTCGCTGCCGTGTGGGGTTGGGTTTTGTACCGCCATGTTTAGCCCGCTGACAGGTTTCACAACTGTTAATGGCTCTCCGTACATCCGCGGTCATACCTGGCCAGTACCATGTGAGGCCAACTCTCTTTAATGTCCGTTGTATGCCTTGGTGGGCCAAGACATGTGTCTCCCACACTACTTTGCTTCTCAGGCTGGGGGGCACACAGCACACCAGTGGGCTCTGTTCTGTCCGGCTTGGTGTACCTCTAGAATACCATCTGGGCGGATCTGCATAGAGTGTTGGCGTTTCTCCAGCTGTCGAAGTTCATTACTTCCGAGTTCCAACTGCTGTGGGGGAATAGGGGTATGGTTCTTTACCGCCTGGTAGATGATGGCTACCGGGTGGCGGCCTGTTCTCTGAGCGTCCAGCAGGTCGGTGTCAGGGGGTGGGGGGCGAGTGATAGCTACCATTTGAGGGTGTGACGGGGTGGGGTCAGCTGGGGTGGATGGGGAGGGGAGAAGGGGTGGGGCAAGGTTTGCAATATTTCTTTCTTCGTGGGTCCGCCGTCTCTGGCTTCAATGTGATTACATTGCTTACAATTGGAGGGACACCGTCTACTAAGGCCGTCAGCATTTCCATGCAAGTGTCCACTCCGGTGTTCGATGGTAAACTGGAACTCCGACAGAGTTTCGAGCCACCTGGCTACTTGGCTGGACGGCTCTTTACGCTTACATAACCACATGAGGGAAGCGTGGTCTGTTCTCACCCGAAAGGTTCGACCGTAAAGGTAGGGCTTGAAATGTTTTGTGGCTTTGACTACGGCCAGTAGTTCTCTGCGAGTGACACAATAGTTGCGTTCAGGGGGGCTCAGTGTTTTGCTATAATATGCTATCACTCTTTCTTCACCATTCTGTAGTTGGGAGAGGACAGCTCCAACGCCGTCATCGCTTGCATCGGTGTCCAAGATATACGGGCTATCGGCATCTGGGTAGCCGAGGATGGGGGCAGACAGCAGTCCAGCTTTAAGCTGTACAAAAGCTTCTCTCTGAGGGGTGGTCCATTCCCATGGAACGTCCTTGCAGGTTAACTTGGTCAGGGGTTTGGCCGTAGTGGAGAAGCGAGGGAGGTATTGTCGGTAATACCCGACTGTACCGAGGAATGCTTGGAGTTCTTTAAGGCAGGTGGGGGTGGGCCAGTCACGGACTACTGCGATTTTGTCGGGATCCGTGGAAACACCATGCTCACTGACGAGGTGTCCAAGATAGCGGACTTGTGACTGTAGCAGTTCGCATTTGCTAGGCTTTAACTTAAGTCCTGCTGCTTTGAGCCGCTGTAGCACTTCTGCCAGCCGGTGTAGGTGGGTGGGGAAGTCGGGACTGATGACAATAATGTCATCTAGGTATAGGAGGAGTGACTTCCAGTGAAGTCCATGTAGTACTCGTTCCATGAGTCTTTGGAAGGTGGCTGGGGCAGAAGTGAGGCCAAAGGGGAGGACCTTCCACTTGTATAGGCCTGAGCGAGTTGAAAAGGCAGATTTGTCGCTGGCGTCTGCATCGAGGGGCACTTGCCAATACCCGCTCACTAGGTCAAGGGTACTAAAATACCGACTTCCAGACAGCGCATCTAGGCTCTCGTCTATACGGGGGAGGGGGTAAGCGTCCTGTTGGGTTACCGCATTTAGACGCCGGTAGTCAATACAGAAGCGCCAGGTGCCATCTTTCTTCTTCACCAATACTACGGGGGAACTCCAAGCGCCAGTGCTGGGTTCTATCAAACCCCGTTCGAGCAGCTTGGCTACTTGTTCTTCAGCCTCTCTCTCTTTATGAGGCCCTAACCTGTGGGGATGTTGACGGATGGGTTGTGCGCCAGGTCTCAGGGGAATGCTGTGGGCTACTAGGTTGGTAAGGCCGACGTCGTGGTCACCTTTACTGAATACTTCCTCATACGAGTGCAAGAGTTGTGCCAATTTGAACGCCTCCTGGGGGGTGTGACAGTTGCCTAGTGCTTGGACATACAACTCTTTTAGATGTTCGGGGACGGGGGGGGGGGGGGGAATGGCGGTGGAGGGGGGGGGGGGGGGCAGTGGGCTCATCTTCTTTTACTGGTGATCCTACATCACCGTTGTGTACTCCAGTGTACCTTCCTATCGTTTTGCCAGCTTTCAAGTCCAGCGGTTGGTTGGTGGGGTTGAGACACCTCACCAATAGCTGATGCCGGTCATTCGGGGTGTTGAGACTGGCAGCTAGGGGAGGGGAGTTGGGGATGCCTTCTACGATACCGAGGGGAAGGTGTATGGAGTGCGTAGTTTGGCACAGTATGGTTGCTTCGGTGTGGGGGGGATCTGAGTGTCTCTAACCACCTGGACTCCAGTAGCCAGTACTCTGCCTTGCTGGTCTGTACACAGCAGTTCTTGGCCATTAACTTCTATCACTGACAGGTCGAACTTCATGCGACACTGATGAGAAGTGAGAAACGGCATGCCCAGAATGGCGTCCTCATTTATTTGGCCTACGACGAAAGTGGCTTCCGTTTTGACATCTCGCAGCCGAATGGGTAGGCGGATGGTACCAAAGAAGGGGATGTGAGATCCGTCGGCTAACACACCGTGTGAATCACCTTCTTGCAGGGAGCTCTTAGTAGTTGGGGCCAGTCGATTGAACAGGTGTTGCGATAAGAGGTTGGTGGTGCATCCAGTATCGATGAGTACTGACACCGGTTTTCCCTCTACTCGACCGGGTAGGAAGTAGCTTGCCTTGTAAGGGCGCTCTGATGGGGGGTAAGTGAGGTCAGCGGGTTTAACTGCTGAGGGTTGGGGGGTAGGGGAGCGTCTATGTCGAGTACGAGAGGGTCGCTCAGTGGTCAACGGGGTTGAGGGGGGGAGTAGTTTCTTAGCCAAAGACTGACGAGGTGGGGGTGGCTCGGTGTCCTGTGTAGGGTGGCACACCAGGTGACCGTGGTCAGCAAGACTTTGTCTATGAGAAGGGGTGGGTTGGGTATACAGGTCGGTAGGGTAATAGTCCGACTCTGCTTCACTGGGTACCGGGGAGTAGAGCTCTTCGTCTCCTATATCTTGGAGGGGGGTATACCGGTTGGTGGTGGGTAGTTGCCAGGGTTCTGAGATGGGTACTACACGCCGTCTCTCTCTCTGCCATGGGGGAACCTCTAGTACGGGGTTGTACTGTTCTACTCTAGCCAACTTTCTTTGATAACGCCGGGGTGCCCGGGGGCAGTGAGGGGCCGGTTTCCCTACTGCGGGCGGCGCCCGTTTTTTGACTGCTGGTTAGGGGGGGGGGGGGCGGGGTAGATGGCCAAGGTTTGACCGGGCAGCTTCTTAGTAAATGGCCGATAGTGCCACATCCCCAACACTGGAGGGGGGCGGATGTAGGGAAAGGGTGGGGGAGGGAGGGGGCAAGGGGTGGGTTGACTTGTTGTTGTAATTGTTGCAATGCGTCGGACTGGAGCTTAACTGCTTCGGTCAACGTCTGTAGGTTCTTCATCAAGGCACTGAGGGTGTCCTCTGGTAGGGTGGCCGTCTGTTGGACTTGGTTAGGGGGGGAGGTTGGGGAAGGCCGGTCACTGGGTGGGGGTAAGTGCTCTTCCTCCTCTTCCACTATTCTCACTCTGGAGGGCCTGTCTTCGAATCCAACTTTGACTTGTAGGAATTCGTTTCCAGCTCTAACAGCCTCCTCAATCGTGTGTGGTTGGACTGCCAGCAGGTGCCGTTGTAGATAGGCATTACCAATAGTGCTGGCGAAAGTCTCTAGCACCATTCGGTCGACTCTTCGGGGGGGGGGGGGGGGGGGTAGGTCATCGTATGCCACACGAACTAATTTCTCCACTTCGTTGGCGTGTTGTTGTAGTGAGGCTTGGGCAGAACGACGCAACACAATTAACTTGGCCTGCGCTTCCTTTGGGGTGAGTCCGAAACGGGCTCGGAGGGCGGCGAAGATACCTTCTACGTGAGGGGGGCGTCCACACTCTAGTGCCTCGTCCTTCAGTGCTGCTCAGAGATGCATCAGGGCTGTAGCTTGGCCCCAGTCGTTGGCATCTGCGACCTCGAGGAACCGAGTGACAAAATACTCGATGTCTCCCGCCCCGTCGTACTTTGGGGCCTTGAAGGGTGTCTGTATTGGTCCTCGGGGAGGCTGTACCAACATCTGCAGAGCTTCGGTGAGTTGCTCCAGCGCTATGGTAGGTTGTGCTCCGACAGGGTTTCTACCGGCACTCCTAGCTCTTTGGGTGGCCATGTTAGATACAATGGCAAGCTAGGGGGGGTTGAGTGACTGTTTTTGGCAAGAGTAAGCTGGTATACAGGGTATACAGGCTCGGTGTGACTTCTGGGGAGAGGGGGAAGGTGGTATACAGGGTATACAGGCTCGGTATAGCTTCGGGGTAGGTAGTATGTGGCTATACAGGCTCGGTATAGCTTCGGGGTAGGTAGTATATGGCTATACAGGCTCGGTGTGACTTCTGGGGAGGGGGGAAGGTGGTATACAGGGTATACAGGCTCGGTATAGCTTCGGGGTAGATAGTATATGGCTATACAGGCTCGGTGTGACTTCTGGGGAGGGGGGGAAGGTGGTATACAGGGTATACAGGCTCGGTATAACTTCGGGGTAGGTAGTATACAGAGAGATACTGACACAGAGTAGCTTCTGAAGAGGGGGAAAGTAGTATGCAAGAGATACAGGCTTGGTATAGCTCCTAGTTCTTCCTACCTTCTTCTCTCTCTAACTTCTTCTTTTCCTACCTTCTTCTCTTCCTATCCGTTGTGTCTCTCTTGTTCATAGGATCCCACCGCTGCCACCAATGTAGTGTTTTTCTATCTTGATTTACACCACCGACACAACGGCTTCCATGTACTCCTTGATTATGCTAATAATGTCCAGACAAACGACAAGAGTGTTCCTTGTTAATAATGATACTTTATTATTAACATTCTATTTAGCAAGATACAATGATTACTGCAAGTCATACATAACGACTCTACAATAACCCACAATAACTTCTGCCCTCCTGATCTCCAACAATTCCTTTTATAGGAGAGACCAGGAAGGCACACTTCCATATTAGGGTAAACCAATACAATAATTGCTTACAAGTTATTAACAAATCATCCTAACTAATACATAAATAAACAGTAAACAAGGTTGATTGTCCGGTTAGCTCCTAGGCTCCTCCTCTGTAAGCTTAGTTCCTACTTTGCTACTCCTCTTCTTGTATAGCTCCATTAGGCTGTTTAGATTCCTTGCTCACTCAGGCTTATCCTTTGGCGGCCATATATGCCCGGCTAATCTCCGAATGGTGGCCATATATGACCGAGTGAATCTCCGAATGACTCATCAGTGTAGTGGGTGGCTGGGCATGCATTATAAGTTAGTAGATGCACAGCTTGATCTAGAAGCATCCATACAAACACCTAAGCTGTGCAAGGGGAATGGGTTCTAGTACACTCTTCTGGGGTGGCAAGGGGTGCAGGGTAGGGGGGGGGGGGGTTGAGGGGGAAGGAAAGGGCTGGGGTCACTGATGTTACACAAATCTCCCACAATATATATACATGTATATGTGTTTGTATGCATGTATGTACGCATAGACGTCTATGATAGACATGGATGTGCATAGATATACATGTATATGTGTTTATATGCATGTATATGGGCATAGACATGTATGTACATAAATATACATGTATATATGTTTATATGCATGTATGTATACAAGCATACACAGGTATAATCTCAGCTAGTACAAGTAACTTACTCGTAGGCTGAAAGTTTGGTGGCTCCAGATCGTGATAGACGTTGTCTGTACCATTTACGACAGCTGCAATAAAAAATAGCATAATGTTATATAACAATGCTGACACAGACTATTAGTTATTAAGGGCTGACTTATCCACGCTGACTTTATATACTGTAGTATTCACCTGCGCGGTTGGTGAGATCTGTCTTGGACTGTGAGTCATTCTTCCTACAAGCAGCAGATATACAATTACACGTACCAATACAATGTGACATGAGACTAGCAAACATCAGTCCAGTGGCAGTAGCTACTCACCCTGTCTTACTTTTCACCAAACATACAATTATAGTCAAAATGGCTATCAGTCCCACTAATCCTGCAGCAGAGTATATTATTGTCTCATGTAGTTCTGTGAGACCATCTTTGTCTGCAAGAAACACCCAACGAAAAGTAAACAGAAAGGTTTTGGTAAAAAGTTAGAGGGAATAAAAATGAGCTGGGACAAAGAAAATAGCAATTGTGTTGAAAAATTAGTAAAAATAAATTTCACTGAACATGTTTTCTTGCAGCAATAATTTTTGTACTGTAACAACAGGTTGCGTTCAGCTATCGACTCACCGACACTGGGTGCAGCCTTAGTGGAAATGTCTCCCCTTGAGTTGGGTGAATCAGTAGATATTACCACAGTAGTTGATGTTAGCTTACCTGTTGACCTAGTAGGAGTTGGTACACAGAGAGGGAGAGAAGACCAGCTACCATTGCTAGTACATTCTACTACTATATCTCCCACATATCCAACATCACATATATACTGTAGTAGTTGTGTATAGTAGTATCTATTGTATATAACTCTACCATTTGCTATGCTCAGGTTGGTGAGTGTGCACTCCACTGCAATCATAGACGTATCAAAGTTACAGACAAAGTGAGTCCACAGACATAATGGTGCTTTACCACGTCTTGGTAAAACTGAAATTCATTGTCGGATCATTGTCTAAGCTATTTATAGATCTCCGGTGCTTCGAGATGTGAAGGCTGCCTTTCTCTTTACATGGTTTAAAATTTGACACTTAATGTAAATTTTAAAAATGATTTTTCCAACAATGACTTTTGCTTGTCTCATCAGTTCAAGTTACAGCAGCCACTCCAGAAACGTTTGTTTACATGGCACAAATAAATTTTTAGGAACAAAATAAAAAGTTTTATTACATTTTTCCAACTTTTGCTTTACAGCACCTTTCAGACCCTACTAGAACCTCCCCGTAATTAAATGTATATGAAGTTTTTTATTGGCTAATAAGCAATGCACAATGGAACAGTCTGACTAATAGTTAAAAGTCTTGACAAAAAAATCACTATTTAGTTTCAGATGCCAGCGGCAGGAATACAACTGCTTCAAATCCGCTTTTGGTTGATTTATAAAATTTCATTTTTATGGTAAAGTTTAATTTGAAAACTATTGCTATAAAAGTAGCAGTACTTCCACACTCGCTTTTTGCAAAAAGGTTTAGTTGACCCAGCCATGCATAGAACTTTTAGGTTGTATAAAATCTCTAGAAAGAAGCAATACTGCTGCTTATTAATGAAGATTTAATTGAGCAACTAACAAAATCAGACAGCAAGTTTCCCGATAAATATAGACAATAATCTATCAGATTTTCTCGTCACCTGGATAACACAAGTTGTCAATCGAGTTCGAAGTCCAGAAAAATGTTTCCTCATCAAGGGAGGTACAGTTTATTGTCCACTCTGATAGAGAAATGTTGTTTGTGAAACCTTTATCACATTCATATGTAGCTGTTAGATTGTCTCCCCCTAGTTTGAGGGTAGAGTTGGCTACAGGAGGGGGAGGGGAGTGACACCATGGTTCTGTAAGCACACAAATTAAATACATTATTTTGTTAAGCCAAAAGCATCCACCAAAGGTGAATACTTGTAAGTTGGCTGGTTTGGAGTTGTATCCCCTGGAGGTCAAATGAAACAGACCAGACACATAAGAGGTGCTGGAGCCAATAGATGAGCTAAAAATAACCATTATCCATTAATAATGCTTTAGTAAAACTTAGAAATTCAAAAAACTATTTTCAATCAGTGGTACATGCTTATATAGGTGAATTTAGGAAAATGTAATGGAATGCATTTTTTTTAGCAGTCACTATTAGATGATGCGGGCGGGCTGAAATCAGGACTAAATCATATCCTGTGTGACAATAACAGTACTCTGTAGAGAAGCATTCCTATAGGATTAGTCACAGTGCTTGATATTTTGCCTTTATTCACCAATGCCCCCTGAAAGATCAATTCTGTTGCCATATACAATTACTGCGCAAATCTTTTCTCAGATTTGTTGCAACTTTGCTCTTCGATGAGGCTTAACTTCCGAGATGTTTTTAAAGCACACTTGAGATCTTGTGAGAAACGACTGAGAACCACAACTACACTAATAACAGTTCATTTACACAGAGTTATACATAGAGTCGCATTATTTTCCAGCGTTAGATGACTAACATCTTGAAAATTTAAATTTGCAAGGAAAGACAACTCTGTAGTGTGAAATCACTGCGGCGATGATATGAATGTGTTGTGAAGAAATGAGCAGTCAGCAGGAGATTATTATAATTTTCATATATACTATTTTTCTGTGACAACATTTGACTTGTTGCAGTTTTTATTGCTCGATGGAATTGATGTCCCGGATATTGACATTATAGTGGAGAACGAGCTACAAAAATTGGTTGCAGTGCTTTCGTAAAAATATTGAAGGCTTGGCACACCTAGTGTAACACAGTCTATTTATTAGTGGAGCTAAAACAGTACTTGGCTTGGCAATAACTTGTTTGAATAAATAATGAGACTAATAAAAATGCATTTTCATTTCTTGGTGCCTCACCAAAGCTTTGGTAGACCAAAGCTCGGTGCGCGACCAAAGCTCGGTGCGCGACCAAAGCTCGGTGCGCGACCAAAGCTCGGTGCGCGACCAAAGCTATGTTGCTCAAACCTTTATACGGATTTCATAGTTCGATATTACGGAAAGTTGAGCTCTAAAAGGTATTGTGCTAAACTGTTGAGGTTTACCAGTGAGCGGTGCAGTCAATTTTTATTTCAGAGAAAGTTATAAAACAATAAATAACCGGGGAAGTGACTGTTATCTTATCAGTGCACTTAGATAACTCCAAGTGTTCCATAAAATGAGTTGATGAAGCTGCAGTGGGTCGTTCAACAACATCTAATGTATGAGGCGTGAACCCATTGCGTAATATTTGTACAGCTGGTAGAACGAGCGAACAAGTATTCAGACATAAGCTATAGTCATTGCAACTTGAGGAGTGCTGTAAAATAGCGAGCACCTTCCCATAATAGGAATGCTTTACTCACCGCAATAATAATTAAATAATATAAATAGGTTAGTAACAAATAATAGATCGCTAATAAATACTTTCAGTTATCAATCACAAATAATTACAACGATTAACTTTAAAAAAAACTTTGACAAAATTATCCAGTCAACAATTCAACTATGAGGTGCATATTGGTTGAGTTCATCAATTTTTAACAAAAATAATGTGTTGGAACCATCTATATGGTTATATTTTACACGAGCTACCCAGCACGCAGTGCACTGTTTGGTATTGGGAAAAGGAATAGACGTTAAAGCATACACTCAAACTTTGAAAGCTTGATACGCTAAGGGAATGCAGAATATTTATGAAAGCCACATGTGGATGTGGGAGTTGTGCACCCTCTACGGCAAGCTATGCTTGGGCCACTCATTAGGTCTCATCCCATCTCTTTCTTTTCCATCCCTTCTACTTAATTAAGCTTGCGTGTAGCTTTACAAGTAATCCAACTAAGTAGAAGACTGGAAGAGAAAGGGATGGAACCTAATGAGTGGCTCAAGCATAGATCTCCCCAAAGAGTGCACAACTCCCACAGCTAAACCATCCTCATTTATTTTCACACCTTCATTTGCTGAAAATGCACCGAATATCAAATTTTAATTATTACCAGCTCAATCAGCACCCACAACAGCTGCTGTATTCAGTTTTAATTAATAAATTAATGGAAGTGGCACAGTTTGGTTGAATGCAATTATGTAACTGATTATTATAGAGAGGTGATTGTTTTTATGTGGGTTAAAAACCAGCCCATAAAATTTTGTGGGTGATAACTGCTTTTTATAGTTCTTTTGTTTTTTCCGTTCTCACGTTTTGTTTGTCAACAAAAAACGTATCATGAATTTAACCACATCGTTATTTGCCCAAAATGCCTGGTTCAACGTTTTGGCAGTCCAATTTTGAAAATAATTTATATTAAGATGTGTAAAAAAAATCTTGAACTTAACTCAATGCAAATAAACTAAAGGAACATACAAAACCAGAACAAACTTTAATACTTGGTAAATTACCGTTAAATGAGATTTCACATTACTCGACTAATACAGCTTATTTCATAAATTCTAAATAAAAGTGTTTATTCCAATTAATCCCCTTTGACAGCAACAATTGCTGAAAACATGCAGGAGAGTTGTACCTGGAATGCATTGGAAGTCAGGATAGTTCCAGGTCCAAGGGTTGGTATCTTTATCAGATGTGGTACAGTTTACAGTTTGATATGGTGCAGAACTGTTCATAGTATACTTAGCTATACATTCGTATGTAGCTGTTAGATTGTCTCCCCCTGGTTTGAGGGTAGAGTGTGCTACACTAGGAGGTGGGGAGTGGCACCAAGGTTCTGTAAATAATTATGTATGTAGATGTAAGCGTATTTTATAACATTGCATGACAGGATACAAGAATTGATTGAACTCAGAACTTATTGATCTATAGTTAGGCAAGCAATTGCGAAGAGATCTCTCAAGGTATGCTGCCATGGAATTACAAACTTATCCTCAATCAAATCAAAAAACTCTCAGCTGAAGCTCAAGTTCATGACAAGTTCTACAGAGAGGTTGGAGGTTAAATAACTGGTGCTGTCACCTGGGATACATTGTATGTTAGAGTGATCACTCCATTCAAATATCTCTCTGCTCTCATCTACTTTACATTCTATAGTAGAGTTTGTACCAGACTGTAACATCCATTCATCTACACATCTATATGTAACTATAGAACCTGGAAGCCATGGTGTAGGAGTTGTAGAGTTGGTTGTATTTGGTATACCCGGTATATCTCCACAGTGTAGAACTGAAATATATCCAATAGTACACAAAATAATAACAAGTTGTGTAATACAAGCTATATAGCTCCACTGGGGACATGCACACCTAAAATGGACTCAAAAACTCAGACCCCACTTTCAAGCTTTGGTAAAATGTCAAGTTCCAGAAAATTTGTTTACCATTTTTAACTTGGTGAGTTTCGACTTTTTAAATAAAAAGTTTCTCATAAAATCTCACCATTGGATGTACATTGTGAAGTTTCACTTCCCAAAAGACATTTTATATAAGTAAAAGCATGTGACTCCTAGCCATACGTGCAGTACTACTAGGGCTGACCCACATACATGTAGTACTACTAGGGCTGACCCACATACATGTAGTACTACTAGGGCTGACCCACATACATGTAGTACTACTAGGGCTGACCCACATACATGTAGTACTACTAGGGCTGACCCACATACTTGCAGTACTACTAGGGCTGACCCACATACGTGCAGTACTACTAGGGCTGACCCGCATACATGTAGTACTACTAGGGCTGACCCACATACGTGCAGTACTACTAGGGCTGACCCACATACATGTAGTACTACTAGGGCTGACCCACATACGTGCAGTACTACTAGGGCTGACCCACATACATGTAGTACTACTAGGGCTGACCCACATACATGCAGTACTACTAGGGCTGACCCACATACATGCAGTACTACTAGGGCTGACCCACATACATGCAGTACTACTAGGGCTGACCCACATACATGTAGTACTAGGGCTGACCCACATACATGTAGTACTATTAGGGCTGACCCACATACATGTACTACTAGGGCTGACCCACATACATGTAGTACTACTAGGGCTGACCCACATACATGTAGTACCTACTAGGGCTGACCCACATACATGTAGTACTAATAGGGCTGACCCACATACATGTAGTACTACTAGGGCTGACCCACATACATGTAGTACTACTAGGGCTGACCCACATACATGTAGTACTACTAGGGCTGACCAACATACATGTAGTACTACTAGGGCTGATCCACATACATGTAGTACCTACTAGGGCTGACCCACATACATGTAGTACTAATAGGGCTGACCCACATACATGTAGTACTACTAGGGCTGACCCACATACATGTAGTACTACTAGGGCTGACCCACATACATGTAGTACTACTAGGGCTGACCAACATACATGTAGTACTACTAGGGCTGATCCACATACATGTAGTACTACTAGGGCTGACCCACATACATGCAGTACTACTAGGACTGACCCACATACATGCAGTACTACTAGGGCTGACCCACATACATGTAGTACTACTAGGGCTGACCCACATACATGTAGTACTACTAGGGCTGACCCACATACATGTAGTACTACTAGGGCTGACCCACATACATGTAGTACTACTAGGGCTGACCCACATACATGTAGTACTACTAGGGCTGACCCACATACATGTAGTACTACTAGGGCTGACCCACATACATGTAGTACTACTAGGGCTGACCCACATACATGTAGTACTACTAGGGCTGACCCATATACATGCAGTACTAGGGCTGACCCACATACATGTAGTACTACTAGGGCTGACCCACATACATGTAGTACTACTAGGGCTGACCCACATACTTGTAGTACTACTAGGGCTGACCCACATACTTGTAGTACTACTAGGGCTGACCCACATACATGTAGTACTACTAGGGCTGACCCACATACATGTAGTACTACTAGGGCTGACCCACATACTTGTAGTACTACTAGGGCTGACCCACATACTTGTAGTACTACTGGGGCTGACCCACATACGTGCAGTACTACTAGGGCTGACCCACATACTTGTAGTACTACTAGGGCTGACCCACATACATGCAGTACTACTAGGGCTGACCCACATACATGCAGTACTACTAGGGCTGACCCACATACATGTAGTACTACTAGGGCTGACCCACATACATGTAGTACTACTAGGGCTGACCCACATACATGCAGTACTACTAGGGCTGACCCACATACGTGCAGTACTACTAGGGCTGACCCACATACATGCAGTACTACTAGGGCTGACCCACATACATGTAGTACTACTAGGGCTGACCCACATACATGTAGTACTACTAGGGCTGACCCACATATATGTAGTACTACTAGGGCTGACCCACATACGTGTAGTACTACTAGGGCTGACCCACATACATGTAGTACTACTAGGGCTGACCCACATACATGTAGTACTACTAGGGCTGACCCACATACATGTAGTACTACTAGGGCTGACCCACATACATGTAGTACTACTAGGGCTGACCCACATACATGTAGTACTACTAGGGCTGACCCACATACGTGCAGTACTACTAGGGCTGACCCACATACTTGTAGTACTACTAGGGCTGACCCACATACATGCAGCACTACTAGGGCTGACCCACATACATATAGTACTACTAGGGCTGACCCACATACATGTAGTACTACTAGGGCTGACCCACATACTTGCAGTACTACTAGGGCTGACCCACATACATGTAGTACTACTAGGGCTGACCCACATACATGTAGTACTACTGGTGCTGACCCACATACTTGTAGTACTAGGGTTGACCCACATACATGTAGTACTACTAGGGCTGACCCACACACATGTAGTACTACTGGTGCTGACCCACATACTTGTAGTACTAGGGCTGACCCACATACATGTAGTACTACTAGGGCTGACCCACATACATGCAGTACTACTAGGGCTGACCCACATACATGTAGTACTACTAGGGCTGACCCACACACATGCAGTACTACTAGGGCTGACCCACATACATGCAGTACTACTAGGACTGACCCACATACATGCAGCACCTACTAGGGCTGACACACATACATGCAGTACTACTAGGGCTGACCCACATACATGTAGTACTACTAGGGCTGACCCACAAACATGTAGTACTACTAGGGCTAACCCACATACATGTAGTACTACTAGGGCTGACCCACATACATGCAGTACTACTAGGGCTGACCCACATACATGTAGTACTACTAGGGCTGACCCACATACATGTAGTACTACTAGGGCTGACCCACATACATGTAGTACTACTAGGGCTGACCCACATACATGTAGTACTACTAGGGCTGACCCACATACATGTAGTACTACTAGGGCTGACCCACATACTTGCAGTACTACTAGGGCTGACCCACATACATGCAGTACTACTAGGGCTGACCCACATACAGGCAGTACTACTAGGGCTGACCCACATACGTGCAGTACTACTAGGGCTGACCCACATACATGTAGTACTACTAGGGCTGACCCACATACATGTAGTACTACTAGGGCTGACCCACATACTTGCAGTACTACTAGGGCTGACCCACATACATGCAGTACTACTAGGGCTGACCCACATACGTGCAGTACTACTAGGGCTGACCCACATACATGTAGTACTACTAGGGCTGACCCACATACATGTAGTACTACTAGGGCTGACCCACATACTTGCAGTACTACTAGGGCTGACCCACATACATGCAGTACTACTAGGGCTGACCCACATACAGGCAGTACTACTAGGGCTGACCCACATACATGTAGTACTACTAGGGCTGACCCACATACATGTAGTACTACTAGGGCTGACCCACATACTTGCAGTACTACTAGGGCTGACCCACATACATGCAGTACTACTAGGGCTGACCCACATACAGGCAGTACTACTAGGGCTGACCCACATACGTGCAGTACTACTAGGGCTGACCCACATACATGTAGTACTACTAGGGCTGACCCACATACATGTAGTACTACTAGGGCTGACCCACATACATGCAGTACTACTAGGGCTGACCCACATACATGTAGTACTACTAGGGCTGACCCACATACATGTAGTACTACTAGGGCTGACCCACATACATGCAGTACTACTAGGGCTGACCCACATACATGCAGTACTACTAGGGCTGACCCACATACATGTAGTACTACTAGGGCTGACCCACATACATGTAGTACTACTAGGGCTGACCCACATACATGTAGTACTACTAGGGCTAACCCACATACATGTAGTACTACTAGGGCTGACCCACATACATGCAGTACTACTAGGGCTGACCCACATACATGTAGTACTACTAGGGCTGACCCACATACAGGCAGTACTACTAGGGCTGACCCACATACATGTAGTACTACTAGGGCTGACCCACATACATGTAGTACTACTAGGGCTGACCCACATACATGCAGTACTACTAGGGCTGACCCACATACATGTAGTACTACTAGGGCTGACCCACATACATGCAGTACTACTAGGGCTGACCCACACACATGTAGTACTACTAGGGCTGACCCACATACATGTAGTACTACTAGGGCTGACCCACATACATGTAGTACTACTAGGGCTGACCCACATACATGTAGTACTACTAGGGCTGACCCACATACTTGTAGTACTACTAGGGCTGACCCACATACATGCAGTACTACTAGGGCTGACCCACATACATGTAGTACTACTAGGGCTGACCCACATACATGTAGTACTACTAGGGCTGACCCACATACATGTAGTACTACTAGGGCTGACCCACATACATGTAGTACTACTAGGGCTGACCCACATACATGTAGTACTACTAGGGCTGACCCACATACATGCAGCACTACTAGGGCTGACCCACATACATGTAGTACTACTAGGGCTGACCCACATACATGCAGTACTACTAGGGCTGACCCACATACATGTAGTACTACTAGGGCTGACCCACATACATGCAGTACTACTAGGGCTGACCCACATACATGTAGCACTACTAGGGCTGACCCACATACTTGCAGTACTACTAGGGCTGACCCACATACATGCAGTACTACTAGGGCTGACCCACATACAGGCAGTACTACTAGGGCTGACCCACATACTTGCAGTACTACTAGGGCTGACCCACATACATGTAGTACTACTAGGGCTGACCCACATACGTGCAGTACTACTAGGGCTGACCCACATACATGCAGTACTACTAGGGCTGACCCACATACTTGCAGTACTACTAGGGCTGACCCACATACATGTAGTACTACTAGGGCTGACCCACATACGTGCAGTACTACTAGGGCTGACCCACATACATGCAGTACTACTACGGCTGACCCACATACATGTAGTACTACTAGGGCTGACCCACATACATGTAGTACTACTAGGGCTGACCCACATACATGCAGTACTACTAGGGCTGACCCACATACATGTAGTACTACTAGGGCTGACCCACATACTTGCAGTACTACTAGGGCTGACCCACATACATGCAGTACTACTAGGGCTGACCCACATACAGGCAGTACTACTAGGGCTGACCCACATACTTGCAGTACTACTAGGGCTGACCCACATACATGTAGTACTACTAGGGCTGACCCACATACGTGCAGTACTACTAGGGCTGACCCACATACAGGCAGTACTACTAGGGCTGACCCACATACTTGCAGTACTACTAGGGCTGACCCACATACATGTAGTACTACTAGGGCTGACCCACATACGTGCAGTACTACTAGGGCTGACCCACATACATGCAGTACTACTAGGGCTGACCCACATACATGTAGTACTACTAGGGCTGACCCACATACATGTAGTACTACTAGGGCTGACCCACATACATGCAGTACTACTAGGGCTGACCCACATACATGTAGTACTACTAGGGCTGACCCACATACATGCAGTACTACTAGGGCTGACCCACATACATGTAGTACTACTAGGGCTGACCCACATACATGTAGTACTACTAGGGCTGACCCACATACATGTAGTACTACTAGGGCTGACCCACATACATGTAGTACCTACTAGGGCTGACCCACATACATGTAGTACTACTAGGGCTGACCCACATACATGCAGTACTACTAGGGCTGACCCACATACATGCAGTACTACTAGGGCTGACCCACATACATGTAGTACTACTAGGGCTGACCCACATACATGTAGTACTACTAGGGCTGACCCACATACATGCAGTACTACTAGGGCTGACCCACATACATGTAGTACTACTAGGGCTGACCCACATACATGTAGTACTACTAGGGCTGACCCACATACATGTAGTACCTACTAGGGCTGACCCACATACATGTAGTACCTACTAGGGCTGACCCACATACATGCAGTACTACTAGGGCTGACCCACATACATGCAGCACTACTAGGGCTGACCCAAATACATGTAGTACTACTAGGGCTGACCCACATACATGCAGTACTACTAGGGCTGACCCACATACATGTAGTACTACTAGGGCTGACCCACATACGTGCAGTACTACTAGGGCTGACCCACATACATGTAGTACTACTAGGGCTGACCCACATACATGTAGTACTACTAGGGCTGACCCACATACATGTAGTACTACTAGGGCTGACCCACATACATGTAGTACTACTAGGGCTGACCCACATACATGTAGTACTACTAGGGCTGACCCACATACGTGCAGTACTACTAGGGCTGACCCACATACAGGCAGTACTACTAGGGCTGACCCACATACTTGCAGTACTACTAGGGCTGACCCACATACATGTAGTACTACTAGGGCTGACCCACATACGTGCAGTACTACTAGGGCTGACCCACATACATGCAGTACTACTAGGGCTGACCCACATACATGTAGTACTACTAGGGCTGACCCACATACATGTAGTACTACTAGGGCTGACCCACATACTTGTAGTACTACTAGGGCTGACCCACATACATGTAGCACTACTAGGGCTGTCCCACATACATGCAGTACTACTAGGGCTGACCCACATACATGTAGTACTACTAGGGCTGACCCACATACATGCAGTACTACTAGGGCTGACCCACATACATGTAGTACTACTAGGGCTGACCCACATACATGTAGTACTACTAGGGCTGACCCACATACTTGTAGTACTACTAGGGCTGACCCACATACATGTAGCACTACTAGGGCTGTCCCACATACATGCAGTACTACTAGGGCTGACCCACATACATGTAGTACTACTAGGGCTGACCCACATACATGCAGTACTACTAGGGCTGACCCACATACATGCAGTACTACTAGGGCTGACCCACATACATGCAGTACTACTAGGGCTGACCCACATACATGTAGTACTACTAGGGCTGACCCACATACATGTAGTACTACTAGGGCTGACCCACATACATGCAGTACTACTAGGGCTGACCCACATACATGTAGTACTACTAGGGCTGACCCACATACATGTAGTACTACTAGGGCTGACCCACATACATGTAGTACTACTAGGGCTGACCCACATACATGTAGTACTACTAGGGCTGACCCACATACATGTAGTACCTACTAGGGCTGACCCACATACATGTAGTACCTACTAGGGCTGACCCACATACATGCAGTACTACTAGGGCTGACCCACATACATGTAGCACTACTAGGGCTGACCCACATACATGTAGCACTACTAGGGCTGACCCAAATACATGTAGTACTACTAGGGCTGACCCACATACATGCAGTACTACTAGGGCTGACCCACATACATGTAGTACTACTAGGGCTGACCCACATACGTGCAGTACTACTAGGGCTGACCCACATACATGTAGTACTACTAGGGCTGACCCACATACATGTAGTACTACTAGGGCTGACCCACATACATGTAGTACTACTAGGGCTGACCCACATACATGTAGTACTACTAGGGCTGACCCACATACATGTAGTACTACTAGGGCTGACCCACATACGTGCAGTACTACTAGGGCTGACCCACATACAGGCAGTACTACTAGGGCTGACCCACATACTTGCAGTACTACTAGGGCTGACCCACATACATGTAGTACTACTAGGGCTGACCCACATACGTGCAGTACTACTAGGGCTGACCCACATACATGCAGTACTACTAGGGCTGACCCACATACATGTAGTACTACTAGGGCTGACCCACATACATGCAGTACTACTAGGGCTGACCCACATACATGTAGTACTACTAGGGCTGACCCACATACATGTAGTACTACTAGGGCTGACCCACATACATGTAGTACTACTAGGGCTGACCCACATACATGTAGTACTACTAGGGCTGACCCACATACATGTAGTACTACTAGGGCTGACCCACATACGTGCAGTACTACTAGGGCTGACCCACATACAGGCAGTACTACTAGGGCTGACCCACATACTTGCAGTACTACTAGGGCTGACCCACATACATGTAGTACTACTAGGGCTGACCCACATACGTGCAGTACTACTAGGGCTGACCCACATACATGCAGTACTACTAGGGCTGACCCACATACATGTAGTACTACTAGGGCTGACCCACATACATGCAGTACTACTAGGGCTGACCCACATACTTGCAGTACTACTAGGGCTGACCCACATACATGCAGTACTACTAGGGCTGACCCACATACAGGCAGTACTACTAGGGCTGACCCACATACTTGCAGTACTACTAGGGCTGACCCACATACATGTAGTACTACTAGGGCTGACCCACATACGTGCAGTACTACTAGGGCTCACCCACATACAGGCAGTACTACTAGGGCTGACCCACATACTTGCAGTACTACTAGGGCTGACCCACATACATGTAGTACTACTAGGGCTGACCCACATACGTGCAGTACTACTAGGGCTGACCCACATACATGCAGTACTACTAGGGCTGACCCACATACATGTAGTACTACTAGGGCTGACCCACATACATGTAGTACTACTAGGGCTGACCCACATACATGCAGTACTACTAGGGCTGACCCACATACATGTAGTACTACTAGGGCTGACCCACATACATGCAGTACTACTAGGGCTGACCCACATACATGTAGTACTACTAGGGCTGACCCACATACATGTAGTACTACTAGGGCTGACCCACATACATGTAGTACTACTAGGGCTGACCCACATACATGTAGTACCTACTAGGGCTGACCCACATACATGTAGTACTACTAGGGCTGACCCACATACATGCAGTACTACTAGGGCTGACCCACATACATGCAGTACTACTAGGGCTGACCCACATACATGTAGTACTACTAGGGCTGACCCACATACATGTAGTACTACTAGGGCTGACCCACATACATGCAGTACTACTAGGGCTGACCCACATACATGTAGTACTACTAGGGCTGACCCACATACATGTAGTACTACTAGGGCTGACCCACATACATGTAGTACCTACTAGGGCTGACCCACATACATGTAGTACCTACTAGGGCTGACCCACATACATGCAGTACTACTAGGGCTGACCCACATACATGCAGCACTACTAGGGCTGACCCACATACATGTAGTACTACTAGGGCTGACCCACATACATGTAGTACTACTAGGGCTGACCCACATACATGTAGTACTACTAGGGCTGACCCACATACGTGCAGTACTACTAGGGCTGACCCACATACAGGCAGTACTACTAGGGCTGACCCACATACTTGCAGTACTACTAGGGCTGACCCACATACATGTAGTACTACTAGGGCTGACCCACATACGTGCAGTACTACTAGGGCTGACCCACATACTTGCAGTACTACTAGGGCTGACCCACATACATGCAGTACTACTAGGGCTGACCCACATACAGGCAGTACTACTAGGGCTGACCCACATACTTGCAGTACTACTAGGGCTGACCCACATACATGTAGTACTACTAGGGCTGACCCACATACGTGCAGTACTACTAGGGCTGACCCACATACAGGCAGTACTACTAGGGCTGACCCACATACTTGCAGTACTACTAGGGCTGACCCACATACATGTAGTACTACTAGGGCTGACCCACATACGTGCAGTACTACTAGGGCTGACCCACATACATGCAGTACTACTAGGGCTGACCCACATACATGTAGTACTACTAGGGCTGACCCACATACATGTAGTACTACTAGGGCTGACCCACATACATGCAGTACTACTAGGGCTGACCCACATACATGTAGTACTACTAGGGCTGACCCACATACATGCAGTACTACTAGGGCTGACCCACATACATGTAGTACTACTAGGGCTGACCCACATACATGTAGTACTACTAGGGCTGACCCACATACATGTAGTACTACTAGGGCTGACCCACATACATGTAGTACCTACTAGGGCTGACCCACATACATGTAGTACTACTAGGGCTGACCCACATACATGCAGTACTACTAGGGCTGACCCACATACATGCAGTACTACTAGGGCTGACCCACATACATGTAGTACTACTAGGGCTGACCCACATACATGTAGTACTACTAGGGCTGACCCACATACATGCAGTACTACTAGGGCTGACCCACATACATGTAGTACTACTAGGGCTGACCCACATACATGTAGTACTACTAGGGCTGACCCACATACATGTAGTACCTACTAGGGCTGACCCACATACATGTAGTACCTACTAGGGCTGACCCACATACATGCAGTACTACTAGGGCTGACCCACATACATGCAGCACTACTAGGGCTGACCCAAATACATGTAGTACTACTAGGGCTGACCCACATACATGCAGTACTACTAGGGCTGACCCACATACATGTAGTACTACTAGGGCTGACCCACATACGTGCAGTACTACTAGGGCTGACCCACATACATGTAGTACTACTAGGGCTGACCCACATACATGTAGTACTACTAGGGCTGACCCACATACATGTAGTACTACTAGGGCTGACCCACATACATGTAGTACTACTAGGGCTGACCCACATACATGTAGTACTACTAGGGCTGACCCACATACGTGCAGTACTACTAGGGCTGACCCACATACAGGCAGTACTACTAGGGCTGACCCACATACTTGCAGTACTACTAGGGCTGACCCACATACATGTAGTACTACTAGGGCTGACCCACATACGTGCAGTACTACTAGGGCTGACCCACATACATGCAGTACTACTAGGGCTGACCCACATACATGTAGTACTACTAGGGCTGACCCACATACATGTAGCACTACTAGGGCTGTCCCACATACATGCAGTACTACTAGGGCTGACCCACATACATGTAGTACTACTAGGGCTGACCCACATACATGTAGTACTACTAGGGCTGACCCACATACATGTAGTACTACTAGGGCTGACCCACATACATGCAGTACTACTAGGGCTGACCCACATACATGTAGTACTACTAGGGCTGACCCACATACATGCAGTACTACTAGGACTGACCCACATACATGTAGTACTACTAGGGCTGACCCACATACATGCAGTACTACTAGGGCTGACCCACATACTTGTAGTACTACTAGGGCTGACCCACATATATGTAGTACTACTAGGGCTGACCCACATACTTGTAGTACTACTAGGGCTGACCCACATACATGTAGTACTACTAGGGCTGACCCACATACTTGCCATTAGACTATCTTGCAAGCATCAAAAGTGTTTGGAGTTGATCACTCTTGGCTTTGGATATTGTGGAAGGCTGTACCTGGGTGAGCAAACTATGTATGTTCAACCAAAAACAGTTCATACTTGGTCTTATGCTTCGTTTTTTGAAAATTTATTTATAAATATTAGATTTTAAAATATTTTATTAAAAATGTAATCTAATTGCAAGAGGTAAAAATCGAAAAGAAATATTTTTTCCTCGAAATATGTCAAGATATGTAGCATTATTTGAATTAGTTTAGTAAGTTGGTACATCTGATGGATATCATGTTAGCGAGATTGCACATAGCTTAACTTGCTCCACAAAAGTTGGCAAGTATCTATAATCTCTACAAATTCCAACAATTCTGCGATAAGCCATGTTTATAAATGTCGCACTACGTAAGACATCGCACTACATTTATTTTACCAGCAGAGACATGATATGTATGGAGATCAGCTGTAAGCAATTATTCCTCAGTAGGTACAGTATACAAACACATTACACACCAGTATATTGTGGGAGATTTTTATGATAAAAGTCATGAAGATACCTACCCCTACCTTCCCCTTACCTTAGATCCACCCTACCCCCCCCCCCCCACACCCCTCCACCTACCTCCTAACACCAGTTATAAGTGGACCCGGGATTCTTCCTTTATAACATATATAACTTATACCAGGTTAAGGATACCAGCTATACTGGCTCTATACCGGGCCAATATAGACCCAGTATTATACATATATAACATAGAGAACCTACACCGGGTCACCCTGGTCAAGAACACCGGCCAGTCAACAATTATTGCTGCTAAAGTTAGCCTGAGGCCTAAGGAGTTGAAAACCCCTCATCATAAGGCTATTGGTGGGGTACAGAAGCCAAGAGTAGAGACTAAGAAGATTGAACGTCTTATAAGGAGTGGAAGATTTTCACCACCACAGAAAGAGCGGGGAAGGAGCCCAGAGCCATCTTGTGATGTGCTCACTGACCTCATTGGTTCACTTTGTTATTGCGAATTGTGTTGTGTTTTTTTATTTGTGTATATTTTGTATGGTTATGTGCAATTTGCTCACCCCTAATAAGGGGGTTGAGTGTTCCTGCCTTCTCCTATAAAAGGAGTTGCAGTACATGTGAGAAAGCAGAAGTTAGTGTATCTTTGGGCTATATCGTAATTATGTTGCTAAACAGATTGATATAATGAAGTATTTTATTGGTGTAAACTTTCAATGATTAGCATGGGGCGCGGCCCCCGTTGCAGTCGTTAGTATCTAGTGGGAGTGGACGCCGCTGTGTCCGTAGTAGGTAGAGGAAATCTACTACAATATGCATTACACATATTGCAAACTCAGAATATATATTACATACAATGTGCACAGTATACACAGCATACACATTACACACACAGCATACACAGCACACACAGTACACACAAATTACACACCCAGTACACACAGTACACACAGTACACACAGCACACACAGTACACACAGAACACACAGCACACACAGTACACACAGCACACACAGTACACACAAATTACACACATAGCACACCCGCAGCATACACAGCACACACATTACACACAGTACACACATTACACACAGTACACGTATTACACACAGAACACATAGTACACACAGCACACACAGTACACACAGTACACACAGTACACACAGAACACATAGTACACACAGCACACACAGCACACACAGTACACACAGTACACACAGTACACATAGTACACACAGCACACACAGCACACACAGCACACACAGTACACACAGTACATAGTACACACAGTACACACATTACACACAGCACACACAGTACACACAGTACACACAGCACACACAGCACACACAGCACACACAGCACACACATAGCACACACAGCACACACAGCACACACAGTACACACAGTACACACCAAACATACTGTAGTTACTTTGTCATGTAGAGTCACTCCCTACAGTATAATCCAGTACCTACCAGTGAAGGTGAGTATAAAGCCAGCACGCGATGTCCCATCGTCTGATACATATCTGATACTGATGGTTCTCTCACTGCTAGTAGTTACTAGTAGTGTACTTCCTATAGCATCTCCGCCAGAGAAGGTTTTATCACCGATGTGTAGAGTGTATGGTAGTGGGGCTGGGTACCTGAGTGTGAACCTTGCAGAGGTATCTCTGGGCAAGTCTATCACTCTAACAGCGCACTGGCTTACAGTTCTGGGTGGGCTATCATAGGAGGTGCTGATAACTCCAAATAGTTCGTTTGCGTCAGCTACAGCAGGTAGAGCTACGTCTGTACCACATACACCAACTGTAATGACAGAAGTGTCTAATTTTATATTGGGAGTTGCTGGCATAATATCAAAACTGGTCTTAGAATATGAAACAAAAGTTAAAGTTGTGGTACTTATCTAGGACTGCTTGTTTTAAAGTCATTTCGTAAATGTCATGGAGAGAATATACCAAATGTGTTATAACTTAGAGAACTACATAAATTATATTTTGTTTTTGTGATAAATTTATAGTCAATGCACTTCTGAAACAATGCACAGTTTTTAGCAAGTGTAGACTAAACTCAGGATAGAATCAATATACCAGGTTTTTAATATTTTCTTATAAAAATAAATTTGACTACATTTCATTTTCCCTCTAGCAAAACTGCCATGTTCATTTATTTTAACTGTATCACCGATCTAAGCACCCATTTGCATTTGATGTGAAAGAAATCTGCGCCTTCAGTGTTTCATTTTGATTTCTACTAGAGGTGAGTCACCTCTTGTAATACAGTAGCTGATCCTGCTATAACTGTGTTTTATTAATAAATTCAATTCCTTGGCACAAATATTGAACACACTCAAAAAGCATGACAGCAACAGGTTCTTTCTGTTTTGGGAAAAGTAAGAGCAGCAATACAAATTGCGGCTTACCAAACCGAAGTAATGAAATCAAAACGTAATTGTTTCTTAAGATAAAGTTAGACAAATACCAGATGTGAGATTAAGAAACTTCTGAATTCATTGCATAAAAATCATCTTATTTAAAACTTCTGTTGGTTGTGAATTTAGATGATGCATAACTTTCATTGGCTCTAGTATTGTTTGTTTGTTTTTACTGTGATTCAAAGGTAAGCCTAAAGGTCCCCCTTAGAAGCTTGTTGCTACTTTCAGTAGCACCCTATACCCATCTTCACCGATAAACTTCAGGGGAGGCAGAAGGAATCTTCCACTAGCATGACTCCATTGGTAATACAGAGAGTGCAATCTAGCTAGAGGAGACTCCCTTATAGCCATATCCGACAAGGCAGAGCATTATAGAGGAAACCAAATACCTCTACACCTCCCCCCCCCCCCCCCCCCAACATGTAAGCATACTGGGAATAGAGCCTCAGATCCTTGGCCGAAGTGTGAGATTCCTTAGACCACCCTTGTGTTATCATGAACATTTTGGCCAAAAGATAAAATACTAACCTCCGATATCAAACAAACTTCAATAATGAATTCATTCCTAATGAGACTAGCTTGTAAGTTGGTTAACAACCACACGTATTATGAAATAACTGACATTCATAGAGTTTTCTGACAAAAAAGGTAATTTGAAAGTATAAGTAATGGGAGAATGTACCACCCTATACCGGAGGAAGAAATGGAATACTCACTGTTGCTGTGGTACATGAGGGTAAAGTTTGGTGCATTAGCTGACCCCAGGGTCAAGGTCAGCTCATCATTTGTTAGTTTCACTATTGCTAAGTTGGTGGATTGACTATCTTTCACACAATACATCTCCTTGTTTATTGTAATGTTTGTAGACTTTCCACAACCAGCTGATGAGAATACATCTACACCAGGTATGTAGACATAACTCCCACTAACAAACCCACTCAACGAGAGAGTACAACTTGTACTACTGTCTCTCTGTACATGATGGATAACTCCTGAACTGTTCACATCCACAGTTGCTGTATCATCTACACACAGTACATGAGGTCTGATAGTCTGTGCAGAGGTGGACTGTACAGAGATAGTGATTACTATTAGAATGTAAGGAAACATCTGATGTCTATGGGTTGACATGTTTTGTCTACAAAATAAAACATGGCATCTATTCAGGTACACAAAACAGTAAGACTTGCTGCAAACAGCTCAACTGTAATTGCTGAGAATCTTTTCAACGTTCCCATGTCTGCACACCTATATTCCCTTATGTCCACACACCCACATGCCCACTCAACTACAAACTCACCCTACCACATGCCCACAAACACACATACCCACAGATACGCATACCCACAAACACACACGCCCACAGACGTACACGCCCACAGACGTACCTGCCCACAGACGCACACGCCCACAGACGTACCTGCCCACAAACACACACGCCCACAGACACACACGCCCACAGACACAATTACCATACCCCACTGTAAGTTGGAGACTATAACTAAGTGACTTCATCTGACACATTCAGAGGACAAACAACTCCGTATGAATGATAAAGCTGCATATATTGTCTGTTTTATTAGGAATTTTATTTATCAAGTTCTTCTATACAAAGATGTCTAAGCAATTTTACAGTACTTTTTTATAATTATAAAGCTATTGTGTGATACTGCGTGTTCATGGTTGTGTCCTCTAAAAAGAAGACAACTCTCAGATAAAGCATTACAACAGGCCGCTGAAAATTCATTTCAATAAATAAATTAATAGCAGCTGCAAAACTTGAATTTTTTTATCGACACACGTATGAAATTATGAAAAGAAGGCAAGCATAAACTATTTGTACATTGTTTATTGGTTCCGGTTAAAGTTGAATGTGGAATGTATACTATTGGTGATGTCATATCACTGCAATTGAGGTTTATTGATAGAAATTGAGAATCAGTCAATCAGCAACAACTGCAGTAACCAAACAAGTTTTAAAGACTGGGGCTAACAGCTGTGGTAGGAAGAAGAAAACTCCTAATGTTCTATCTTGACTGTGATTGGTTCCAAGAGCCAATAAGCTTCCTAAATGAAACTTTATTTTGTTACTATCGATAAGATTTTTGGTCTCATACAATTATTGGTAGGTTTTTAGATCACGATGTCATATTTCGAAGATGCACCACATTTTTTACTGAGGAATGTGCATTTACCGGGTCAGCAGCTACAACAACAATATGGCCCTGTGGTACAGATACTAAATAACAAATCGTAGATAGCATCATGTGAAAATATTTATTAGACAGTGGTAGAAGTTTGGTGGGACTGTGGGGGGGGGGTGCATCTCCCTACTTCACTGACTCAGGGGGACGGTGAACCTTACAGTCCCCCACCTTACTGCATTAAAGGGGTAAAACAAGGTGTTATCTAGCTTTACATTCAATTTCCATATATTATATACATCACCAATCAGCTTTATTTTACAAAATATAAGTAGATTTTAGCAAATCATGTGCTTTCCCGCTCCGTAATGAGAACCAACAGTCCCCCTACCTGCACTGACACACTTCTACCACTGTTGTTAGATATATGTATATAATACTTTATTGGCATCAATATCATTTTATAAAAATGTTTTTCATAAAGTGCCATAGCTAGAAGAAAAAGAAAAACAAAAATTAAAAATAAAACAGAAATATAAAATGAACACAGAAAAAAAGAAGTCTACTCAAACACAGTTTATTTAAAATAATTCTCCATTGGTATTTAAAAGATATTTAAATAAATTTGATTTGAAAACAGACAGGGTTTGTGAGATTCTCAGAGAAGTAGGCAGTTGGTTGAATGTGGCAGATATATGTGTTTCTATTGCAGCTTGTGTGTTGGCATAAAGTTTCTTGCAGTTACGAAAATTAAAATTGCAGTTACGACTAGTGGTAAAATCAACAGAAATAAAGCTAGGAAAAATACTATTAAAAATTTTAAAACCAGTGATTGCCGTAAAATATTGAACCAATTTTGGTAATGGTAACAGTTGAATTGAAGTGGCGATGTCATTTGTTCTAATTAACAATAGAGGAATGGTATGAACATTTGCTATCAATCGAAAAGCTCTTTTCTGTAATGAAAATAACGATTTTGACAGGTATTTAGGAGATAGATTGTGATAAATAATTATACCATAAACCAGGTGACAGAATATAAAGTGATAGTAAAATGCTTTCGCGATTTGTTAGTAAGATAGTTTCGTGATAGCTGCAGGAGGTTTATGTTTTTACGAAGTTTGGCTTCAGTTACTAAAATATGGTCATCCCAAGTGAGCCTATCATTTATCATAAAACCCAAAAGTTTCGTTTTGTTTTTTCACATCAAGTTTTTACCTTCAAAAGTGACAAGGAAACTTTGCAAACTATTATGATAATTAAACAAAAGAAAATGTGATTTGTCAGTCAGTATTGATAACCATTCTATTTTCAATACACCATTTTGAGATTTTTTTCAAATCGTCATTGCAATTATAGTTTAATGTGGAGATGTTACTGTGTGAGGATAAAAATATAGTGTCATCAGCATACGCTAAAGGTTTACATGTTAAAGATAATTTCAGTAAATCGTCAATATATAAAACAAAAAGGGTTGGTGCTAAAATTGATCCCTGAGGGACACCAATATGGACAGGTAGGGTTTGGGAAACATCATCTCCTATTTTCACCAGTTGATATCGTTCCTTTAAAAATGATTTAATGATAGAAAATGCTTTTCCATTCATACCACAACGTGTAAGTTTTAGAAGAAGAGTCCCATGGTCTATACAATCGAAAGCTTTTTTGAAATCCAAAAACAGTAGAAGAGCAATCTCATTTTTCAATTTGATTTTTTGGCATTCTGCAACTATTTTGTGAACTGTATCAACACATGAAACTCCCTTCCAGAAACCAGTTTGTAAATTGTGCAACAAATTGTTATGATTCAAATGGTATTTGAGACAACTGTTTGTGTGCTTTTCAAAAATTTTGGGCAAAACTGGTAAAATTGAAATTGGACGGTAGTTAGATGGATTAGCTATATCACCATTCTTAAAAATTGGAATAACTCTCGCGGTTTTCCAAGTTATTGGGAAGGTACCGTCAATCAAAATTCTGTTAAACATATCAGTTAAAATCGAAATTGTGAATTGGATGGTTTGCTTAATCATTCTAACTGATATTCCATCTAAACCGGTGGATTTTGAAGATGGTATGCTTTTTAGATACAACACAATATCAGCAGGAGTGAATTGCAACTGAAGTCATATGTTTTGTGTTAGATATTTTGGTGACAGGGGTAAAAGAGTTGCCACGTAAATGGTTTGTAAGCCGACTAGCAGCTGTAGTAAAGTGATGGTTAAGAACATTGGAAGATAATCCCTGGGGTAAACCAGATGGTGATGAGTTACGATGTTTAATATTGAGAGCATCCCACAGAGATTTGGTATTCCCATTTTTAGAGGTATTAATCATATTTTCGATTACCAATTTTTTCTTTCTTTTTATCAAATTTGTCACAAAGTTTCTTTGTTTTTTGTAATCATCCCAAGAGCCACGTTTCTTGATAGAATTACGTAATCTAATATGTCCTTGAACTTCCTTATCCAACCACTGTGGTAAAGTACTGGATTTGACAAAACGGGTTTTAGATTGTACGATTTTAGATATTTTAATTAAAAACAACTTGTTAAAAGAACTGATCATGTTTTCAGTATTTTCTTCAAGCAAAACAGCATCCAAATTCACACCAGAAAATGCTTTATTAATGTTTTCATTAGTAAAAATTAGAATAGTCCAAAAAGTGCAGTTTTCTCTTTTGACTTTGTGTAAGCTTTTGCCTGTTGTAAAAAGCATAAATCAGGTCGTGATCACTGAAAGAACATGGCATAACTTGAGAGTACATTATGTTACTAGGAAAGTTTGTATAAATATGATCAATCAAGGTCAATGATACATTAGTTGATCGAGTTGGGGATGTGATCAGTTGTACCAAAAAAAGTTGATCACAAACTTCGCTCTTCCACTTATTTTCAATCTTTTTTTCAAATAAATCTACATTGAAATCGCCCATAATTATTATCTCATCAGAAATACCGTAACAAGAGTTTACAAATCAACAAACGCTTTATTCCAACAAATTGGAGTTCCGGGCGGTCGGTAAAGAAAAGACACGAGAAATGGTTTTGCTAAACCTAACTTAAATTTCAAAGTTAAAGATTCTTTCAACATGTTATCAAAGAATTTATAGTTTTAAACTGACAAGAATTTGCAATGTAGCACACTAAACCTCCTCCACTATCACTAAGCCTATCCTTCCGCACAAAAGTGTAACCTGGTATCGAATAAAACCTATCAGTATTTCTATCCCCCAAAAATGTCTCCGCTAAGCAAAGTAAATCAAAATGGTGGTTAAGAAGCAAAAATTTGATTTCGTCAATTTTGGAGGTTAAGCCTCGAACATTTAAATACGCAATTTTTATGCCACAATTCAAATTATCCATTTATCGGCTCACAATGACACATAATATGCTGTGAAGGTAATAGAATCCCTTCTTCAACTGCTTGTGCAAACTGATGTTTGTTTGCAAACTTGACCTTAAAGGTGCGAAGTCGCTTTCCGTCTTTCAAAAGTCGTGAAGCTGATGAACCATGAAAAATGTTGCCAATGTCCTGCTGGATGTTGTTGTCATCAGCATCAATCGGTACTCCCTTCAGCATAACGGTGAGTTCATTAATAGTCTTAGGGTTGATAGTACGTCTAGCGGTTGATCTATTGAACAGGTCACTTTTCCAGACTGAGATGAGGTTGATGGCAGATTCAACATTTGCCATTTGAAGAGAAAGTTTTGGATGGTCAGAATTATAGTGATATGGTTTAATTTGTTCTAGTACTGCTTTGGCTGATAAGTATAATAGTCTGCTTTCTAAACTTTGTTATCATTATCAGCTGTATTTGCTTATAGAGGCTTATGCATTCACGCAGGCATTAACAGCAACTTCCTCAGTGGCGGATTTTCAACTTCAGTAAGGGGGGTCTTGATATGGTTAAAGAGTGGGAGGGGAGGGGGTGCGGGGGAGGGGTGGGGTGCGGGCACCCCTCCCCCGCAAGAGCCCCGCGCTAGCGGAAAAAATTGAAAATATGAGTGCTGAGATGCCTGGAAACGCGTTCTAAAGTCAAGGATGTAAATGTAAATTGATGATGAATATATGATAGAAATATAAAATATTAATTATTGAATTAGCAAAACAAACCACCTTCACCAAACCACATAATATAACATTTGGATGTTCTGGATGCCACAGTAGTACATAACTGTGATACTAGGTTATGAAAAAAAGGAAAATACGTTACACCCATTGGTTCCAGTGGCCGCAACTGGGTTTAAGGGAATAGATAGAGTGGTTGGTTGTGTAGATGCAAAGTAAGATAACAAGGTATTTATCAGTTCAGAAAGCCAATTGCAGTGACTAACACAGCATAAATATGGGATAGGGTATAAAAAATTACCATGTCCAACAAAATTTAAGGACAGTATTATGAAAACAGTGTAAACTCTAAACTACCTCAAAGTCAAGCTTTTACTCAATGTAAAATTGAATGTAAGGTCATCAAGTTTTGAGTCATTATTCAAATTTCACAAGCTTTCAGGGAGTTCAGCAGTTTTCAGGAGTAGCGACAATTTTTAGTTAATAAGCAGGTAGGTCCCTAACAAATCAGGTGACATGACAGGTATGCCTCAACAGTGCCACAGTCGTTTGTGTGTATATAAATCAAAGTTGAATTAGAAGAATTTAATAGTATTATGGCTTCTTTTGGGGAAAAAACAGACATATTTTTAAAAGAGGTTATCAATTAATTAATTATTATCAATATGATATTGCTAATTGTCAAATAATAACAGTAATTCATGATAATAATAAATTAACGATAATGATTTAGATTTATTAATATATAAATAACAAATAAATATAAGAAGGTTAATAATAATAACCCAAAAAGAAGTAATGACTAAGTTGATGTTATTTTTATTACTATTAGAAGAATGTTAAAACATCAACAACTTGGTTAAATCTTCTTGTTTTATTACCACTCTTATACAGGTTATCTCACCTAGGTTTGAGCACTCTATGGCAGATGGACTACTATCACCACTAATAATAATAGATAATAAATAATAATAAATACTAAATAATAACATACATTAAATCTAATTATTATTATAATAATAATAATAAATAATAATCATATTAATGGCGTAATAATAATAAATAATAATAATAATAAATGAATAATAAACTAATAATTATTATAATAAATAATATTACAATAATAAACTATTTAATAATAATATAATAATAATACTATTTAGATAGTAGTACTAGCTAGTAGCCTAGTAGTAGTAGCAGTAGCAGTAGTAGTAGCAGTAGTAGTAGTACTAGTAGTAGTACTAGTAGTATGACCAGCATACAAAGTTTGTTTTTATTTCTGCTACTAAGTGACTATTGATAATTTATTTTATATCATCATATTACAACAATTATAACAATATTATACTAATTAAGAATAGTTAATTGGGCAAAATCTTTTCAGGGTCTCTGCAAGAAGATAATAGTAGTGTCATTGCCCAAATTTACGTTGCTGCTCACTAGTTGTTTTGATCAAATAGCATTGTGGGCTGTGTTCCAAAGAATGGCCAGCGATGGCTAGTCCTATCAATTGTTTCATAACAAAAAGTAGCCGTACACAGGTTAATAAGTCTCTTGTCTGGGAGGTTATAAATGTGTTTGCTTCTAGAAAACATTACAGTAGCACATAACTCCAACTGAAAAAACTTTTGAAAAGTTTTTTTTTCTTTAGCTTGAAGGGGGGTCGCACGGCCCCAGCGACAATAGGAAAATCCGCCACTGTTCCTTGTCAACTGCTGAAAGAAACTTCCACAAAAACTGTAACATCGTTGTGCTAATGCTATTTGCACACACGACTTTGGATAAACAACTTGAGCAAATTTATTTTGTGTCTCTCTGCTCCTCTCTGCTACTGCAGAAGTTTGAATCACCGAAGCTAATCAATGTCATGTTGTACTGTGTGGCGTTGGCTGGTAACACATTAGGGAGTTTGCGAAAGCCCAACGAGGCCGTTAACGAGTACGTGCGAGAGGTCACGTGGTACCACTAGAGCGGATTATCGGTGATTAGGTGTCTCGTCCCACGTAGTACCTCTCGTAAACGTGAGATTTTTTACGTCAATTTACTGTTTTGACGGAAGGGAATATTTGCTACGTGAGGCGCCTCTTTTACACTGGAGGGAATTTTGTTACCGCCATCGCAAATTTTATTATTAATTATTACTTTTTATCATTGTTGATTAAACGCCATAAAAAAAACATTAAAATTACAATCACTCACTGGCGTATACACATTTTGAATAAACATCAGTTAGGCCAGTAATCCATGTACAGGAAGCCACCACCATTCATAATAAATAAATACAGCTGTGTGTTAATAGTAACTTACAACTTTGTTTGGGAGGCCATTATTAGTAAAATAAAAATACAAAAGGTGTAAATGCTATCGCTGTGAAAACGGAAATGATTTTCAGTCAGGGAATTGGCTCGCTCGGCGAGATCGTCGCAACGTACTTGGTGAGCTTATCCCAGAACTTAATAATTCGGCCAATTGGCGCGTACCCTACGTTAACGTACTCGTTAGTCAGGGTTTTTCGCAAACTCCCTATTATTAGTCATGTAACGAACGAAGTAGAGACAAGTTTACATTTATGACATCACGAGGGGATTTTAAGAGGTAATAAAAAGTTACAAAAGAGTCTTCGGCTGCCTAAAGCTACACAGCAGCTGCCATCTCTCTCAACGCAATCAACTGCTGACTCATGGGATCGGAAGCAAGTTTTGGTTCTTGGTGCGGAAAGCTATACAGTTTAGGAAATGTGGGATTGCGTGACAAATGCAGTAGCTGATGCTGTTGTTTTCATCATTGGACTTCAGCGCTGACGTTAGTCCTCTAATGCTAGCGATTGGTTATGACTTCACTGTAGAGTTGATATTATTTTAAGACAACGAACTACATTATCTAAACATGACATAGCTTAAACTTCCTCTTTGCCCTCTCAGTACTCCGCTATGGATAATAATTGCGTCTGTTTGCCAGATAAGTTCATGAGGCATGATATTTATTGACATGGAGCATGCATGATGTGTTACAGTAAGATAATGCCCAATGAGATGAAGGTTTGCCAAAATAGTTGCACATTGTAAGTTGTAGCTAGTAGTAGTCAAAAAATAAACTGAGAAATTGATAGCTTACTTGGGTGTTCATTGACTGATCACACACTGGCAGGCGTATTGTCTATGACTGAATGAAAGCTGAGAAAAGTTAATAATAAAATTTTTAGCTCAAACAACGAATGGTCACTCACATGTATAGACAACTCTCAACACTAAAGTCAAGCAATAGAGCTATGCGTAGATCATTGCCTGGTAGAGTAGACTTAAGGCCAAAAACCAAAGGTGAACTTTCAACGTTTGACTTGGGCAACCATCTTTCTTTTAATAAAAAATATGATGCTATAATGATCACTGTTAATTTTTAAGGCTGTTTCATGACGCTGCATGAAACACCTACAAATCTACAGATTAGCTTTTGGCCAATCAGGCAATCAACTATTGTGGTGTTATACAGGTGTTATACAGCTGTTATACAGGTGTTATACAGGATTTATACATATTTTATGCAGATGTTATAAGGTGTTGGAAGGTGTTATACAGGTGTTATAAGTTGTTATACAGCTGTTAGACAAGTGTTATACAAGTGTTATAAAAGTGTTATACAGGTGTTATACAAGTGTTAGACAGTGTTATATATGTGTTATACAGGTGTTATACAGGTGTTACACAGGTGTTATACAAGTGTTATACAGTGTTATATATGTGTTATACATGTGTTATACAGGTGTTATACAGGTATTATACAGGTGTTATACAGGTGTTATACAGGTGTTATACAGGTGTCATACATGTGTTATACAGGTGTTATACAAGTGTTATACAGGTGTTATACAGGTATTATACAGGTGTTATACAGGTGTTATACAAGTGTTATACAGGTGTTATACAGGTGTTATACAAGTGTTATACAGGTGTTATACAGGTGTTATACAAGTGTTATACAGGTGTTATACAAGTGTTATACAGGTGTTATACAAGTGTTATACAGGTGTTATACAAGTGTTATACAGGTGTTATACAGGTATTATACAGGTGTTATACAGGTGTTATACAAGTGTTATACAGGTGTTATACAGGTGTTATACAAGTGTTATACAGGTGTTATACAGGTGTTATACAAGTGTTATACAGGTGTTATACAAGTGTTATACAGGTGTTATACAGGTGTTATACAAGTGTTATACAGGTGTTATACAGGTGTTATACAAGTGTTATACAGGTGTTATACAAGTGTTATACAGGTGTTATACAGGTGTTATACAAGTGTTATACAAGTGTTATACAGGTGTTATGCAAGTTTTATAAGAGATAGAAGCAGTCCATTAGTTGCCTAGCTTTGCTAAACAACATATAAACTCAAACTAAAGAATTTAATTAGGCAAGTCACCAAATCCTACAAGTAGATTCACGAATAATTATAAAGTAATTGAAGTGCATTGAATAAAAAGTCTTTCTACATCAGCGCTTGTAGGTGAAAATAGCATAGTCATACTGTCAGCTCACAATCCCACTGCTGACCCGCTGACCTCTAATATCTGTCATACAGAGCATTATCCACCATCTCAACATTTGATTGGTTCTCAGCACGTTGGGCAGATCACTGATTGGTAGGAGCAAACCCGTCATACAAGTAATTATCTTCCATCACAACCTCATCTGGTTTGGCAGGTAGTACAGGTGCTTCTTCATATATGGGTCCAGTAGGTGCAAGTAATAGCTGGTTGTTACTTGGAGGTTTGGGTGCCGTTTTACCTTGCACTTGAGCGTACACATCACTGTAATATATTGAGTCAAGTTTATTATAATAATCGTAAGTTAAAGGTTATAAGTGAGTGAAATGTGTTGGAACACTTTACATTCTAATGTGAAGGTAAAAGACAGGTTTTAGGTACTTTTACAGATGGTAATACAGGTTTTATTGGTCCAAATTTACTTGTTTGAGCGGTATTATTGGTATGAGACACAGTTGATCAGTTTTTACCAAAAAATAATAACGCAATGTTATTTGTCGTATACTGATTCTGGATTTGTCATTAGCAATGTTGACCCTGTAATCTCTTAAGCTTACCTACTGCTACTGATGGGCAAGTATATCTATATACTCATTGAGGACAGACTGTTTCTCTATTGCTTTACAATAAAGGCTTGAGACTCCTAAACATGGTGCCAGGAGT
This sequence comes from Cryptosula pallasiana, assembly GCA_945261195.1. NCBI lineage: Eukaryota > Metazoa > Bryozoa > Gymnolaemata > Cheilostomatida > Cryptosulidae > Cryptosula > Cryptosula pallasiana. Next base: position 2,412,644 of record OX183137.1, read on the forward strand.
GGAACCTCTGGCAGCTGCATAATATTTTGCTGAATCAGTGTGTAGAAGGGTTGCTAATATGTCAAAGGGAAGGTCACTGACAATGGCCAGTTAAGTAACGAGAATATTAGGCGCAAAGAGCGTCACATAGAGGTCGAGTGACAGGGTTCTAAATTTACACTGAATGTGGGCACAGGAGCTTTGTGCAATGTTATGTCTGCGTCAGTTTTTGATAGCTTGGTTGTATCTAACATTGTTATTGAGAAAAACTGTCAACCTTTTGTTAGCCTTTTGTCAGCTTTTGGTGGACATCTGCTCAAAGTAGTCGACAAGACATTATGGTGGTTGGAATTCAGAAATGATTTTTCTGGGAATGACTTTGTGATGGTTGACCAAAGGGAAACAACAAGAGTATTCTCCACCTGTTCCTCGAACGAAGTGCAAAAAATAATAGGTGTTCATGATTCAATACGTCACAAATGCAACTCAACATTAGTTTAGAACATTATAATTATTCAATGAACTGTTATGGATTACCGAACAAATCATACAGAAGGTAACTCCCAATTTAAAAAAATGACATACAAATTGATTCACTATAGACTGGAATAGTTTGTAAACTTGCGCTTTCAAGTTAGTAAATTTTGAGCAATTATAATAATTTTGAATCGTTTCTTAAGAATAAAAACTGGTCTGTAAAAATGAAGAAAATCAACTAGCTAGTTTTAATTTATGATTCAGTTTCATTCGCAACCTACAAACAATATAAATAAATGTTCTTTGATTACTTTTTTTATTCAGTGAGCTAATTTTTGTCAATCCTGGAGTTCTGAGCAAAAATGATTATTTATTGATTAGTTTATTCCCAGTCTGATTAGTTTTATTGCAATTTGTCTGGTGAACAGAGGTAGCAAATACTCTTAGTATATTTGTTATACGATAAAGACTTGAGACACTTTAACAGTCAATCATAGATATACATGCCGCTTCTTAAAGGTTTGGTTGCCTAGTTACATATAGCTAAAACATTTTCTTGTAATCCAAAATGGATGACACAAAAAACAATCTTTGTGTGCAGATTTTTGCTATTGAAATTGTATGTAATAAAAAAGAATAGTTAGATATTCTAAAGTCCTGTAGTAAAAGTTACTTTCGTGTGATTTGGGATTGTAATACACTGGAAAGGTCAGTTCAGTAAAGAGGGTAGATACAATTTTGGATCAAAAATCAAATGCAAATCTATCATTTTCATGTATTTACACTGCCGTTAGCTGAAACACAATTAGATTATATTGAGAAGGGACAACTCCAAACTGATGTATCAAGGCATTCATGTATATGTATAATCTACATCAGGCGTTGTACGGCGCAGGTAGAAGATCGCTTGTAAGGGAAGCTAATAACTACGCACTCGAGCAGTCACTGGCTGCTGCTGACTCACTCACTGGTGTGATGCTGCAAATGAGCTTAGTGAGTTATGTATATGCAGAAGTTATTCCTTATCTATATATATAAAACAGAAAGACAGCTGTTGTTTTGTCTGTTTAAACCATACATGACTGTTTCCTCTACAATGAGACAAACAGAAGCTGCTGTAAACTACAGCTATTGCAATGGTTAGTTGCTAAGTCGGGGTGCAAAGCCTCCATTCCTTCTCAAACCACAGATGTTTGTAGATTTATTCATTTTTAACCGCCAAAAAGTAAGTACTGCTGGCCATAATGGAATGTTGGTTGGTCTTTCCTTGAGCAAAGCTCTAGGCATTATTTTAGTTACATTATGTTGGTCAATTGGACTTTCGGCAATATCATGTGACCATTTATCTTACATCCAGGTGATCAAAGGACTTATAGTAGGTCACATTGACCTATTTAGTTTTTGGTAAACTTCCATGGTCTGCCGATTATTAACGATGTCCACAATTTACTAAATAAGCTGCATTTTTAATTTTATCTTACAATTTTTTTGTTATTACTACTATTATTACCTGATTAATTCACCATTATTATACATGTCATTGGGAAAGAAAAACAATAATGATTATCATATCATAGAAGAAAAAACACCTTACATCATTATGTAGGTTTAATTAAATTGTTCTTCATGATTAATTTATTACGATATTATTGATAAATTTACTACCATTATCATTATTTGCTCTATTATTCTCTGAAATAACAATAATTATTGTGAGGAAGTATTGTAAGGTAACTGATAATAATATATTGTAGTAGATTTTGGTCTGGTACCACAAAATGCTACTAAGCTCAAGTACCCTGCCTCTCTCCAGAGGGTCACCACCAGAGTGGCAGGTGCCAGTTGTCTGTGTGACCCTAATTACTAGCTACAGTGCAAATACACTATTGTATTCTGTACTGCTCTAGGAAGGTAGTCTGCTAGAGTGAAGTGGCAAGAGCAGACACAATGGTACAAATGCAATGGGTGTGTGCAGACTCCAGTCTCTTATAGGTTGGAGCACAGGAAGCTCACATTATCATATATCGTTAGCGTGTCCAGAATACAGAGGATAACCAATCATATTCACCGCATGAGGTATAGGCGAATAATAATACATGGCTAAATGCACCGACCAATAATAGGATAAATGCAAGTAGTTAAATAGAATAGGCGCCCAAGGATAAAGAGTTATTGGGTAGAACGTCTGCTGGTAAACGTTTCCATCTCCAGGTTAGTCCTAGGGCTGTGCCATAGTCTGGTGTCCATCTTTCTTGGCTTCTGGAAGTAGATTAGTCACAAACTTGGCTTTCTACAGTTCCACAGCTATTCTTGAGATCTTACGCTATGTTACTCATTTGACCCTGGCCCAGTAAAGGTTACTACCAGCTCAGTAAAGGTTACCACCAGCCTTGACAGGTTTGTAATACAGTAAGTCAGCACTAATTACTTTACTGCTTGCAATCGGGACAACCAGCCGCCTAGTGCTTATGTTTAATCCACTCCAAATGGTGTCTCTGGCCCACAGAGACAGCCCCTAGTAGGTAAGGGCCTGCAAAGATGAGCATTTACAGGTTTATTCCAAAAAACTCTATCACAATTTATTATCAATAATAACAAGTTGGAATTTCATATCATTACTGTTATTACAAACAATAAATAACGGTAGAAAATGAAAATGATCATAACTATTTATAATAATTATCATAGTTTTATTTGAGAAGCTTGAGAAAATAGTACATGAGATCACTGATTATATTGTTATAAACACTGGTAGGATTGGTTTTGTACCTGCATCAATGTACACGGTGAAACTCTTTTTTATTATAAGTAATAATGTAGTGATTTCACCTATCTGTTTCATTCATTGGTGAAACTTCTGAAATACTTATTAATGTTGTTTAATTATTTCAATGATTATTATTAATAGTATAATGGATTCCGGTCTGTTACCACGGACATCCACTAATCTCGAGTATTCTACCTCTCTCCAGAGGGGACACTGTGCTAACCGACAGTGACAACTGTATAGGGCAACCGAATTACCCGGTAAGGCAAGAGCCCATGGCTCAGACAAACAGTACCGAGTAGTGTCTGTTATAATGGCTTTATTCTCTAAGCTGTCCTGAGGGTAATTATTCCTCTAGGGTTTAGCAATATAAGAGTATATGCCATGGCAACATTGTCATGAATGCAAAGATCAACAGTGAGAACTCTCCTTTTATAGGAGAGCTGACAAGCACAAAACATACAACAGTCAATGCACAGGAAGTAGATTAACCAATTACATTAACTATATAAATAATCAACCAATCAACAATGCAATGTAAATAGTAAAGGGAGGTGCCAAGTGGCTAAGGGCGGAGTCCCTTCTCCTGATTGTCCAATGAATGCTCCTACAGGGTTCCCAGGCTGTACGTAGAGTTAGGTCCATGAAGTTGGTAATTTAAGGGTAAGTACTTCCTGTTTACGACCTTGACTAAGTTCTTAGACATCTTAGCAGATCCTCCTCTAAGGCGGCCATCTTGTGCCGGCCCAGTACAGCTGTACCGGGTCGGTAGAGGTCACTACCGACCCTGCAGGGGTCAATACCGGCCCTGCTTACTATGCCACCAGCACAGTAGGACTTTCTACCCAACAGCTATTAGCCATACGCTGTGGGCAAAAGTCTAGCGCATTGTCTGGCAAGGTTCCTAGCGTAAACGACCTGTTTACTACTAGTGTGCACTAAAATCTACCACAATAGCAGAAACTTATCGATAATTCTTACATTATGATTTTATTATTATTGCATATTCGTTGGTTGTGTATTCCTCTAATAATTACTCTCAATAGCTGCTGTCAAAGTACGCATTAATTACAAAACTTTTACAGCAAAAATTGTCAGGAGGCAGTCATGGAAGGTGCCCACTGTGAAAAGAGGTGTTCATAGGAGAAGGCAATTACTGGAAGAACTAACCAAGGAAGGAGGTGACCATGAGAGGAGGAGATTGCTGGAAAAGGCGGCAACAGGAGGGAAAGATTAAATGAAAAGTGGCTGGAGACAAGGACAACAACTTGTCTGGCTATCACCAGGTTTTCATATAATACAAGACTGCAAATTCGCACATGCATAAATAATCATTTCAAGCTTGGTTTGTTTTTTTCTAGTCAAAACGTGTTAGTTAGACAAGTTTAATAATTATAATCCAGGCAGGTTAGTGAATGGCATGACAGACAATAAATAATTATTATTCATTGACACAAACTGCTTTTGTTTTTTGTAGACATATTGTATCTTACTATACAAATAAATATGTTGCTTTAATCATTAAAAAATAAACATTTAATATTTCAGAAAAAAATTGTTTAAAATGGTTTACACAATTATCAATCACTGCTAGCTTTACAGAAAATGATTTAATAATTCTCCTGCCATCCTTTAGTTTAGATCATGGATGAAGTATAACAGGATTGCCAGCTGCGCCCAATCAGGTGAGGCAATTTGAATGGCAAAGTCGGTACCGGATGTAGACCGTAACTGAGCAACTTTTACAAGGGAGTCGTGACATACGCTATAGTAAGGGGCCGCAGGTTATGTTAAAATCTTTTTATAACGTCCAATAATAAGAGCGTACCGGAAACACGTCACTTTTTTGCGTGGAGTGGCGTAGTTGTCTTTTTTAATGAGAAGACAACTGAGCACTGCTTCCTCAAGAGACAACGCACGTACCGGATACTGCGTAAATATCACTGTCATGGCAACTCCCATAAACGGCCTCACTTGCATTGTAGTCAAAGCTATATTGAACGGCCGTAGCTGGCAAATCCTGTTATACTTCATCCATGGTTTAGATGCGTTCAGGATGTTGAGTCGGCTCGTTGATATTCAATAATAATAACCAGTAGGAAGGTCTACATGATGTTTCATGACATCAACTACATAGCATGCTTTATCCAGTTTGATAATAGCAAAAATACATCACATTTTAGTGTTTCTAAGCTGCGCAATCACTCAGACTTCAAAGTCGCTAACCAAAGTGGAAATGCACTGAGCTTAGCAAATTACCACCCATTCCATAGGAGCATTGGTGAAAATGAGCATTAAAATTCGCATGTGGAAACTTGGTGTATATTTATCCACTGTTGTTTATGGCGAGTAATCCAAGTGGCATACATATATATATATATACCTATTTTAGTCTGGGTAGCACGATTCCTGGTCTGATATGAAAGTAGTATCCAGTAATGCCTGAACAAAAAGAGGCATGCAAGTATTATAAGTAATGAAGCTGTGCAGTGAGTTAGGGGAGTACCGCCCCCCCCCCCCCCCTTCTCCTTCGTCCTTCCCCTCCTCCTTCCTCCTTTCTCCTCCCCCCCCCCCCCCCCCCCCTCCTCTTTCCTCCCCCCCCCCCTCCTCTTTCCTCCTCCCCCCCCCCCTCCTCTTTCCTCCTCCCCCCCCCCCCGCTCCTCCTTCCTCATCCCCCCCTCCTAAGAAGTTTTTGCATGCTCAATAGTGTAAATGTAGGCCAAAAAACCTCGTCGTTTTAGTATAGGGAAGATAATTAAGTAGCAAACAAAGATCTGAGGTTACCATACCTTATAAGGGCGCTGAACATTCTCCAACACCCGATTGGACAATAACGATGGGTAGTGCTTAGCTACCTATAAACAATGTGATGATTGGCTATGTGATGGTTATGTATTCTCTCTAATTAAATGTACTACACTTGTCTATGGATGTGGTTGGTAGTATCCTTATACGGGACCTTGTGTTCCTTTTTCTACTGCATAAAAGCTATTATAAAGCGTGCCAACAGTGCCTCCTCAAGTGATAATGTTTTGTACAAACTTATATTTATAATTGTAAATAAACATTAAACTATACCATTTGGTTTTATTGGTCTGATTCTAGGGCTCTACAGAGGTTGACTAAAGTCACCTGACGCAAGTTTGGGGTAACCCCAAGGTAAGAGAGGCTCCGTAAAACCTATGGGGCACAGGCTAAGCTCAACTAGCTTGCTATAGCGCCCATTAGCATGCAGAGAGCGGGCTAAAGAGCAGCCGGGAGTCTGGCTGAGAGCGCAGTCGACCCAGAGTTAGGTAGTAGAATGCTAAGCAGTTGTGGGCATAGAATCTGGGCCATTCCAAGTTGTGGAAGGTCTACAATGAGCAATCCAACGCTATTGAACCATGTAGTTACCAGCTGAGTCCAGATTAGAGAGGTACACAGAATACCTCCACAAAACTGATACTGGTTGATAAGTATATCAGTTTGCTTTAAAGTGCTTTATCGGTATAAACTGTATTTTGCTTTTAGAGGCTTATGCATTCACAGCAACTTCTTTGTCAACAGCTGAAAGAAACTTCTTTGTCAACAGCTGAAAGAAACTTCCACAAAAACTGTTACATTGTTGTTTGCTCACATGAACTTGTATAAACCACATGAGCAAGTTTATTTTGTGTCTCTTAGCTACTACAGAAATGTGAATCAACAAACTGTAATCCATGTCATGGTGAACTGTGTGGCGTTGGCTGGTTACACATCAATAGCCGTACAAGAAACAATTTAGATATATTTGAAAAGGTTATAAAAAGTTACAAAAGAGTCTTTGGCTGTCTAAAGCTACCCGGCAGCTGCCATCTCTCTCTCAACGCAATCAACTGCTGACTCATCGGATTGGAAGCAAGTTTTGGTTCCTTGTGCGGAAAGCTATACAGTTTAGGAATGCGAGATTGAGTGGCAAATGCAGTTGCCGATGCTGTTGTTTTCGTCATTAGACTTATTGCTGACCTTCGTGTTGTCAATGGTAGCTATTGGTTATTACTTCTCTGTAGAGTTGATATTACTTTAAGACAAGGAACTACATTATCTAAACATGACGTATAGCTTGAACTTCCTCTTTGTCCTCTCTGTACTGTGCTGTGGCCAATTGCTGCATTTTTTGTCAGATAAGTTTATGAGGCACGATGTTTATTGGCATGAGGCAAGCACGCGACAAAGGAAGGTAACTCCCAAAGAGATGAACGCTTGTAGTAGCTAGCAGTAGTAAAAGTAATAAACTGAGAGATTGATAGCTTACTGGGGTATTTATTGACTGATCACACAATGGCAGACATGTTGTCTATGAATGAATGAAAGCTGTAAAAAATTAATAATAAAACACAACATTCCGAAATGATTTAACGCAAACAATGAATGGTCACTTGCATGGATAATTCTCAACACTAATATCAGATCCTTGCCTAGTATAATAGACGGAAGGCCAAAAACCTAAGAAAAGTGTCCAAATTTTGACTTTGGCAACCATCTTCCTTTTAATAAAAAGTATGATGCTACGATGAGTTTTGTTTATTTTTCATAGCTATTTTATCACGCTGTATGAAGCACCTACAAACCTACAGATTAGCTTTTGGCCAGCCAAACAATCATCTTGTTGCTATAGTGGTGTTATACAGGCGTGATACAGGCGTTATATAGGTGTTATACATGTGTTATACAGGCGTTATACAGGCGTTTTACATGTTTCATAAGGAATAGAAGCAGTCCATCAGCCCAGTAGCTCTGCTAGGTAACATATAAAGTCAAACAAAAGAATATAATTGTACAAGTTACCCAAAATTCAAGAATAAATATAAAATAATCAAAATGCATGGGATAAAAGGTCTTTCTACATCAATGCTTGTATGTGAATATAGCATAGCCATACTGTCAGCGCACAATCTCACTGCTGACCCGCTGACCTCTAATATCTGTCATACAGAGCATTATCCACCATCTCAACATTTGATTGGTCCTCAGCACGTTGGGCAGATCTCTGATTTGTAGGAGAAAACCCTTCATACAAGCAATTATCTTCCATCACAACCTCATCTGGTTTGGCAGGTAGTACAGGTGCTTCTTCATATATGGGTCCAGTAGGTGCAAGTAATAGCTGGTTGTTACTTGTAGGTTTGGGTGCAGTTTTACCTTGCACTTGAGCGTACACATCACTGTAATATATTGAGTAAAGTTTATTATAATAATCGTAAGTCAAAGGTTATGAGTGAGTGAAATGCATTGGAACACTTTATATTCTAATGTGAAGGTAAAAAGACAAGTTTTAGGTACTTTTACAGGTGGCAATACAGGTTTTTTTGGTCCAAATTTACTTGTTTGAGTACCTTTTAGAAACAAGACATGGTTGATCAGTTTTGACCAAGAAAATAATCCTAGATAAGTCTGGTGATTTTTGAAGGACGGTTGCCCCGTTGAATAACGCGAGAACATTTTCTAGTAATAGCAAAATGGATGGCATAGAAAACGATTTTTGTGTGCAGTTTTATGATATTGAAATTACCTGTAATCAAACAGAATATCTAGATTTGCTAAAGACTTTTGTTAAATTTTACTTTTGTGTGACTCGGTGTTATAACTCACCTAAAATCTCAAAATTTAGTAAAGAATGTTAAAATATTTTTCGTTTACATATCAAATGCAAAGTTTATCATTTTCATGTATTTACACTGCCCTTTAGCTGAAACACAATTAGATTATATTGAGAAAGGACAACTCCAAACTGCTGTATCAAGGCATTCATGTACATGTATACTAGGCTCTACACAACACAGTCACTTACTCTTGAGGTTTTTGTGCCGAACTAGTGGATGGAGTTACAGAGAATGTCTGAGAATTACCAGCTGGTATATTCACTTCATCATACTGGTTGGTGTCATCTATCACAGCCATATCATAGGTATTGGCTGAGTGGTTGGCTGAAAAGTATACATTGATCACTCAAATATTGTGGTGAAATTAGGTGGCTCACTAGCCCTGTCTATCCCCCTGTAGCACCCTCCCCCCCCCCCCCCTTTTGCCCTACACACCTGCGACTCTCTCCCCCCCCCCTCAAATATTCTTACCCCAACAGAAACACCTGGTCGGTCTTCTTTTCACCCTTTTTATGATTGCCCAAGTCACAGCACCCTCAGTAAATAGAGCTCTGCAGAAGCATGCTTGTAAGCTACATTACAGCTGTTTGCACACATATCTTTGTATATACACATAGACATGCATGTACATAGATATACATGTATATGTGTTTATATGCATGTATGTATACAAACATACACAGGTATAATCTCAGCTAGTACAAGTAACTTACTCATGGGCTGAAAGTTTGGTGGCTCCAGATCATGATAGACGTTCTCTGTACCACTTACGACAGCTGCAATAAAAATAGCATATTATTATATAACAACGCTGACACAAACTATTAGTAATTAAGGGCTGACTTGTCCACGCTGACTTTATATACTATAGTATTCACCTGCGTGGTTGGTGAGATCTGTCTTGGACTGTGAGTCATTCTTCCTACAAGCAGTAGATGTACAATTACACTTACCAATACAATGTGACATGAGACTAGCAAACATCAGTCCAGGGGCAGTAACTACTCACCCTGTCTTACTTTTTACCAAACATACAATTATAACCAAAATGGCTATCAGTCCCACTAATCCTCCGGCAGAGTATATCATTGTCTTATGTAGTTCTGTGAGGCCAGCTTTGTCTACAAAAAACACCCAAAGAAAAGTAAACAGCAAGGCTTTGGTAAAAAGTTAGAGGAATCAACATGAGCTGGGACAAAGAAAATAGCAATTGTGCTGAAAAATCAGTCAAAATAAATTTCACTGAATGTTTTTTCCTTGCCGCAATAATTATTGTACAGTAACAACAGCTCGCGTTTAGCTATCGACTCACCCACACTGGTTGCAGCCTTAGTAGTTGATGGTATCTCACTGGTCAATGTTGTAGGATCTGGTATGCAGACAGGAAGTGAAGACCAGGTACCATTACTAGTACATTTTACTACTACATCTCTCGCATATCCAACATCACATTTATACTGTAGTAGTTCTGTGTAGTAGTAACTACCATTTATAATTCTACCATTTGTTATGCTCAGGTCGGCAAGTGTGCACTCCACTGTAATCATAGACATATCAGAGTTACAGACAAAATGAGTCCGCAGACATCATAGTGCTTTACAACATGTCGATAAAACTCAAAGGTATCACAGATCTCCTGTGCTTCGGAGTATGAAGGCGGCCTTTCTCTTTACGCATTTTAAATTAAATGATTTAAAATTTGACACTTAATGTAAATTTTAAAAATACTTTTTCCAACGATAACATTTGCTTGTCTCAGTTTAATTTATAGCAGCTACTTCAGAAACGTTTGTTTACATGGCACAAATAAATTTTTAGGAACAAATAAAAAGTGTTATTACATTTTTCCAACTTTTGCTTTACAGAATCTTTCAGAACCTACTAGAACTTCCCCGTAATTAAATGTATATGAAGTTTTTATTGGCTAATAAGCAATGCTCAACGGAACAGTCTGAATAATAATTAAAAGTCTTGACAAAAAATCACTATTTTGTTTCAGATGCCAGTGGCAGGAATACAACTGCTTCAAATCCGCTTTTGGTTGATTTATAAAATTTCATTTTTATGTTAAAGTTCAATTTGAAAACTATTGCTGTAAAAGTAACAGTACTTTCACACTCGTTTTTTGCAAAAGGTTTAGTCGACCCAGCAATGCATAGAATTTTTAGGTTGTATAAATTTTTTAAAAAGAAACAATACTGCTGCTTATTAATAAACATTTAATTGAGCGAACTAACACAATCAGACAGCAAGTTTCCCAATAAATACCGACAATAATCTATTAGGTTTTCTCGTCACCTGGATAACACAGGTTGTCAGTCGAGTTCCAAGCCCAAAAATCTGTTTCCTCATCGGGTGTTGTACAGTTTATGGTCCACTCTGACAGAGAGCTGTTGGTTGTGTAACCTTCTATACACTCATATGTAGCTGTTAGATTGTCTTCCCCTAGTTTGAGGGTAGAGTTGGCTACAGAAGGGGGAGGGGAGTGACACCACGGCTCTGTAAGCACAGAATTAAATACATTATTTTGTTAAGCCAAACGCATCCACCAAAGGTGAATACTTGTAAGTTGGCTGGTTTGGAGTTGCATCCCCTGGAGGTCAAATGAAACAGACCAGACACATAAGAGGTGCTGGAGTCAATAGATGAGTTAAAAATAGTTTTTATCAATTAATAATGCTTTGGGAAAAACATAAAAATTCAAAAAATTATTTTCAATCAGTGGTACATGCTTATGTAGATATATTTAGGAAAATTTAATAAAATGCATACTTTTTGAGCAGTCACTATTAGATGATGTGGGCGGGCTGAAATCAGGACTAAATCATATCCTGTATGACAACAACCGAACTCTGTACAGAAGCATTCCTAGGACTAGTCACAGTGCTGCATATTTTTCCTTTATTCACTAATGCCCTGTGGGAGCTCAATTCTGTTGCCATAAACAACTGCCGCGTAACTTTCTTCTCAGATTTGTTGCAACTTTGCGCGCGTTGAGGCTCACCTACCGATGTGCACACTTGAGATCTTGAGAGAGATGGCTGAGAACCAAAACTGCACTAATAACAGTTCATTTACATAGAGTTATACATAGAGCCGCATTATTTTCCGGCGTTAAATGACTAACGTCTTGAAAATTCCAGCATTTTGAAAAATTCAAATTTGCGAGGAAAGACAACTCTGTAGTATAAAACCACTAATGCGATGCTATAAATGTGTTGTGACAAAATGAGCAGTCGTCTGGAAATTATTACAATTTTCAAATACATCAATTTTCTGTGACAACATTCGACTTGTTGCAGTTTCTATTGCTTGATGGAATTGGTGTTCCGCATATTGATATTAAAGTGGAAAATGAGTTACAAAAATTTGTTGCAGCGCTTTCGTAAAAATATTGAAGATTTGGCACTCCTAGTGTAACACAGTCTATTAATTAGTGGAGCTAAACCAATAATTGGCTTGGCGATAACTTCTTTGAATAAAAAATGAGACTAATAAAAATGCATTTTATGGTGCGTGACCAAAGCTTTGCTGGACCACAGCTTGGTGCTTGACCAAAACTAGGTTGACCAAACCTTTATACGGATTTCGTAGTTCAATATCACCGAAATTTGAGCTCTAAAAGGTATTGTGCTAAACTGATGAGGTTTACCAGTGAGCGGTACAGTCAAATTTTTTTCAAAGAAAGTTATCGGCATTCAACTTGTTGGATGTAAACCTGCCAAAACAATAAATAACCGGGAAGTGACTGTTATCTTATCAGTGCACTTAAATAACCCCAAGTGTTCCATAAAATGAATTGCTGAAGCTGCAGAGGCTTGTTCAATAACATCTAATGTATGAGACGTGAACCCATTGCATAATGTTTGTACAGCTGGTAGAAAGAGCGTACAAGTATTTAGACATAAGGTACGGTCATTGCCACTTGAGGAATGATGTAAAATTGTAAGCACCTTCCCATAATAAGACACCACATAATAAATATAAATCACTATAAATATGAATTTATATAAATTAATATAAATTTACTCACCGCTATAATAATTAAATAATATACATAGGCTAATAACAAATAGTAGATAACTTATCAATATATTCAGTTATCAATCATAAACAACTACAACTAATAATTAAAAATAAAAACATCGACGAAATTATCCAGCCAACAAATCAACTAAAAGGCTCATATTGGTTAAGCTCGTTGATTTTTAATAAAAATGGTAGGTTGGGACCACCTATATGGTTATATTTTACACGAGCTACCCAGCATGCGGTGTACAGTTTGGTAATAGTTGGAGTTGTGCACCCTCTAGGGAGATCTATGCTTGGGCCACTCATTAGGTCTCATCCCATCTCTTTCTTCTCCATCCCTTCTACTTAATCAAGCTTGTGTGTAGCTTTACAAGTAATCCAATTAAGTAGAAGACTGGAAGAGAAGGAGATGGAACCTAATGAGTGGCCCAAGAATAGATCTCCCCAAAGAGTGCACAACTCCCACGGCTAAACCATCCCCATTTATTTTCACACCCTAATTTGCTGAAAATTCACTGACTATCAAGTTTTAATTATTACTAGCTCAACCAGCACCCACAACAGCTGCTGCATTCAGTTCTAATTAATTAATGGGAGTGGCACAGTTTAGTTGAATACAATTATGTAACTGATTATTGCAGAAAGGTGATTGTTTATGTGGGTTAAAAACCAGCCCATAACTTTTTGTGGGTGATAACTGCTTTTTATAGCTCTTTAGTTTTTTCCCTTCTCACAATTTTTGTCAAGAAAAAAACTTATCATGAGTTTAACCACATTGCTATTGATTCCCAGAATGCCTAGTTCAATAATTGATCTTGAAATGTGTAAAAAAAAATCTTGAATTAGACTCAAAGCAAATAAACTAAAGGAACATACAAAACCAGTGCATTCTTATAATTTGCAAATAGCCATTAAATGAGATTTCACATTACTGAACTAAGAGTGCTTGTTTCATAAATTCCAAATAAAATTGTTTATTCCAATAATCCCATTCGACAGCAGCAATTGCTGAAAACATGCAGGATAGTTTACCTGGAATGCATTGGAAGTCAGGAGAGCTCCAGGTCCAAGGGATAGTATCTCTATCAGATGTGGTACAGTTTAGAGTTCCATTTGATGCAGAACTGTTCATAGTATAATTATTTATACATTCATATGTAGCTGTTAGATTGTCTCCCCCTAGTTTATGGGTAGAGTTGGCTACACTAGGAAGTGGGGAGTGGCACCAAGGTTCTGTAAATAAATATGTATGTAGATGTAGGCGTAGTTTATAACATTGCATGACAGGATACAAGAATTGATTAAGCACAGAAATTATTGATCTATAGTTAAGCAAGCAACTGCTAAGAGATCTCTCAAGGTATACTGCCATGGAATTACAAACTTATCCTCAATCAAACCAAAAAACTCTCAGCTGAAGCTCAGGTTCATGACAACTTCTACACAGAGATTGGAGGTTAAATAACTGGTGCTGTCACCTGGGATACATTGTATGTTAGGGTGATCACTCCATTCAGCTATCTCTCTACTCTCATCTACTCTACATTCTATAGTAGAGTTTGTACCAGACTTTAACATCCATTCATCTACACATTTATATGTAACCATAGAACCTGGTAACCATGGTGTAGAAGTTGTAGAGTTGGTTGTATTTGGTATACCCGGTATATCTCCACAGTGTAGAACTAAAACATATCCAATACTACACAAAATAATAACAAGTTGTGTAATGCAAGCTAAATAACTCCACTGGGGACATGCGGGCCTAAAATGGACTCAAAAGCTCAAACCCCACTTTCAAGGTAAAATGTCAAGTTCCACAAAATTCTTATTCTTATTCTTGCTATATAACTCCACTGGGGACATGACATGCTTGCCATAGGACTGTCTTGCGAGCATTTAAAACGTTTGGAGTTGATCACTCTTGGCTTTGGATATTGTGGAAGGTCGTACCCAGGTGAACAAACCATGTATGTGCAGCCCAAAACAGTTCATAATTGGTCTTATGCTTCGTTTTACAAAAAAAATGAATGAATTTCAGATTTTAAAATATTTTATCAAAAATGTAATCTAATTGCAAGTGGTAAAAATAAAAAAAAAATACTTTTTTCTTGAAATATGTGAAGATATGTAGCATTATTTGAATTAGTTTAGTAAATTGCTTCATTTGATGGAAATCATGTTGGCGAGATTGCACATATTTTAACTTGCTCCACAAAACTGATCAATGATCTCTACAGTTTCCACTAATTCTGCGATAAGCCTTGTTTATAAATGTCGCACTAGGTAATACATCATACTACAATTATTGTACCAGCAGACCCATGAAATGTATGGAGATCAGCAGTAAGCAATTATTCTCTCAGTAGGTACAGTATACATACACATAACATACCAATATATACATTACACTGTGTGCACAGTACACACAGTACACATAGCACACACAGTACACACAGTACACACAGCACACACAGCACACACAGTACACGCAGTACACACACAGTACACACAGTACAAACAGCACACACAATACACACAGCACACACAGTACACACAGCACACACAGTACACACAGCACACACAGTACACACAGCACACACAGCACACACATTACACACAGCACACACAGCACACACAGTACACACAGTACACACAGCACACACAGTACACACAGCACGCACAGTACACACAGTACACACAGCACACACAGCACACACAGTACACACAGTACACACAGTACACACAGTACACACAGCTCACACAGTACACACAGCACACACAGCACACACAGTACACACAGTACACACAGCACACACCATACGCACAGTACACACAGCACACACAGCACACACAGTACACACAGTACACACAGCACACACAGCACACACAGCACACACAATACGCACAGTACACACAAAACACACAGCACACACAGCACATACAGTACACACAGCACACACAGTACACACAGTACACACAGCACACACAGCACACACAGCACACACAATACGCACAGTACACACAGCACACACAGCACACACAGCACACACAGTACACACAGCACACACAGTACACACAGCACACACAGTACACACAGCACACACAGTACACATAGTACACACAGTACACACAGCACACACAGTACACACAGTACACACAGTACACATAGTACACACAGTACACACAGTACACACAGTACACACAGCACACACAGCACACACAGTACACATAGTACACACAGTACACACAGCACACACAGTACACACAATACACACAGTACACATAGCACACACAGCACACATAGTACACACAGTACACACAGTACACATAGTACACACAGTACACATAGCACACACAACACACACAGCACACACAGCACACATAGTACACACAGTACACATAGTACACACAGTACACACAGTACACATAGTACACACAGTACACATAGTACACACAGCACACACAGTACACACAGTACACACATTACACACACAGCACACACAGTACACACAGTACACATAGTACACACAGTACACACAGTACACATAGCACACACAGTACACACAGTACACACAGTACACACAGTACACACACAGTACACACAGTACACATAGTACACACAGTACACACAGCACACACACAGTACACACAGTACACATAGTACACACAGTACACACAGTACACACAGTACACACAGCACACACAGCATGCACCATAATACTGTAGTTACTTTTGTTATGTAGATTCACTCCCTACAGTATAATACAGTACTTACCATTGAAGGTGAGTATAAAACCAGCACGTGACCCATCCTCTGATGAATATCTGACACTGATGGTTCTCTCACTGCTAGTAGTTACTAGTAATGTACTTCTTATAGCAGCTCCACTAGAGAAAGTTTTATTACCGATGTGTAGAGGGTATGGTAGTGAGTCTGTGTACATGAGTGTGAACCTGACAGAGGCATGTGTGGGTAAGTTTATTACTCTAACCGTGCACTGGTTTACAGTTCTGGGTGGACTATCATAGGAGGTGCTGATAACTCCAGGTAGTTGGTTTACATCAGCTCCAGCAGGTAGAGCTATATCTGTACCACATACACCAACTGTAATGACAGAAGTGTCCAATTGTATATTGAGAGTTGATGTCATTATATCAAAACTGGTCTTAGAATATCAAACTGGTGTCAGTATTGCAGTTTGGAATCCTTTGCTATGGAGTTGTATAAAAACAAATATGAACAACTGGTATTAGCCAATATTTTGAAAATTTTGTCGTTTTGCCAAGAGAAGAAACTGTTATTGAGTATAAAAGGAATGCTGTGTATATGTATTCATGCTGAGTATAGCCATTAAAAGGAAGGCTGTGTATATGTATTCATGCTGAGTATAGCCATTAAAAGGAAGGCTGTGTATATGTATTCATGCTGAGTATAGCCGTTAAAAGGAATGCTGTGTATATGTATTCATGCTGAGTATAGCCACTAAAAGGAAGGCTGTGTATATGTATTCATGCTGAGTATAGCCATTAAAAGGAATGCTGTGTATATGTATTCATGCTGAGTATAGCCATTAAAAGGAAGACTGTGTATATGTATTCATGCTGAGTATAGCCATTGAAAGGAAGGCTGTGTATATGTATTCATGCTGAGTATAGCCATTAAAAGGAAGGTTGTGTATATGTATTCATGCTGAGTATAGCCATTAAAAGGAAGGCTGTGTATATGTATTCATGCTGAGTATAGCCATTAAAAGGAATGCTGTGTATATGTATTCATGCTGAGTATATCCATTAAAAGGAAGGCTGTGTATATATATTCATGCTGAGTATAGCCATTAAAAGGAATGCTGTGTATATGTATTCAACAGGCAAGTGTTAGTGAAACAGCTGAACACTTCTACAGTTTGATATCAATCAGGTAACACTCCTATGAAGCCACCAAAAGCAAGGGCAGACAAGACGTGTCCTCCTAAATTACGTTCTAATTTCACCTGCGCATACTGCATGTGCCAAAGGATGAAGTTGTGGCACTTATCTGGGACTGCTTGTTTCAAAGTCATTACATAAGTATCATGGAGAGAACATACCAAATGTGTAATAACTTAGAGAACTACATAAATCATATTTTGTTTTCTTGATAATTTTATAATCAACGCAGTTCTAAAATATTCCACAGTTTTTAGCATGTATAGACTAAACTCAGGATAGAACAAATGTTTCAGGTTTTTAATATTTTTCGTACAAAAATAAATTTTACTATATTTCATTTTCACTCTAGCAAAACTGTCATATTCATTTATTTTCATCACATCACCAATCTAATCACCCATTTGCATTTGATGCAAAAGAAACCTACGCCTTCAGTGTTTCATTTCGATTTCTATTAGAGGTGAGTCGCCTCTTGTAATACTGCGGTGGATTTCGGTGAATGCTTGTTTGTAAACAGTTACGCCAGGAATTGCCCTTCCTTACCTTTCGGACTAGATGTATCTGGATGCCTAGCAACAGAGAGACAGCCTGCGTTCCTACGGATACTGGAGATGACCTAGCTAAGTATAGTACAGGACCTCACCGTAGAAATTGTTCCGGTGACCATCTGACACTATATGTCTATGTCTGGCACTTTTGGAAACAACTTATGTGCACTTATTTCTGTCAGTTAGGCATCTTTGAATTAGCCAATCATATGTTATTATTTTTATCCAATTGTATGTGGAGAATTTCAACTATGTAATTTGCATAAATTTTCTGTAAGTACTAGGGCAAATTGCCCAAACCCTTAGAGCTCTGGGGGTGGTTTCAATTAGAAGTTGGTCCTAACTGGTCCTATAACCAATTAGTGACAATTTTAAGACAAGCCTAGGTCCAAGCTAATCTTGTTTCAATTAGGTGGTCGCTAATTTAGACCGTCGTTAGCTAATAAATAATTGCTGCAGATGATCATTGTGTATTAGACCAAAGCATCAGCACACAAGCACACAATATGCTTGCTATCGCTTGGTGATGTAGTTGCACTAAGGCGAGACCATTGAAACCACTAAGATTTTCCTAGAAACGGCCGCACTAAAATTTGATTATTATTATACCTTTCAAATAGCCGCCTTTGAAAATTGTTTATTTATTAGTTCATCAAAGTTAATCATTTTTAAACAATATATATTGCTGCTATAAATGTTGTTGTTGTTTTTGGGATAATTTGATTTATGAGTACTAATACATATGCAAGCTAAACAATATAATGGTTTTTGGAAGAAATGGCCGCAGTAAAATTTGGTTTAGATTGTCATGACTATTTCAAATCACCGTATTTCTTTCATTTTTATTTTCTAACCACAATCATTATTTTACCAGACATTAGTTGTCAATATCTCGCACAATTTTAATATAATTTATATGAGCCCATTATTACATGTAAGTAAATGCCAAGGACCTTTTTATAACCACGAGTGTGTGGTTATAGGATCGGACCTAAACTAGTCATAAAGCAGTCGTTGGATTTTGTAATTGAAATGGTCCTAAATGCCTACGACCAATTAGGTCTAAATTAACGACCAAAACGGCCTTAGGACACTTTTATGACGCTAATTGAAACCACCCCCTGGAGTAGTTGTGTTTGAGTAGAACCGCTGTAAACAAATGTAGCGTTGTGATTCCTCGCAATCAGAAGCTGGAAGTTTAAGTCGTTTTGTCAAACGTGCCAGGATTGTTAAACGCTTCGAAACATTTCTCACTGTTGTAAGTTTTGTATCTTGTTCGAAGTATATAATTAGTATTGTCAACTACAACTCCCCTTGTGCTGAACACTTGTGAAGTAGAAGAATGCTTGTTAAGTCATTAAACACTTAGATATTAACTACACTCTTCGTAATTATTACAAGTTCTGCCTCACTCGGTTGGTGAAATAAATTGCTGAAGTTAACGTTAGTAAAAGTCTATCATTTGCTGAAGTTTTATGCACGTGCTGAGTAAGCAGTTTTGATAGTGGAAACCGACCTGGCTGTGTTGCGTAACAGATCCTCGTATTGTGTAGAGAACGTCTCCCGTATTGAGACAATGGAATTAATTAATTGATTAAGTGCCGTTTGTAGCTGAGTTATGCCACCGGTTGGTAGACGCTGCAATACGGAGTTGTGCCTTGACACTAGCTGGCTTGCTACAATTTGCCCTAGTGCTCAATTAGCTTAGGAAGGCTAAAGTAAACAGAGGTCCGGTGAAGGTGTTGAATAATTAATTCATACAAATCCTTTACAATACATTAGCTGATCCTGCTATAACTGCTTTTATTAATAAATTTAATTCCTTGACACGAATATTTCACTCAGTGACCAAAGCTATGTATGTCCAATTATATTGAACGCAATCAAAAATCGTTACGGCTACAGGTTCTTTCTACTGTAGGGAAAATAGAAATGTAAAACTGGCATACAGAAGTCAAGAAAACAATATTAGTACTGTGTGTTTATTTTTACATTGCCTCTAATGTAAGCCTGAATGCGCCCCTCAAAAGCTTGTAGCTACTTTGAGTAGTACCCTATACCCATGTCCACCATTAAACTTCAAGGTGGCAGAAGGAAATCTTCTATTAGCAAAACTCCATTGATAATACAGAGAGAGCAATCTAGCTAGAGGAGACTTTCCCTTATAACCATATCCGACTAGGCAGAGCATTATATAGGAAGCCAAATACCCCCCCCCCCCCCCCCCCCAACATGTAGCCATACCGGGAATCAAGCCTCAGATCCTTGGCTGAAGTGCAAGAGTCCTTAGACCATCCTTGCGTTATCATAAACAAGTTGGCCAAAAGATAAAATGCTAAACTTCAATATTAAACAAACTTCAATAATGATTTCATTCTTAATGAGACTAGCTGGTAAATTGGTTAGCAGCCACACGCATCATGAAATAATTTACATTCATAAGTTTGTCTAACAAAAAAGGTAATTTGAAAGTATTAATAATGAGAGAATGTGCTACCCTATACCAGAGGAAGAAATGAAATACTCACTGTTGCTGTAGTACTTCAAGGTAAAGTTTGGTGCATTAGCTGACTGTAGGGTCAAGGTCAGCTGATCATTTGTTAGTTTCACTATTGTGTAGTTGATGGATTGACTACCTTTCACACAATACATCACATTGTTTATTGTAATGTTTGTAAACCCTACACAACCAGCTGATGAGAATACATTTACACCAGGTATGTAGACATAACTCTCACTAACAAACCCACTCAACGAGAGAGTACAACTTGCACTACTGTCTCTCTGTACATGATGGATAACTCCTGAACTGTTCACATCCACGGTTACTCTATCATCTACACACAGTACATGAGGTCTGATTGTCTGTGCAGAGGTGGACTGTACAGAGATAGTGATTACTAGTAGAATGTAAGGAAACATCTGATGTCTATGGGTTGACATGTTTTGTCTACAAAATAAAACATTGCGTGTATTACGACACACAAAACAGTTACATTTGCTGCAAACAGCTCAACTGTAACTACTAAGAATCGTTTCAATGTTACCATGTCTGCACACCTCCATTCCCTTATTTCCACATACCCACATGCCCACTAAACTACAAACTCACACCAACGCATGCCCACAGACACACATACTCACACACATGCATATTTACGGACACACATACCCGCAAACACACACGCCCACAGACACAGACGCCCACAGACACACACGCCCACAGACACACACGCCCACAGTCACACACGCCCACAGACACACACGCCCACAGACACACACGCCCACAGACACACACGCCCACAGACACACACGCCCACAAACACACACGCCCACAGACACACACGTCCACAGACACACATGCCCACAGACACACACGCCCACAGTCACACACGCCCACAGACACACACGCCCACAGACACACACGCCCACAGACACACACGCCCACGGACACACACTTCCACAGACACACACACGCCCACAGACACACACGCCCACAGTCACACACGCCCACAGACACAAAGGCCCACAAACACACACGCCCACAAACACACACGCCCACAGACACACACGTCCACAGACACACGCGCCCACAGACACACACGCCCACAGTCACACACGCCCACAGACACACATGCCCACAGACACACACGCCCACAGACACACACGTCCACAGACACACACGCCCACAGTCACACACGCCCACAGACACAAAGGCCCACAAACACACACGCCCACAAACACACACGCCCACAGACACACACGTCCACAGACACACACGCCCACAGACATACACGCCCACAGTCACACACGCCCACAGACACACACGTCCACAGACACACACGCCCACAGACACACACGCCCACAGTCACACACGCCCACAGACACAAAGGCCCACAAACACACACGCCCACAGACACACACGTCCACAGACAAACACACCCACAGACACACATGCCCACAGACACACACGTCCACAGACACACACCCCCACAGACACATACACCCGCAGACATAGTTACCATACCCCAGTGTAAGTTGGAGACTATAACTTAGTGACTCCATGTGACACATTCAGAGGACAGACAACTCTGTATGAATGACAAAGCTGCATACATATTGCCTGTTTCATTAGGAATTTTATTTATTAAGTTCTCAATACAAAGATGTTTCAGCAGTTTACTAAACTTTTATTATTATGAAATTAAAGTGATGTGATATTGTGGTGGAATTTTATGATCACTACATTGCGCAAGGTCCCCCTGACAACTGCTGGGTGTCAGGCACGCCTAAATAGAGCCTGGCACAGCCAGAACACAAGCGAGTCAGCCGGTAGAAACCCTACCGGCCCTGCGGCATTTACCGCCGGCCCTGCAGCATTCACTGCCGGCCCTGCAGAGGTACCACCGGCCCTGCAGCACACACTGCCGGCCCTGCAGCATGCACTACCGGCCCTGCAGTGCCACTACCAACCCTATACCGGGTCGGTGAGGAAAGAACTACTATAGCCTGAGAACCTAAATTGATACCAAAGATGCAGGAGCCCGACTTTGCAGCATAGCTGTCCTCAAACAAGACCAAAGCCAAGGACCACAAGCCATAAGGACCAGGAACCAGAGCTACTCATTGCACCACCATGAGTAAGCAAGATTGACTGATAAGCTCCGCCCCCTACTTCTGGGCGCCTTGCATGTTTAACCCTATATTAACCAATGATTGTATTACATATTTATATCTCATGTTCTGATTAGTGTAATCACTTCCTGCCACTGCTGATTTGCTGCCCCCTTATTTGGGCATATGTTTTAATCCTGTTCTGCCTATAAAAGGCAGAACACTTCACTTGATTCTTTGTATTGTATTGGGATTCTGCTTGTGATTGAGCCAAGTAGCATAATACATTTACCGTTATTGTACATTGCTGGTTATGCTGTATAATAAAGTATGGTTTACTCAACAAGACATTGAGTTGTACGTCTGAGCCGCGGGCTCTGAAAACAGTTGTGGAGCCGGTATACTCCTCTGTTGGAAGTTGACCTTTGGAGTGAGGTGTTGTTGGTGGACGTTTGGTCGGCCCCCAAAATCCACTACAATATTGTGTGCTCATGGTTGCGTTCTTTAGAAAAAGGACAACTCTCAGATAAAGCATCAAAACAAGGCAGATGCAAATAAATTTCAACTAATAGAATCATAACATCTGCAAAAATTTTGTAATTTTTTCATCAACATGCGTATGAAATTATAATGAAAAAGTCAAGCATAAACCATTTATTTATCATTTATTAGTTTCAGTTAAAGTTGAATGTGGAATGTATACTATTGGTGATGTCATATCACTGCAATTGAGGTTTATTGATAGAAATTGAGAATCAGTCAATCAGCAACAACTGCAGTAATCAAACAAGTTTTAAAGACTGGGGCTAACAGCTATGGTAGGAAGAAGAAAACTCCTAATATTCTAGCTTAGCTGTGATTGGTTACAAGAGCCAATAGGCTTCCTAAATGAAACTTTATTTTGTTACTATCGATAAGATTTTCGGTCTCATACAATTATTGGTAGGTTTTTAGATCATGATGTCATATTTCGAAGATGCACCACATTTTTTACTGAGAAATATGCATTTATTGGGTAGGCAGCTACAACAACAGTATGGCCCTGTGGTACAGATACTAAATAACAAACCCTAGGTAGGTAGCATCATGTGAAAATAACTGCCAATAATAAAGCAATAATTTATTTGTGTTAACATTTCAAGAGATCGTCTTGTTTTTTTTTTGTAACTTTGGGCCACCATTTGTAATGGGTGGCAAGAATAGTCCAGTTTGTCCATAAGCCACTGCCTCACATGTAACATTGCATCAAATATTCAGTTTTATGCATTGTTATATGAGATGTCTCGGCACATGTTTGGCATGCGTCGAATTAAATGGCATAACTCAGCGTTTGATTTATACAGGCAAACTGAAAATTAATTATCTTAATGCGACGGCGAGGCATATTCACACACCGATGCCGTGTAAAAAGCCAAGCAATTCACAACTTTTTTCGATAAAGTCAGCTGCATAGTAAATAATCAGGTTAGAATAGATTATTGGCTGATAGACAATCGATCGATGCAATCTCATTTTTTTGTCAAGAATAACTGCTAATACTTGCCAAAATTAATTGTTTGTCAAGCAGGTGGTAATCATAAATGGCCGTATCTAATAAAGTCAAATATATTTCACAATAAATTATTAATAATAATAACGATAATGATAAATTATCATTATCATTATTAATGATAATGATAATGATAATGATAATGATAATGATAATGATAATGATAATGATAATGATAATGATAATGATAATGATAATGATAATGATAATGATAATTATAATGATAATGATAATGATAATGATAATGATAAAGATAATGATAATGATAAGTAAATAAAAAATAAATTAATAATGATAATAATAGTAACTGCTTATTATTTACTTATCATATTTCTTTTTATTACTCAACAAATCCATCCAAAAAAATGGTATATCTCTATTCTCCAATATGTTTTTCTTTAAAATAGCCAATTGTTTTGTTTTTTGATTGTCGTTTTAAAAGACTTAGCCAGTAAAAACAATAGAAATAATAATAATTGTCAATATAACCAATAACTGCAATACTGTTAGGGAATGTACCAGATCGACCTAGCAGCAGGTCGACTTCTAAGTAACTATTTTATAGCCGAACTCTACTACTACCATTTACTTATTTACTCACATTATTTATGCCTATTTTATCACAAACTTTGTACATATGATCAGGGCGATCAACCATGCGTTGAAGACAGCCCCCCGTTCTATTAGAGACGTTCTATTGGACCATTGTAACCAATCAGCTGTACAGGCGTGGCCTGCTTTTGTTATCTTGCTGTCTGTCACATATTATGTAACTTTTATTGTATAAATATCTGTGCAATATGTAAATAAAATCTGAGTAAGCCTGACACTCTCACTGCTTGATTGGATCTCTCTGCACAGCACAAGCACACATGCAAAGCACTGATAGCAAGATAATCACAAGCGAGCAAATCACTTCACATGCAGATTGCACTGGCAAACAAAGATACAAGTACGCAACTACTTGTACAGAATAATTAAATAAGACAAAGCGGCTTCTTGGACATGTTGACTAGTGGCAAGAACAATAGTCAGTAGAAAGTGCTCAGTCGAATCGACTAACACTGCATACGAGTACGACCTACGGGCGTGTGATACTGGAACGATTGTTCAGTCTATTAGTGCAACCCGACGCATCTATTCTGCCGAATAAGAAATCAGTGGAAAGTGAGGTAGTTGTGACCTAAGTGCAGAAATCAAAGTGTGGTCAGCCGTTTCCAGCGCTATTTTATATAAGGACAACTCCACTGGAGCCAAATTTCACAAATGGTCATATAAGTCATCATTGGCTGAAATAGTTTTTACTCATTTATTCAATATTTGTTGCGTCAAATGAATTTCTTTTTGCAGTAATACCTCTGTGAACATGTTTTGTTTCAATCTAGCAAAAAAAATTATTTTATTCAGTGGAGTTTTGGAGTAAAATTTTGTTTAAAACCTTTAACCGTCACTGGAGCCTTCACTGGAGCCAGGAGTCATCTCCCCTTCGTGTGAAGAACTCTATATCGAGCGGTACCGTATATTGATAAGTTTGCCGATACGTTTACTAATGATCATGTGCCCTATAATGCAAAAACGTTCGTTTTCATCCCAGTGACTTTACGTGACCTTTTGTAATGGTATGCAGGGCGCACAGTCGCGTTATTTACCATCCATGTGAGAGACAACCGAAGTGCCACTTGGTTTTGCGGCACAAACGAAATAATAATAAAACTAGTGGAATGTTTGTTATTTATTTTTAAGTAGTATTTATTATTATTATTCATAAATATCTGACTGAATAACAAAAACTCGTTGTAGACTACTCTAAAGTGAACTATAAACAATGTGAAAAAATAGTATGCTCATTTTGAAAAAAAATAATTGATTTCATCGGTACATACAGCAGTAAAAGATAATTATTTTTTTGGAATATTTAATGTTATTATTATTTAAACTACTTTGAGATTATAATTATATGAATAAATTTTGGCTATTACTTATATCTAAAGTTGTTATTTATTTATTTGAAATTTGATATGAAAGTCGAATGGTATAAGAAAAATAGTTTATAATTCCTGTTTTTTAATAATACAAGTGCTAATATAAGCACTATATTTCGGCCCTTATTACTTAGCTTACATTAAAATGTTTTGGTTTAAAATTCCCAGTGGGCTAGGAAACATACTGAGCTTTCAGATGAGTGGTTGTTTTAAGCTGTACCTTGTCAATTTGCAGAGTTATTAGCTGTTAAAATAATGCCTTTTCTCTATAAGTTATAGTGTAATCACTCAAGCATTTGGCTCCAGAGGGTCACGTGACAAGGGGAGTTGGCCACACTTTGATTTCTGCACTTAGGTTGTGACTAGTGATGTCAACGATCCGGGACAAGTCTCGAAAATTCGAGTCATGCATGGTCGAGCCCTTGACTCGTCTCGCCGATCCTCACTTGCTTATTGCTACCGAGACAGTATGTTTATTACTTAGCTTGATTTTTTGGAAGTTTTTTAGTTGGAGTTGTGTGCTACTGTAAAGTTCTCTAGAAGTATCCACATTTCTAGCCTCCTAGACAAGAGACTTATTAACCTGTGTGCTGGTATTTTTTGTTATGAAACAATTGATAAGCCTAGCTATCACTGGCCATTCCCTGGAACACAACCCACAATGCTATTTGATCAAAACATGGATGAAATATAACAGGATTGCCAGCTGCGGCCGCGTAATAGAAGTTTTGTCACGAGCCAAATGTAGCCGTTTGTGGGAACCGCCATACTGCTCCGAAATTTTCAAGACCACTTGGATCTCGTAATAAATATCGTTTTCTTATGAGTTTTTACACTTTAAGTTCACGCCGTGGGCACACTGCGCTAGTTTTGACGATTCAACTATTTTTACTTACAATACGATATCCGCTCCGAGAAAAAAATTGTATATGCCAACGATAACATATATGTAATCTTTGGTTTTATGCAGCTTCCGCTCCGAAACTAGAAAATCAGAACATCGCGTTAACAAAAATATTTACGATTATTTTTCCGAGCTGCTATAGTAGTTTATGTTTCCGCTCCGAACAACCAGTTCAATATGGGCGCCATGGATGACTCCCATTGGCCAAAATTGGCTACACCCCGTTCGGGTTTCTGGCAATCCTGTTATATTTCATCCATGGATCAAAACAACTAGTGAGCAGCAACGTAAATTTGGGCAAGGACACTATCTATTATCTTCTTGCACAGACCTTGAAAAAATTTTGCCCAATTAATTATTTTGAATTAGTATGGTATTGTGAGGGACGCTAGTACTCTCCATATTTTATTATTATTAATTTATACTCACTAAGACATTCTCTCACTTATTATTACGCCAGAGACATTATCTCGCAATTACTGTCTAAGCCTATATCTCATTGTCCGTATTCCTTTGTGTACGATTTAAGCCATTAACTCACTGTCTATGTTACATCTCAATATCTACTCGCTACGCATTGTATACGTCTGTGTATAGTTCTATTGTTTGTATGTATCCACGATACCAGAGTCTATTCCAGTGCGTTCTATCTTGTACACCAAATAATTATTTACTACATGTTATTCTTTTTCCACGATTTTTAATTATTGCAATTGGGTGCTGACTGTAAGGACAAGGCGTGGCTTGTACCAATATTTTTGCTCAGGCGTGGTTTGTAATGTGTACCCGCCTTCCCTGTATTTAAATCGATGTAAGCATAATAAAAATCAGAGTTAGCCTGACTCTCAGAAGAATTTCTCTCTCTTGAAGCAAGCACTACTAGGAGCACCTAAACTACCAGCGCTGGACAAGTCGACTGTTAGCAAGCACGACGCTAAGGTGGAAAGTGAGAACGGTACGCCCTATCACTGTGTATACCCTTGCCTGAGGCAAGGATTACAACACACGGCCTAGTGCACTAATAGTTCGGCTCTTACTAAATTCGGATTCGGGGAATCCAACAAGTTAGCTAGCAATAACTGCAGTGAAATTATTTGTCGATCTCGGCTGAGCCCAGATTCGACCATAAATAATTCCAACATAATTATTGCCGACAGTAACAGTTCGAAACAAACTATAAACTAGACAAGTAATTCCTGAGGAATTAATGTCAGAGCACAGTTCGAAACAAACTATAAACTAGAACGGCAATTGCAGCACAATTGCCATCGGACATGTACATGTTCGGATGCAGCCAATAATTGTCAGATAATTATTGTCCACTGTCAAGCAAACATACACGCCAGATTCGGCCGCACGCAAAACTGCACAAACCAATAAAGGCTCTCCAGACAATACGAACAATAATAGCAAATTATTGTAAGTAGACTTGGGCAGAAGTAGAGCACGTCGGGAGTGTGTACAGGTGGCTACCACCCAGACACAAATTCCTGTACATTGGTGGCAGCAGTGGGATTGCAAGGCCCACAAAGAATTCTCGACCTCCCGAAGACAAGAGCCCAATCTGCACGATGTCGTACCGACGGAGAGCAGCAAGCTCAGATCGGGAAGGTTCATCCCTACAGATAATGGGTGCCTTAACAGATATCCTAGAGAGGATGACGACCAATAATACTCGAAGTAAATTCAAAACCCCCCACTTTGATGGGGAAGGTGATGTCCATTACTTCATCCAGCGATTTGAGGAGGTGGCTAGAATGAATCGTTGGACTCCTGAGGAGGCCACGGTCCATCTCCGCCACGCGCTGACAGGGAGAGCTGAACAGTGTGGGCGTGGACTGACCCAACAAGCTATTCTGGAGGCCCTCCGAGCCAGTTTCGGCTTGACCCGAACGGAGGCACAGAGTAAGCTGACAGGGTATCGAAAGCACCCAAAAGACACGCTGCGAGAGCACGCAGCCACAATAGAGAGGCTGGTAGAGGCGGCCTACGAAGAACTCCCTCAGAGAAATCGGACTGAGTTGACCCTCCAGACAT
Source organism: Cryptosula pallasiana (assembly GCA_945261195.1). Lineage (NCBI taxonomy): Eukaryota > Metazoa > Bryozoa > Gymnolaemata > Cheilostomatida > Cryptosulidae > Cryptosula > Cryptosula pallasiana. The sequence continues at coordinate 2,442,086 of OX183137.1, forward strand.
TCCAGAACACTTTAGGGCACGCTTATTTACAGCGTCACCTGTTGGCCATCCGGCCCACCAGTCTAGAGGAAGCCGTTAGGGCAGGCAACGACTACCTGCAAATACAACACCAAGCGGTACCACACTCCAACATCCGAACGGTGCACGAGGGACGCCCCGAGGACACCTGCGACCCTGTCTCTCAAGAAGTGTCCTGCCAAGAGGTCGACGACCCACTCACCAAACTGCTAAAAACAGTGGAGGCCCTCAGCAAGGAGGTGGCCGGACTGAAACAGAAGCCACAAGAAGGCCCACCCAAACGCTGTTGGGGTTGCCAACGGACGGGCCACCTACGCAGTCAATGTAAGACTGCCCCCTGGACTGCGAGGCAGGGAAACGGGCTCGGCCCGCAGTAGTGGGACAACCCACTAGCTGCATACGGGCCAAAACTCAAGGAACCCCCTACAGTCACCAGAGGACCCCTACACCCGTCCCGCTGACCAATCGGTTTCACCCATTGGTCGACGGAGAAGAGGAGACACCTCCGCTGCCAGAGGAGAAAGTGAACAACGTGCCACGACCCCCGAAGCAGGACCAGAATCGGCCCAGCACGAACCGCCCCAAGACCATCCAATTAAACCAAGTAGAGAGGCCGTACAAATCGAGCTACTACCTCCCCGGAAAGGTGGAAGGCCAGGCAGTCACGTACCTCATAGATACTGGGTGCAATACGAATCTACTGGCAAAAAGGATCTACGACCAACTCTCCCCCAGAGTCCAGCAACACCTGCAACAATACGACTCTCACGGATTGATGGCGGATGGCACGCGGTTGCCCTTCTACGGCCTGCTCACACTTACAGGACGCATCCGTCATATCCGCTACGAGGAGACATTCGTAGTAAGCCAGATAAACGAGGATGTAATCCTAGGCATGCCATTTCTCGCAAACCAAAGTTATCAAATAGGATTTGACCAGCCCATCCTGAAAATCCAAGATAAGGAACTGACATGCACCGACAGGTACGGGAGAGATTTGATCTCCAAGGTACAAGTCCAAAAGGACACCTATCTACCCCCGCAAGCAGAGACCACCATACTATGTCACCTCACCAGCAAGGAGCCCTGTCCACAAGGCATCATCGAAAGTATGGAGGGTGGTCTGCTGTTAGCTACCAGCATCAACGTACCCGACCACCAGGGAAGAGTACTAGTACGATGCCTCAACCCCTCACCCGAGAGTGTCTGCGTTCCAGCCGGTGAAGTAATCGGGACGTTTACGGGAGTAGGACCCGAGGAAGTCCAACCAACCACCGAACAATACTCACCAGAACCACGGAAGGACAAGACCTACCCCCACATCTGCACGCACTATATTCACAAGCCCGACACGGGTGTAGCACCACAAGAGAGGAACAACAGCTCCATGAACTGCTTACCCACTACCAAACAGTGTTCAGCAAGGACGATGGAGATATCGGACGCACCCACCTCGCTGAGCATTCCATCCCAGTAGCCTCAGGAACTCGACCTATTCGTAGCCCTCCCCATCGCCTAGGGGCGGAGAAGGAAGCGGAAGCTGAACGACAGGTCAAAGAACTGCTGGCAAAAGACCTGATCGAACCAGCCGACAGTGCCTGGAGCTCCCCCGTCGTCCTGGTACGAAAGAAAGATTCATCCTGGAGATTTTGTGTGGACTACAGGAAGCTAAACGACGTCACCCGCCAAGATGCATACCCGATCCCAAGGATCGACGACTCCCTGGATGCATTGGCCGGCAGTCGCTACTTCTCCACTCTAGATCTCACCAGCGGGTACTGGCAAGTGCCACTAGATCCAGACGCGCAACAAAAATCAGCCTTCATAACCCGGAGCGGTCTGTGGAGGTGGAAGGTCCTCCCATTCGGACTCACCTCAGCACCGGCTACTTTCCAACGCCTGATGGAAAGAGTGCTAAAGGGCCTGCACTGGAAAACGCTGTTACTATATCTAGACGACGTCATTATAATCGCCCCAGATTTCCAGACACATCTGCAACGCTTAGGAGAAGTGTTGGGCTACAACAGGCTGACCTCAAGGTCAAACCCTCCAAGTGTGAGCTGCTAAGTCAGAAGGTGCGATATCTGGGACACGTCGTAAGCTCAGAAGGAGTCGCCACCGACCCTGGGAAGGTGGAAGCTGTCACCAAGTGGGAGGAACCCCGTGACGTGAAAGCCCTCCAAGCCTTTTTAGGCACGGCCGGTTATTACCGTCAATACATTCCTGAGTACGCAACGATCGCCAAGCCCCTGACCGTACTAACCGGGAAGGGAGTCAAATGGAGATGGGGAGACGACGAACGAGGAGCATTTCACACCCTCAAGTCACGCCTGAGTCAGGCCCCCGTACTAGGATACCCCGACCCCTCCATCACCTACATTCTAGACACGGACGCCAGTGCCGTGGGACTGGGAGCTGTGCTCTCACAGGAACAGGAAGGCAGGGAGCGAGTAATCGCCTATTATAGTAAAACCCTGGCCCCAGCCGAACGCAACTATTGCGTAACCAGACGAGAACTCCTGGCCGTAGTGAAAGCGGTGAAACATTTCCGCCCCTATCTGTATGGAAGGAAATTCCGCCTAAGGACAGACCACGCATCCCTCCGATGGCTGTGCCGCCGCAAGGAGCCGTCTAACCAGATTGCACGATGGCTAGAGATACTGGCAGAATTTACATACCAGCTGGAACACCGTGCAGGACCCCGTCACGCTAACGCCGACGGGCTCAGCCGGCAAGACCAGTGCATAGACTGCAGACAGTGTACCGCCATCGAGCGGCGCGACGGTGGACCCTCACACGCCGACCTCGCCGCAGAGCAGGAGCAGGCACAAGTGCATCTAACCCTCACCGACCCCTCTCGTAGCACTAGAGAGTTGGTCCAGGCCCAGAAAGAAGGCAACCACCCAGTGAGTCGCATGTACAGGGCAGTTCAAGAACAAGAACCCGTCCCTCGCCAAGAGCTAGAGGAAGGCAGCACGGAACTACGCGTTCTGCACGACCGGAGGGAGCGCCTGTGTATAAGGCCCGACGGAGTACTAACCCTACGCTTGGATCACCAAGGAAGGACTAAGTACTGCACCGTCTGCCCCCCTCCGTGGCGTGAGAACACAGTGTGGGAAACCCACAAACTGGCCCATGCCGGCATCAACCGCACCAGGAACCGCGTCATGCTAGACTGGTACTGGCCCGGCATGTCCGCCATGATACGACGCCTAGTGAAGGACTGTGAAGTCTGTCAAGTTGCAAAAAAGAGCCAGAGACCCGGCGCCCCCGAAGGGCAAAGACTATACGCCGGCCGCCTTTTTCAGAAGCTCGCGGTGGACTTGGTGGGCCCCCTACCTCTCACCAGTCGAAAAAACCGTTGGATCTTGGTCCTCACTGACCATTTCACTCGGTGGCAAGACGCGATCGCCATACCGGACGCCACCGCACCCACAGTGGCCGCCACCTTGGACGAACGAGTTTTCAGCTACTGGGGGCTGCCCGAACAACTCCACACGGATCAGGGGGCCCAATTTGAATCCACCCTGCTGGAGGAACTGTGCATCCTGTGGAACGTGCGCAAGACGCGCACTACACCTTATCACCCACAGGGGAACGGAATAGTCGAGCGCCAAAATAGGACGCTGGGAGACGCTCTTCGAACGTTGATCCTCACCAAAGGGCAAGATGAGTGGGACGGCCTGCTGCCCCAAATAATGCGGGCATGCAGGGCCACCCCCAACTCCACTACGGGCGAGACGCCCAATCTCCTCATGATGGGCAGAGAGGTACGGCTTCCCGACCAACTTACCGGGAACGCACCCACCTTAGACCAGGCAACCATCAACGAGTATACCCAGCGCACACAGGAGAATCTGGCCGTCGCCCACGAATACTTACGCAATCTGCAGCGTAAAGTACGCCAAGAGGAGGGAGACGAGCCACTGAGATTCGCTGAGGGGGACCTAGTGGTGATGGAAAACAAACGCCGCGTAAAAGGGGGCAACCCCAAGCTCCAGCCAAGTTACGTCGGCCCTTACACCATCACACAAACATACCCCAACCACACATACCGACTAGAGAGAGACGGCCAAGCATTCACCCAGAACGGCCGGCGGTTGAAACACTACCGCTCTTGTCAAGAGACCATAGGGAGAGCCCCACCCAGTAGAGAACAAGCAGTAAGACCCAACATGAGAGGGGCCTATTTGGGACGACAACTACCAAGGCAAAACACTACACCAGTAGAACCAACAAACGCCCCAACCGAACCAGTCACCGAAATATCTAGAGAGGTCGAAAGGGCACTGAGAGAGATAGAAAGACAAACAACGTCGACACCCTTCAGAGAACCAATACCGGACACCCCACCACCCCCCACACGACCTGAGAGGTCACCCACACCCGAGCACAGGGCCCCGACACCTCCAATAAACACCCCCACACCAACCGACACAGGTGGGTACAACCTAGATACAAACGAGTGGCCTCCACTACCACCCAGACCAGAAACCACTACAAGCCATGATCGTCCTAGGAGAGAAGCAAAGAAACCAGCAAAATTTGCTGATTATCAATGCTATAGGACACAAGAAGTGGACAGGGAAGACGAACGATATGTAAAACAGAAAAAACTAAAAGAAATAAAACACTTACCTTGGGAAAACGCAGCAGAAACAACGAAAATCTTAGGATTGCAGAGAGAAGACAACTACGCAACAACGTCGGCGCCGGGAAAACCCCCAGCTCCCAACGAGAAGATAACTCCCCAGACAGAACTGCCTGCCGAAAACGCCCCCGCGGGAAAACACACCCAGCAGAACACGTGGGCAAACAGAACAATGGGAAGGGAGGTACCAGCAACAAATCAAGGCGTGCTCAATCAACAGCACTGCACAGATAAAAATAATAAACACTCCAAACATTCATCACACTACCGAACGCAGTGCCTACAAGCGATCACAGGTATACTACACAGCATGGAGAATGATGGAGCCTTATCAGTAGAAGAAGACCCGACCTTTGCAGAGGAGCTGCTAGCCAACGCTACTACAAGTCGGGTAAGGAAAAGAAATTATTCCTCTCCTGCCAGGATCAATCACATCGCTAAAGAAGGAGCTGCAAGGACCCGAGTACACCAAGCACCAGCACCCCCTCCCCCGACACAACATGCTAAAGAAACGTGGAAAGCCGACGCCACCTCACAAGCAATCAAGAACGCTATTTACCAAATAGAGGGAGACACATGGGGCTGCAAAATCTGTAGTCTACAGCTCAACAAAAAACGTATTATATACCACGTACACCAACACTTTACGTATTTCTTTTGTGCCTGTGGCAAAAAGAGTAGCTCGCGGGACACTATACTCAAACACATCAAGGAGAGAGGAGGCGAGCAAGCACATGGTGGAGAAACTCGACCGCTATATGAAGTCGATGAACAATCATACACAGAGTTCTGTAAAGCTATGCGTTGGACGAATCCAGCACCCTTCGGCACCCCGACGCCAATTATAGAGCGTGACAAGGCTTCCATAAAGAAACGGCTAGGCGAGAGACAGAACGAAACTCCTGCCAAAGTAGCCCGAATAGAAATAGTGGACAGTAATCCTCCACCAAGAAAACCTCGTTTACACATAGGAGGTAAGGAGACGGCATTTAGAAGACACCTCGCCCCCACCGAAAACATTCCGAGGGCACCTACGCCTGAAAATAGGAGGCAGAGAGAGAGAGTAAATGAAGAAAGACGTGAGGACAGATACAGGAGAATCAAGCGCTTAGAGGAGGAGATGTACACCACTACTCGGGATGCTTTCAAGCTATTACAAAGGACCGAGGACATAAAGATAGCCATCCAAAGGGAAAGGGACCTTCTCTAAAGGAACATAATGGACAGTAAGCATTGACATTTGTTACACTCTGTGCGCCCCTTCTTTTTATTGGCCTTACAGTTGCCAATGGGGGGGAGCGTACTCTCCATATTTTCTTATTATTAATTTATACTCACTAAGACATTCTCTCACTTATTATTACGCCAGAGACATTATCTCGTAATTACTGTCTAAGCCTATATCTCATTGTCCGTATTCCTTTGTGTACGATTTAAGCCATTAACTCACTGTCTATGTTACATCTCAATATCTACTCGCTACGCATTGTATACGTCTGTGTATAGTTCTATTGTTTGTATGTATCCACGATACCAGAGTCTATTCCAGTGGGTTCTATCTTGTACACCAAATAATTATTTACTACATGTTATTCTTTTTCCACGATTTTTAATTATTGCAATTGGGTGCTGACTGTAAGGACAAGGCGTGGCTTGTACCAATATTTTTGCTCAGGCGTGGTTTGTAATGTGTACCCGCCTTCCCTGTATTTAAATCGATGTAAGCATAATAAAAATCAGAGTTAGCCTGACTCTCAGAAGAATTTCTCTCTCTTGAAGCAAGCACTACTAGGAGCACCTAAACTACCAGCGCTGGACAAGTCGACTGTTAGCAAGCACGACGCTAAGGTGGAAAGTGAGAACGGTACGCCCTATCACTGTGTATACCCTTGCCTGAGGCAAGGATTACAACACACGGCCTAGTGCACTAATAGTTCGGCTCTTACTAAATTCGGATTCGGGGAATCCAACAAGTTAGCTAGCAATAACTGCAGTGAAATTATTTGTCGATCTCGGCTGAGCCCAGATTCGACCATAAATAATTCCAACATAATTATTGCCGACAGTAACAGTTCGAAACAAACTATAAACTAGACAAGTAATTCCTGAGGAATTAATGTCAGAGCACAGTTCGAAACAAACTATAAACTAGAACGGCAATTGCAGCACAATTGCCATCGGACATGTACATGTTCGGATGCAGCCAATAATTGTCAGATAATTATTGTCCACCATGGATGAAATATAACAGGATTGCCAGAAACCCGAACGGGGTGTAGCCAATTTTGGCCAATGGGAAGTCATCCATGGCGCCCATATTGAACTGGTTGTTCGGAGCGGAAACATAAACTACTATAGCAGCTCGGAAAAAGAAACGTAAATATTTGTATTAACGCGATGTTCTGATTTTCTAGTTTCGGAGCGGAAGCTGCATAAAACCAAAGATTACATATATGTTATCGTTGGCATATACAATTTTTTTCTCGGAGCGGATATCGTATTGTAAGTAAAAATAGTTGAATCGTCAAAACTAGCGCAGTGTGCCCACGGCGTGAACTTAAAGTGTAAAAACTCATAAGAAAACGATATTTATTACGAGATCCAAGTGGCCTTGAAAATTTCGGAGCAGTATGGCGGTTCCCACAAACGGCTACATTTGGCTCGTCACAAAATTTCTATTACGCGGCCGCAGCTGGCAATCCTGTTATATTTCATCCATGTTGTCCACTGTCAAGCAAACATACACGCCAGATTCGGCCGCACGCAAAACTGCACAAACCAATAAAGACTCTCCAGACAATACGAACAATAATAGCAAATTATTGTAAGTAGACTTGGGCAGAAGTAGAGCACGTCGGGAGTGTGTACAGGTGGCTACCACCCAGACACAAATTCCTGTACAGTATTATAATTATTGTAATATGATAATATGAAATAATTAAAAATTATCAATAGTCACTTAGTAGCAGAAATAAATGAAAACTTTTTATGCTGGTAATAATACTACTACTACCTACTGTAACTATACTACCTACTACTACTACTAGGCTACTGGTAATAAATGTAAGTAGTATTAGTGTATCATTATTATTATCATTATTGTTATTATTATTATTATTATTATTACTACTATTTTTATTATTATTATCATTATTATTATTATTACTATTATTATTGGTTTATTATTATTATTATTTATTAATATAATTATTATAATAATAAATCATTAATATAATTATTACTTATTATTATTATTATAATTAGAATTAATGTATATTTATTTATTATTATTTATCTATTAGTGGTGATAGTGCATCTGCCATAGAGCGCTCAAACCTACCTAGGTGAGCTAACCTGTATAAATTAGTAAGAGTGGTGATAAAACAAGAAGATGTTACCAAGTTGTTGATGTTTTAACATTCTTCTAATAGTAATAAAAATAACATCAACTTAGTAACTACTTCTTGTGTTATTAATCTTCTTATATTTATTATATATATATTATTAATAAATCTAAGTCATTATTGATTGTTTAATAATTATTATTATGAATTATTGTTATTTTTTAACTATAAGTATTATTATCATATTGATAATAATAATTAATAAATTAATTCATTAATAACCTCTCTCTTAAAAGATGTCTGGTTTTTTCCAAAAGCCATAAGACTATTAATTTCTTCTAATTTAAATTTGATTTATATACACACAAATGACTGTGGCATACCTGTCATGTCACATGATTTGTCAGGGACCTACCTGCTTATTAGTTAAAGATTTTCCCTACTCCTGAAAACTGCTGAACTCCCTGAAAGCTTGTGAAATTTGAATGACCTAAAAACCTGATGACTTTACGTTCACTTTTACATCGAGTAAAAACTTGACTTTGAGTCAGCTTAGAGTTTACACTGTTTTCATAATACTGCCCTTATATTTGGTTTGACATAGCAATTTTTTATACCCCATCCCATATTTATGCTGTGTTCATCACAGCAATTGGCTTTGTGAGCTAATAAATGACTTGTTATCTCACTTTGCATCTACACAACCAACCACTCCATCTATTCCCTCAAACCCAGCTGCGACCACTGGAACCAACGGGTCTAATGTATCTCCCTTTTTTCACAACCTAGCATCACAGGTATGTACTACTGTGGCATTCAAAACATCCAAATGTTATATTACGTGGTTTGGCGCAGGTGGTTTGCTTTGCTAACTCAATAATTAATGTTTTATATTTCTATAATATATTCATCATCAATTTACATCCTTGACTTTAGAACGCATTTCCAGGCATCTCAGAACTCATTTTTTCAACTTCTTCCTCTAGCGCAAGGCTCTCGTGTTCTGTTCACCATAATATAAGACAAAAACACAGCAACATCCAAATAGAGTAGAGGTTGAGTATAGGATGATAGTGTGAATAGAGAGGTTCTCCAACCATTTCACATAACTATTACCTATGGGTTTTTCATTATCATTGTAATGTTTGTTTTTTACAGTATTACAAAACATATTCTTTTCATAATTTGAAAAAAAAGACCGCTTGTGGAAACATCCAAAAACTGTTTTTCGCGTCTCAGTCTCGTCTCGGTCTCGTCTCGGAAATTTTTGTTGTCTCGGTCTCGTCCCGTCTCGCTAATTTTGTCTAATTTGACATCACTAGTTGTGACAACTCCTCACTGTGTATAGCTTACGGGCTTGCAACACTGCAAATCTTGCTCGACCGGTTTAGATTGCTGACCTTGGGCCAGCTGGAGTCAGACGCTGCACTGCCTGTTAATCGCTTACTACAGTGGGCCGCTGTACAGGTGACAGCTACCACACCACCACAAATTCCTGTGCAATACTTATTATCTTGTATATTTTTATCCAATGAAAATCGTTTTTAAAACTTGTTACGCATTTGATGATTACAAACAGTATAAATAGCATATATAATAAACCACAAAATAGATATTTCATCTCTGTGTAAAGTGTAATTGGCACGGCAATAAAGCCAGCCATGTACAGTGGTGTCAAGTAACGCCCCAGAGTTACACAACTGTCGTATCATGTATAACAGGCAGCAGTAGTAAGGTGGTGTAATGACTTTCAAACGTGAAAGTTTGATACTAGGTGCAGACATTATACATTAAACCATTACACCCTGCAGTTTGGCTCTAGTAGTTGCTTACAAGCTGAAAGCTTTTAACAAAACTTATATGACTCCATCGGAACCAAACTAGAACGCAAATTTTTTTATGATAAGCAAATAAACGCCACACCCACTAGGTGTGTTTATCCAAAGAAAACAAACCTAGTGCCAGAAAAGAATATAAAATTCCAAAAAAACAGCAACCCAGTCTATACAATCAATAGAAGACAACTTGAAGGCTAAAAACCAATTACTCACCGCGGCATAGGAAGCTTACTCTACCAAAAGGCTCCATTTTCCAGGTAGAGGTAAAGGGTACTTATCATAAAAACCAACAAAATCTCATATTCTGGATATTGAAGTATTTCGACAAATATCAACTGTAGCAGTTACGGGTTTTTAATTCAATTTTTTATCCGTAGAAACATTTTTAATATTTTTTTTAACTTTTTCAAAGGTTTTCTGTGGCATTGTTAGAGCATCTTCTTTTTTAAAAAAAAGCATCACCTAGCTGCTGCCAAACTCAGAATTTTTTTGAGCAGGTAGGCTATTTTTTGTGGTGTCGAAGGTGACACAAATGCTGTGGTTGTACGTACTGGAGATTTCTGTCTAACAAAAAGAGAAGAGCATTCCAAAATGACAATCAAATATTTTGCATTATTGGTGATTTGACTGTTTGCTTGCTACATGTGAGCACATCAATAGCTCTTTCTGAGTGCCATGACTGAGCAACGGACTAATGTGAAACCTGAATGTGAGACAGAGAAAAACTGTTTTTCTTCAAGAAAAGTAAATTATTCAGGAGCTTTGACTACCTGTTCTATCTAGTAAAACCAAACAGCGACTGAGGCAATAAAATAGAAGCTGTCCCCAGTCCTCATTAACCCGTCCCAGCAGGTATTTTCCTGTCTTGTATATCATCCAAGACTTACACATACCGCATCTACACAATAAAAAGTGCGAGGGAAAATGCCTTTAGACAATAGTCTCAAATCACTACAAAAGTTAGCTCACAGAGTTTAAAAATATTGGTTGTTGTTCCATTATATAATTATAAATCAGTCACAGAGGGAAGGCTGACCATTAAATTTATGCTGACAGAGTAGCTGTTTGTTGCTTATACAAAGCATGAGCGGCTTAATGAGAATCAAAAGATATTATAAACATCTAGGTAGTCTTTGTTCTTCATAGAGGAAGTTACACGGGGGAGGATAACTTCAAGACGCACACCACTAGAGTTTTAGCAGATCACTAGGCTACTGCACACAATTGAATTTTGTTGAAACCTCATCCAGTAAGTGATGTATTAACCTATAAATCCTATTCTGTCTCCCACACAAGTTGAAGTGATGGGAGAGGTCAGCCAGCACCTGATCATAAACACTTTAGTTATCTCAAAGGCTTTTGAAACACTCAATAGAAACCGCGAATGTTTGATGCTGGCATGTAATCTTTCAATGACAGATAAATACTATCTTCATCTAACCTTGTTTTTCATCCTGATAAAAACTGCCATAAGATTGCAATTTTCTCTCATTCTCAAATGTTAAATTTAGTTGAGCCTGTCTAGTACAGCACTTGTTGATAGTGTATGTATCCGTGTACGTGTATGTGTAAGTGTTTGTGCACACGTACGTGTACATGTATGTGTATGCGCTCGTGTACGTGTTCATGTATGTGTACAATAAGGCCAGCTTTTTTATAACTTTGGCATCATTGGCTGCCAGCAGAGAAGTTACCTTAAGTCATCAATATCTATTTTTTGCCTGGAGAATAAAACATAGGAAGAGCTATTGGGAGGGGCCTTGTTTACTTGAGTGAAATGTAATCCAAAGTAGTCAGTGTACTGTAAGGGATGGGGTGCTGAGATGTAGTGTGGGTGGGTGGGGGTGCTGGGATGTAGTGGGGGTGGGTGGGGTGCTGAGATGTAGTGGGGATGGGTGGGGGTGCTGAGATGTAGTGGGGTGGGTGGAGGTACTGGGATGTAGTGGGGATGGGTGGGGGTGCTGAGATGTAGTGGGGATGGGTGGAGGTACTGAGATGTAGTGGGATGGGTGAGGGTGCTGAGATGTAGTGGGGGTGGGTAAAGGTGCTGAGATGTAGTGGGGGTGGGTGGGAGTGCTGAGATGTAGTGGGGATGGGTGGGGGTACTGAGATGTAGTGGGGGTGGGTGGGGGTGCTGAGATGTAGTGGGGGTGGGTGGGAGTGCTGAGATGTAGTGGGGGTGGGTGGGGGTGCTGAGATGTAGTGGGGGTGGGTGGGAGTGCTGAGATGTAGTGGGGGTGGGTGGGGGTGCTGAGATGTAGTGAGGGTGGGTGGGGGTGCTGAGATGTAGTGGGGGTGGGTGGAGGTGCTGAGATGTAGTGGGGTGGGTGGGGGTGCTGAGATGTAGTGGGGATGGGTGGGGGTGCTGAGATGTAGTGGGGGTGGGACGGGGTGCTGAGATGTAGTGGGGGTGGGTGGGGGTGCTGAGATATAGTGGGGTGGGTGGAGGTGCTGAGATGTAGTGGGGGTGGGTGGGGGTGCTGAGATGTAGTGGGGGTGGGTGGGGGTGCTGAGATGTAGTGGGGATGGGTGGGGGTGCTGAGATGTAGTGGGGATGGGTGGGGGTGCTGAGATGTAGTGGGGGTGGGTGGGGGTGCTGAGATGTAGTGGGGGTGGGTGGGGGTGCTGAGATGTAGTGGGGGTGGGTGGGGGTGCTGAGATGTAGTGGGGATGGGTGGGGGTGCTGAGATGTAGTGTGGGTGGGTGGGGGTGCTGAGATGTAGTGGGGATGGGTGGGGGTGCTGAGATGTAGTGGGGATGGGTGGGGGTGCTGAGATGTAGTGGGGATGAGTGGAGGAAGTGAGATAATATCTACTGGTTTTGATACCAAAACAGATCCACAAGAACTCTCAGATAGCTCCCTTACACCACGTATACTCTCCCTTACACCACGTACACTCTCCCTTACACCACGTACACTCTCCTTTACACCACGTACACTCTCCCTTACACCACGTACACTCTCCCTTACACCACGTACACTCTCCCTTACACCACGTACACTCTCCCTTACACCAAGTACACTCTCCTTTACACCACATACACTCTCCTTTACACCACGTACACTCTCCCTTACACCACGTACACTCTCCCTTACACCACGTACACTCTCCTTTACACCACGTACACTCTCCCTTACACCACATACACTCTCCTTTACACCACATACACTCTCCTTTACACCACGTACACTCTCCCTTACACCACGTACACTCTCCCTTACACCACGTACACTCTCCTTTACACCGCGTACACTCTCCCTTACGCCACGTACACTCTCCCTAACATTTTATCTATGTTTGCATAAGAGCAGCTAGAAATTAGTATCTTTTAAAGCTGATCACTAAACTGGGGACATGCTGACAGCCAATGACTTAGTACAAACCCAGATGTTTGACTCAAGTGGATTATTAGATGATCCATATTGGGTTTGTCGCTACAACCATTCTTGTAACAATATCAACGATGTTAGTGAATAAAGATTATCTCGTCTCTGCAGTAGTTAAGTTTCTATGCCTACAGTTTTAATTTATTTTCATAATTTCAGTGAATAGCAATCGTGTGATGCCATTGTTAGAACTTATTTATTATTGATTTTGATCAATAATAAATGATAGTCATATACAGCTAACATCAATGTTTTGAGAGAACCAGAGTTGCTCCTGGTTTTACATGATTCAAACGTACACTTACGACTCATAGATATCTGGAAAGTGAGCTTGAAAAACTGTAAAAAGTTGAACTAGTCAACAATAATCATTTAAGCGTATGCGCCGATTTCCACCTTTATTATCTTCCACCGTTTGCACAGAAAAATCTACAAAAATGCCTAAAAAATTTTTCCGCAGTTTGCCACTTTGAGCGTCTTGTTTACAAGTTGCAGCTCACATTCCTCCACAATACTTTCATCAAAATTATTATGAAAGAAAACGAGGTTTTTCAAATAACTATTATTGTTTATAATGATACCAAACAATAAATTATATTTGAACGAACGAAACATTGTACTCTTTTAATCTTTTTAAAACAATCGTTACATGAATAGTATAGAGTCTAAAAAATAGTTTTTAGTATTTCTTGAAAACTTTTCGTTGATACACGCATGACATTGAAACTTTCAATCAATTTTTTTTCTTTCAATTAGTCAACCTATTGTCTCATACCAATGGCTCAGCGGCGGAGATGAAATAATAGATGAAATCTTTAGCTCATGTCAATACCCCTTGTCATTAGTGATTTACTAACCTTTTCAGCAGATAGTAATATTCAAATATTGTCCAAGCACATGTATGCATAGAAATCTTGTTTAAACAATTGATAGCACCCCAAAGCTTATGATAATGCCAATGAGTATATTTTTAATTGCCGTGTTACAAAATCATATCTAATATTCAATCTGTGACTCCCACTAAAATTTTTAACAAGATCAAGTAAGCCATTCACAAGTAAGTTCACTACTCATAGGCTTAACATCCACGTCTCAGAATACTGTGTTTGTAGAGGGACAGAGCAAGTCTGTGACTTTTCAGTAATCAGAGATGGTATTATGTCAACAGTAATTTGGACGGTCACCAACTTGGAACTAAGGCCATAAGTAAGCACACTATTGGCAAAATTTAACTTAAAATACTTTGAAAAGTTTTTGCTGGAGAAAAAGTTATATAACTGCTGCCGCTGTTGATTAATACCTCTATCTTGACCTACTACCCAACATCATTAGTTGCTATAAATACCAACACCAGCTATGTCATAATTCAATCTTATAAAAGTTATAAAAACGATTGCAAATATTTTCTATCTTTTAACATTCTGATTAAAGACGGTACCACAAGTAACAGGGGGGGCGTCATATTGGTACCATTTTGAATCGGCTTTTGTGCATTGGAGCACGACTGCATAATGCTAAGGCGATTGTTATTTAGGTTTGACCAATCATTGATGAAAAAATAACTTCCCTGTTTTATCTTTTTTAAGTCAAATTGAGTTAAGAAAAGATTCAAAAATAGGCTCCGCCGAAAGCTGCCAAAAGCTTCCTTCTATCTACCCTCCCTGTCAAACTGGCACGTACCTGCAGGGCTATCTCTCCTTAGAAAAAAGAATGACTTTATATCAGATTTATCAGCTAATTTGTTTAACGCAAACTTCCTCGTAGCCCTGCGCTAACATGGCCTCCAGTACCTAACTAGTACAGTAATGTTGTACAGCCTTCACCGTCAATCATTAACGCACAACACTGACTTTTATGGGTGAGATTTGTACATAATCTCTCTCACCTTGCGCCTCTTGTGCAATCGGTACTTCAACTGGTATGACAAGCACCTTTTGAGATTGGAAGGCTGCTGATTTATTGTCATAAAACATGAAATATGTAAATTTATTGGAGGTAGTGAATGAAAAATTTTAAAAAGCTAGTATC
The DNA here is from genome assembly GCA_945261195.1 of Cryptosula pallasiana. Taxonomy (NCBI): domain Eukaryota; kingdom Metazoa; phylum Bryozoa; class Gymnolaemata; order Cheilostomatida; family Cryptosulidae; genus Cryptosula; species Cryptosula pallasiana. Next base: position 2,457,353 of record OX183137.1, read on the forward strand.
ACTAACCCATTGACAACTGGCCGGCTATAAACAAATTAGCTAATCAATTTGTATCATGTCTTGTGTTTTAATCATCAAACTCTCTCTCCTTGGTCACGAAGGAGTTGTCCACCTTACACATTTGTCAGTTTAAAAAAAGCTAAATAAAGCAATCTGGAAAATCTTTTGATTGGCTCAAGAGCATGTAATGTTGTAGCCATTAATAGCTCAAGAGCATGTAATGTTGTAGCCATTAATAGCTCAAGAGCATGTAATGTTGTAGCCATTAATAGCTCAAGAGCATGTAATGTTGTAGCCATTAATAGCTCAAGAGCATGTAATGTTGTAGCCAAGGCTGTAAAACATGAATTACCAAGCCTTTAAAGTGTGGCAGTTATTGACTTCCCTCCTAATAGTATTTCAAAAATAGTAAAAAATTGAAATTATTCCCAGCCTTGAATTTGGCCATTAATCTAAAAGGAAACATTTTCCTATCTGATTTGGGAAACCTCGCTACACGGTTAACTGCACTTACTCCGTCAGTGAAAATCTATTGGCTCTTCGTAACACATAATTAAACATGCATAAACGATTATCAGGAGAGACAACTCTCCTTCATGACCTCAGAAAATAAAATGAACCTGTTGAGCTCCAAGAGTAAAGTCTTTTTGCTTTAAATGGTGGAATCTGAACAATTTTTGGCACTGGCTCACTAAAGTATCAATTTCTGTAAAGTGTTTTTATACATCTGTTTTCTTGCAAAGGGGTCAAGGTTAATCTAAAAGGTCGCATGTAGTCTGCTGTTGATTTCTCAGAGTGTTACTACAAGGAACTTCCACATTGCCCTATACAACAGCTCTGAAATATCAGCACTGTTGGGCATACATTAAAAAAATAAGTACATATTAAATTGCAGTATATCTGTGGCTTTTACTGCAAAAATCGACACGACTCTCAGGAGGTCAAGGAAGTGAATAAAAAATAATAAGGGAGGGTGACTCAACAGCAGCAACAGTTTGACTTGTTTTTTCATGAACTGCCAAAGAGTTTAGTCACTCAAAATCACCATTATGACATCCCACACATGTCTATGGTTCGTGAAACCTTCAATTTGTACATCTCTGTGTTCTCTAAGAACTAGACATATATACTGGCTGGAGTAAATAGACCATAGACACATATACTGACTTGAGTAGATAGACCATAGACACATATACTGGCTGGAGTACATAGACCATAGACACATATACTGACTTGAGTACATAGACCATAGACACATATACTGGCTTGAGTACATAGACCATAGACACATATACTGGCTTGAGTACATAGACCATAGACACATATACTGGCTTGAGTACATAGACCATAGACACATATACTGGCTTGAGTACATAGACCATAGACATATATACTGGCTTGAGTACATAGGCCATAGACACATATACTGACTTGAGTACATAGACCATAGACACATATACTGGCTTGAGTACATAGACCATAGACACATATACTGGCTTGAGTACATAGACCATAGACACATATACTGGCTTGAGTACATAGACCATAGACATATATACTGGCTTGAGTACATAGACCATAGACATATATACTGGCTGGAGTACATAGACCATAGACATATATACTGGCTTGAGTACATAGACCATAGACACATATACTGGCTTGAGCACATAGACCATAGACATATACTTTGACATAATTAAACATAAACAGTAGCTGTAAGATAAAGCCTTCCAAAATCTCAATCAGCGTCAGTAAGGAAGTTTTCAAGTATTCGTTACAATCGAAGACATTGTCAGGTGTTTCACTCTGAGTCAAAACAAACTCAGTTCATTTTTTTTTCTTCGGCCAGTAGTATCAAGTGAGAAAATTTAGAATAAAAAAATGCATTTATTTTAGGTGCAACACTGTTGATTTTTTTGATAATGCTCTTTGGGGTTTGAGGTTGACTAATTTTGCAACATGGCGTATGTCACGGAATAGCCAGTCCCACACTTGCCCCGTTACCTAAACCCCTTCAGTAATTGTACAATGGCAAACCTAGCTTTGGTATAAATATAGGAAACCTAGCTTTGGTATCTATAGCAAACCCAGTTATGGTATCTATCGCAAACCTAGCTTCAGTATCGGAATGTAAGAAACAAAGCGGTGGATACAAAGCTCAGCTCAGGCGTATGTCTAAGGCATTAAGGAAGTATGTTTGAATGGAACTCCTAAAAGCGCGTCAAAAACCTTTTCCTCATCAATCGATAGTGTCTAATAATTACTCATACAGGTGTTATACGGTGTAACACATAAGTTCTACAAGTGCTACACATATGTTGTACAGATGTTACGAGTATGTTTTACAAGTGTTGCGCATACATTGTGCAAGAGTTACATTTCACTTATATTGTACCCGTGTTACATATTTGTTGTATAGGTGCTACGCATGTGCTACACAGGTGCTGTAAAGGTGTTGTAAATGTGATGCAAAGGTATTATAAGTTGTTGCACACGTGTTGTGTAAGTGTTGAACATATGCTACATATGTGCTACATGTACTGTGCAGGTGTTTGCAAGTGAAAATGCATTGCACGCTATTCCAAGTTACTGCTAATACACCCCCCCCCCCCCCTTCACAGCCCTTTCCCATCCCACCACCCCATCCTCTCTCCCATGTGCGTATGGATAAAACTTATAGCTGTCTGACTCTGTCTGTACAATGTGGAAGACAGCATGTTGTCAGGTTTGGTGAGTATCCCAGGCTAGTAATGTTAGTAAATCAAACAACACCACTGCATTACTTACCAAAAATGGAGATGGTTCAAACCGCCAAGAGTGCAGCAAACTGTAAATTGTTTGTGAAGTGAGCTGGTAGCGTCAGCCAACGAACTATCGCTAGTAACGGTTAAATGAAATCACTCTCATGGATAGAGCTTTAATTGATAAGTAACTGAAGGAGCGCGAATGATATAACAATAATCTGTCATTTTAACACGCTTCCTTCTTTCCTACTGGAAGAAATCGACTGTTACTCAGCTGTGTCAATGCTGTGTGGGACGGCTATCTGTGTATGTTAGTTCATACTACCAGCAACATCATCTGCTAGTATTTAGTATAGCTGCAGAACTGGCTACTTTCTGACAAAGTCTGTGTACTTTTTTTTATCTGACTAACAAACATCATCTACCTAGAACCCACAAAGAGCTTCTACAAAATTAATTTTCAGTGCTGCGCTTTATAAGAATTTAGGAGTTTGGATTATAAATCAATTAATAAATCAATCAATGGATCAGTTGATGCGTGAAGTAATTGAATTATACATTGTTCCCAGCAATCCGAGTGTGGTATAGGGTGCATTACCATTGACCGGCATTGGAAAACAATGCATCAACACTGTCAGTAGACCATCTGAGACTTTGACATGATGGACTGCTGCCAACTATGCTGTTGACAGCGCTGACATCATAAGCTTATTTTAAACTGCAGATAGCATTACTGTCTGAGGAGCCGAAAGCGTTTTCAAGTAGCAATAAAACATTGAACTTCCTTCGTCCTTCAAAGATGCAGCATAGGAGTTTGCTTTTCTTTCAGGCCACTGTACATAGTAGCGCAACGTCAATAGGCTTATTGATTAATGCCAACAATAGCTGAATACATAAACATTGACAGCTACAAAGACATGCCACTAGCAGGGCAATGTAATCAATCAATTGTCATTCCAAGGGGACTTTCATTTTCATTTTGTCAACAACCAAATCTGTGTAGCAGGCAGCAGGGTGCAGATATTACTCAACTGCTATCAGTGAGTAAATACTTACTCGACTAGTAATCTACTAGTAGTTGACTAGTGAGTTAATAGTAACTTGTCTTACCTGACACTGATCACTGATACACGTACGTGAGTGTAGCTCTTCTCACTTGGAATACTTTCTAATTTTCGAATGAATAGATGAAGGAAAATTATTTTTTGTTTCATCTCTTAACAACGGATATAAAAAAGTGATGCTGACGTTAGAGCAGGGGTGGGCACAAGTGGAAAGATATAACTCCAAAGTTAGGCTTGCTCAAGAAACCCTACTCTAAAGTGAACCAGAGTGAACGAAATAACCTACAAGTATAGAGTAGAGTAGAGTTATTTATTCTCTTATCAGGGACGAGTACAGTTTTTTTAGAGTAAAGCATCTGTAAGAGTAGAGTACTGATGGACGAGAGTAGAGTAACGTCTAACAAATGCCAGAATGCAGTAGAGCAGTCAGCTCAACTAAGGAGTTGACAAAAAATAGTCAAAGAAAAATATCATGATGAATAATGTCTTATAATCATGTCTTCTACTCCCAATGAGAAGACCGCTTGTCTGAATTCATTAAAAGATTTTCATCAACACTGTTGTGTTTGTATAGTTGGTTTATTAGTACTAACCAAGTACAAGTGACAAAATATATAGACACAACTAAGCACTACTAAACTCAATGAACAACCGACGACTATATCTAATTATACATGAACAGGAAATAGATATGCACGTGTGGTTTAGTGGTTAAAGTGCTTGCACTTCAATCCTGGATCTGGGGGTTCGATTCCCAGCACGGTTATCTGTGAGCAAGATATTTGGCTTCCTATGCTCTGCCTGGTCGGATATGGGCATAAAAATAACGTGGTCCCTAGTTTGATTGCACTCTCCATAATAACTATGGAGTCATGCTAGTAAAAGATCCCCCTCTGCCTTTTCGGAAGAGTAGGGTGCTGCTCACACAAGCTCCAAGCTTATGAGACCCGTCTTTAGGGTTGCCCACAAGGCACAGCTCAGAAAACAACAAAACAACAAAACAACAATTTATAGACCAGCAATGAACTCAAGACACGAGTCATACAGTAATATGTAACAGACACAATTAATTGTCTTCTTTTTCCCCCGATTGTGCTTTCGACGGATGATCCGCCATCAACCTACAGCTCATCCTTCCCTCCACAATAATATGACCATATCCTATGGTTTCAGGCTTGTGCTAGGGACTAGGACTGCTATTTGTACGGCTCAGTTCAATCATTTAAAATTGTACATACATGTACACATACACATATTGTACATACATGTACACATACACATATTGTACATACATGTACACATACACATATTGTACATACATGTACACATACACATATTCTTTCAGTGTTGCAAGTAATTGTTCACGGCTGTACAGAAACCTCTAAAATACCACCGCTGTTACTACTGTTACTACTGTTACTACTGTTACTACTGTTACTACTGTTACTACTGTTACTACTGTTACTACTGTTACTACTGTTACTACTGTTACTAATGTTACTACTGTTACTACTGTTACTACTGTTACTACTGTTACTACTGTTACTACTGTTACTACTGTTACTACTGTTACTACTGTTACTACTGTTACTACTGTTACTACTGTTACTACTGTTACTACTGTTACTACTGTTACTACTGTTACTACTGTTACTACTGTTACTACTGTTACTACTGTTACTACTGTTACTACTGTTACTACTGTTACTACTGTTACTACTGTTACTACTGTTACTACTGTTACTACTGTTACTACTGTTACTACTGTTACTACTGTTACTACTGTTACTACTGTTACTACTGTTACTACTGTTACTAGTGCCCATTGTATAAATGTCAAGTGTACGGACATGTAAACTTTTGACTCAACAACAAAAGTACCAAGCCTGGTAGTTATACTGGTCTACTAACCATATGAAAACATGCAAAGTAATAGACCAGACAATTGTATTCAAAAGTAATGTGGAAAATGTACTGTAATTTTTTGTTTTATTGGGCCAATATTAAGCCAGACGGCAACAAGCAACAGAAATTAAAAACGATAAAATTTTAATAAATTTTTTGAAAATATATAGACAATCTATTTAACTGTTAAAACTACTGATTATCGAGGGGAGAGATTCTCGGAAACATGAAAACAGAAACAAAAACGAATGTCTGAACAAATAACATTATTTACAAGATAAAAAGTGGATGAAGAAATAGAAAGTCATAACTTACGACTTTGGAGGGATTTTGTAAAAAAAAAAACCACAGAATCATAGCATTGATTAATAATAACTAATTTGAGATTCTATAGAATTAGATGGCAAAAAGAGTATTGCAATAATTGATTACAGAACATACACCTTCTAACGTCTTATGACTATTGTAAGTTAAAGAAGATTGTTTGTTCACAATGTACATGTACTAGCATATTAGCGAGCAGGGTAATGTTTGGTGTTTACTGTTTTAGAATTAACTATTGAAATTGTAGAGTGGATACTTTAGCATGTGTTTATCTCTTTATAACTTGTTACATTTCAAGAATACTAGAGTAGACAATGTGCTCTCACTCAAGGTGGCGCGATGTGTCTTTATTATCACTTCTCCATGAGAGAAAACCCGCTCGACTGACGCTGATGAGGCAGGTGTTATCATGATTTATCTTGCATACTTTGCTAGTTTTGGCAGCTGTGATGCTCGCTCACTCCAGAACTCGAAGATAATCTGCGTGGTAGTGGCCGACTCCATGATCTCTAAATACCGCTGATACTCAGCTGCTCCTGTGAGACAGTGCGTTGGTCGCTGCTGATGTCGCCTGTATCGGGCCATGACGACGTCACCAGCCGCTTCCCCTTTTTCTGCTCCTTCATCCCTGTCAAAATCCAAATCATCATCTGAGCCCATTGCAAGAAGAATGCTGTCTGTAAAAAAAAAAGAGCATGATAACAATTAAGAGTTAATGAACTAAGAAAATGATCGTAGCAAGTGCATGATATTGGATTGTTGGTCTTACTGATTGAGAATCATCTTCTCCCTCTCTAAGCAAGATAATGGGCAGGCAACTCCTCCACCACTGCCTCCTACCCAAACCAGTTTGAGCACTTAAACAACTAGCATAATCATGATAGCGCAGGGTAACAGATAAGCCTATTAGACATTCATTATGTATACATTATTCTGATAGATACGTATGCCTTTGTAGTAAATTTCAGGCTGATAACCATTCAATAAACTAGTCACTTACTGTCCCAAGAACTGGCGGGAGATCACGGGACTCGTCTTTGTCCAATCCAGGAATGCTTACAAAAGTATTTATAACTACTAGAACATGTACGAGGCTTCAACATGCATGGGATGAACCATGTATACCAGGGAATTGTGGGTATACAGCATAGAAAATAACAAATACTTCTCAGTAGTTACAAAACTTAAAACTGCTACAAGAAACACTTCTGTAATTCAGGTAAAAATGTAACATTGCTGACTTCATGACATAAAGTCAAATTGGGAAGGCAGAGGGTTTTCCATATCCAATTTCGAACTACGCAACCAAAGCCTAAAATTTGTAACGATTTTATAGCAGTTCATGTACATATTTGTTAATACTGGGATCTCCAGTACCTGTGAACCTGTCACAGCTGAGAAGACATGATTGCAGCTTGTTATCTAATACATAATGTGCTGCCATGCCCAGATATTCCCTCATCTTAATGTCAGTCAGATATCTGTTGTGATGGACAGGTCAGGTACATCCTTCAGGCTTTCTCGCAGCTGTTTCTTCATGTCTGTAGCATCTTTAACGATGTCACGTGTGGTTTTACGACTAAGATCACAAACAGGTGATTGGTTAGATTATTTTGTGTGTAGTGAGATGAAAACCACCCTGACAGTACACTAGAACAAAAGAGTATCTTGCCAAGGAGAACCTGTATTGCTTAGGTGGGTGTAAAAGAGAGGCTAAGGTCATTTCAAATTAATTCCTTGGTCTGTAGCAATAATCTGGGGATATTTAGATGAGGAGACAGGCTTCGTTTTTTTACGTTATATTCAATTTTCCCAAGTTTTGTCGCGCGAACATTTTAATAAATGGAGCAGGCTGGAAAACAAAGGCATATTGAGTACCCCAAAGGCATATTGAGTACCCCAAAGGCATATTGAGTACCCCAAAGGCATATTGAGTACCCCAAAGGCATATTGAGTACCCCAAAGGCATATTGAGTACCCCAAAGGCATATTGAGTACCCCAAAGGCATATTGAGTACCCCAAAGGCATATTGAGTACCCCAAAGGCATATTGAGTACCCCAAAGGCATATTGAGTACCCCAAAGGCATATTGAGTACCCCAAAAGCATATTGAGTACCCCAAAGGCATATTGAGTACCCCAAAGGCATATTGAGTACCCCAAAGGCATATTGAGTACCCCAAAGGCATATTGAGTACCCCAAAGGCATATTGAGTACCCCAAAGGCATATTGAGTACCCCAAAGGCATATTGAGTACCCCAAAGGCATATTGAGTACCCCAAAGGCATATTGAGTACCCCAAAGGCATATTGAGTACCCCAAAGGCATATTGAGTACCCCAAAGGCATATTGAGTACCCCAAAGGCATATTGAGTACCCCAAAGGCATATTGAGTACCCCAAAGGCATATTGAGTACCCCAAAGGCATATTGAGTACCCCAAAGGCATATTGAGTACCCCAAAGGCATATTGAGTACCCCAAAGGCATATTGAGTACCCCAAAGGCATATTGAGTACCCCAAAGGCATATTGAGTACCCCAAAGGCATATTGAGTACCCCAAAGGCATATTGAGTACCCCAAAGGCATATTGAGTACCCCAAAGGCATATTGAGTACCCCAAAGGCATATTGAGTACCCCAAAGGCATATTGAGTACCCCAAAGGCATATTGAGTACCCCAAAGGCATATTGAGTACCCCAAAGGCATATTGAGTACCCCAAAGGCATATTGAGTACCCCAAAGGCATATTGAGTACCCCAAAGGCATATTGAGTACCCCAAAGGCATATTGAGTACCCCAAAGGCATATTGAGTACCCCAAAGGCATATTGAGTACCCCAAAGGCATATTGAGTACCCCAAAGGCCCAACACCCTAATGGTAGTGGGCTGGACTGTCTACCACATAACGCGAAAAGTTTCCAAGCAATTTCAACCAAAATAGGTACTTTTACGTTTTACATGCACCTAACTCACTGCTAGTGCTTACAATGCCGCTCAAATGTTACATTGAGACACCGGTAATTGTTTGATATGTTACACATCAATGTTTAGCTACCCTTTTACATCACAATTGTACCCCCTTTACAAATGTATTCAACCCCACTAACAAAATTTTATGCGCCACGTTCAGAGGTAGGATTTTAAACTCAACATGCCCTTGCTGTAAAATGATGATGAGGCAATAAGGATGAGCTAGGGGCAGTTCATTATTTTATTTGCTGGAAACCTAAGGCCTACATTTTCTTCCAAAAAAATTAATGCGTTGAAATGCATATTCCAATGAGAAAGGCTCTTAGCTTACCGAGATTCTGGCACAAATTTGCTGTTTGCAATTTGAAGAAATCTCTGTACACCAGGTTTCTCTGGGAAACTGAGAGGAAGTGCAGAGTCTACAATCAAATCTATTCTGATTGATTGAGCCATGGCCTTCTGTTTGTGATGGTTTGCAGCGTAGCATGCATCTGACCTCGCTGAACATGTCACGAACTCGTCCATGGTCCATTGATCAGTTGACTTAAGTTGTAACTTAGACCAAGCCTCGAAATTCTCATAGCTAAAAAGACAATACAATAAATAAGTATTGGCAAGAATAAAACGCCAGGTTTCGACTCAAAATGTTTAAAAATGTTTAGCTACCGGGTTAGGCAGTTCTCAAATACAATAGATCTTTCAAATACAATAAATTGATAGGGTTACTAATAGTTTTTGAATTACGAGGGCTGGGTTTGGTGTGAAATAAATACAGAGTGGTGGACCACATCAGAGCCCTTTGAGTAAGCGGGAAGGAGGATCATACTTATATTCTCTTCTTTTACAATGATAAGTTCCCTCCTAGGGAGGCACATACATGTGATGTACTGGTATGCAATGTAGAATAAGGATGACAATTACAATAATTAAATAATATTATATGCGGTGGGCATGGTTGAATGAAACATTTGAAGTACCGATATGGGTATTACAGCATCTCAATGGGTGGGCACCCGGCATATACACCCTTCTACTCTCTGTAATTGTTCCATATAATTTTCTTGATAAATGTGAGTGTTAGTTGGTAGGGTGATCAGTTTCTGATATGAAGTGCATTTGTATACGTTCAGCGGCGTACATTTGAATATACGAAGAGTGGTGAACCGGGGAGGAGTAGAAATTGTGTTGGCCTAGCTAGCATAGTGGTGCTGAGTTTAGCCTAACATAACTTATAGTTAACTATGGCCTATCAAAGGTTCGTTGTAGACCCCTGAACACGAATGTTCTGGTATTGTGCTTTCCAAACCAGAATATTCAAAAACAAAAAAATTAAAAAAACAAATAATTAAAACAAAGTTTAAAAAAGTCTGTAACAAAAATTTCCTCCAAGGGGTATTCGATCCTGGGACCTTATACACTATTTGCAGTAGCACTAACCACATAGCCACGGAGTTATTGCATTTTATTCATATTAGATTAACTATTATTAATTATTTTTAACTATTTTTCAATTATTTATTGTTATTGATGAAAAATATTCCCTAGTTGACTTTTGGTTTTGGTTACAACACGCCCCTGAGGCCTATAATAATATGGCAAGTTTTCTGACAACTGACTGAAGATTATCTACTATTTATTATTATTCCTGGGTGCAAAAGATGAACACTCACATGACCGGGTGTGCCTTCCTGATATGGCTGTGATAATTCTTGGTTGTAGACGAGGTCTCCTGAACGAACTTTGGACATAACTTACAGGTAGATGAGGTCCCCTTCTCTGTGTTCTCATAACCATTGTAGGCGAACTGAATGATTGTCGACTCCCCAGACTCTGCCTTGCTGCTTGCCTTGGTTGTGCTGGTACTGGTTGTTTTACTTTTACTTTTGGCTGGCCTTGTGGCTGATTCAGTTTTACTACTCTTACTCTTAATCTTACTGCTGGCAACAACTTTACTCTTAGACCTGGTTGGTTCTGGCTGACTGCTTGCGCTCTGAACTCTTCTTTTAGTCTTAGAGTTTGACTTAGGCCTAGGAGCAGAGTTGCTTCCGGAATTGGATGATGATGAGCTGAGCTCAACAGCAGCACCACTTCCACTGGAAGCTTCTATAGTTCTCCTTTTTTTATTCACGGTTACGTTATCGTCGTCATCACTTGATTTCAAATCACCTACCCACCTGACTCCCTGTGATTTTGCCTAGGCTATGATGATGTGCCATGATTGGAAGAGTTAAAGAACTTGATTGATGTCAATCAATCAATAGTCTTCCTCTATCTAAAACTTGAGCTCAATGTTGGTTGGCCCCTCAACCTTTCATATGCACTCGGCAAATGGTTTAATTCGTTGGTGTAAAGTGGTTGGGTAAAACAAGTTTAGGAACACATGCTACAATTAAGCTGTAACCTGCAGATGTTATCCAAACTGCATGGCCGAAAGAAATGAGAGAGTGTAATCAGCAACATGCTAGTCTGAGTTTATTTTTATTATTATCCACTCCATAGACATCTTCCAAATAATTTAAGTTATGATCGATCTACTCCATAAGCATTTGATTGCTGTTGTATAAAAAAGTAGATCTGGGGCTACAATTGGAACTTCCGCAATATTGCTAGGAAACGGCGGCAACAAAACTGAATGAAATGGGAAAAAGTATCTTTCCATCTCTATGATTTATGTACAGTGTGAACTCGAGTGCAACAGGCAGTTCAATAAGCAAGTAGAGTTGAATATGGTACTCAGATATGAGAGTAGAGTAAGAAAGAGTTCATGTATAATTCAGAGTAGAGTGGAGTTGGAGCCAAACAGTAGACAAGTAAGAGTTACTCTTTTCAAAGTTACACCGGCAAGAGTAGAGTGAATTTCTGTGGTTCCCTATCTCGAGTATAACTCGAGTACAAGTCAAAAACTCGAGTTGCCCACCCCTGGGTTGGAGTACCATATGGTCCATGACAACACCTGTTGGGTCATTGATATAAGTAGACCAAGTGTACACAGTCATTGTCTGTGACCTTCCTAATTACCAACCATTTAGTACTGGCTGGTCAATACAAAATGTTTTTGAACACCTGTTGAGCATTTAATCCTGGAGTTGTCTTATTTTCAATGCTACAACTCCTGACCTCTGTATTTGTTGAAGCTTGGCTGTTACTAGTACGTTATTAAGTGAGATAGACTAAGGATCAAATACTCTTTTAACAAATGGGACGCGAGGAGTCATTAAAAAAAAATATGATGTGGTGGGCAAGTAGAGAATAAATAACAGATGAGTCCACAAAACGACGCTATATAAAAGAATCGTGAAGAATTTAATTAATCAATGCTCGCTGATAACAGATGCGGACAAAAAACATTTGTTTGCAATTTAAACAGTTCTTGTAATTGAAACACAAAACGGTCAAGTGACAAAGTTTTTCAGTTTGACAAAAGTGACATCCAGGGCTATGAAATTTTTAGTCATTATTGGAATTTCAAAGGAGAGTTCAGATCTGGAAGACCAAAGGCTTCTAAGATCATGTTACATCTCTTTACTACATCTGGGTCTTTGCTCCACTCTGTTGCTTCACCTTTTCTCCTAGTATCCCAGCTCACCATTGCTACTCCAGCCTGGCTGTCAAACCTTAAAGCCTCACAGGCTAAATCAAACATAATGAGCTGGTAGATCTAGGTAGTTGAATACTTTCTCCACTGTACCTCGTTTGTCCTACAAGCAGTATAACAGCTTTTTGTAGGGAATTTATATTTTCTTTATAGCCTAAACCTTCAATTATATTTTTTAATACTGTATACGGTTTATCCGAGTTAAATTGCGCAAAGTTGCATTTCTGCAAACATCATAAGACTTTCAACTTGAAAAATTATGTGCTACTGCTGTCATCAAAAGCTTAATTCCAACAACTTTGTGTAAACATAGCCAAGGGATTTTATTGATAAAAAGCATTAAAACAATTCAAACAAGGAAAAAACCAATTCCACTTACAATTTTCTACTGAAATCTTAATAATGGTTTATAATTACCTATTTTTGCTGACTGAAGTAGTTGTTAGTCTTACACCACCGATAAAGCCTGGTTCACATACATATCGTAGATGCTCGCAAGTGATAACAGATCATCGTACGACGGATCCGCGATACATGTTCACATAAACTTGGTAAACTCACGATCGCAGCAGGTATAACCACTCTCTTGACTGGGAGGTCACAAAATCTCGAAACACGTCTTCACTAACCAACGACTATATGCATACTAAATGAATTATCGTTGTTCAATTATACCAAATAATTTATTATTTTTAACAGTTATAAAAAATTTATTACATTTTTGCTCATATTATCATTAAATGTTATTCCATATTTTTTAATTAAATTTTTAACTGTTGTTCAATGGTGCATTATCATTTTTTACCATCTCTTGACATAAAATTTTGAATCTCAATTTATAATAATATGCTAATTATGCTATTATATAAAAATTTAAAGAAAATATATGTATTTATACATTTAAATCAATTATCACAATATTTCACTCAGAAAATTAATAATACATAATAATAACTATTTATAATTAAACAATAATTTAATTATTTATCATAATTTTTTGATGGCAGTCATTTTTACATGAGTAACCTTGACCTGAATGTGGTTTTTGAGAAAAAAGTAAGAAAATTTACTCTCCATCGTACGACAGTCGCACGAAAGTTTGTTCAGCTGAACTTTTCTACGAGCCTCTACGACAGCGTGCGACATCGTACGAGCCACAGGAAATAAAGGTTCACATACATCGCAGATGCTCACACAAGGGATCCGCGATCTCTTGCGAGCATCTACGATATGTATGTGAACCAGGCTTTATGCTACAATTAAATAATAAAGAGCAGTAAATGAATCAAACAAAAGCATTGAGCATCAGAAGCTCTATTTCCTAAAAAGCATACCTCAAGTAAACTGTCATAGTTGATAGCCAAAGCATTAACTCCATTTTCCAGCGCACGGCGAATAGTTGATGCTTTTCCAGCCCAATGAAAGCAGAACCATTCCACGCACTTATTTGATCGCACAGCTGTAATCATTTTCTGGCAAAGATGGTGATCACATCCATTAGTCCAGACATGGGGGTTGGGTAGATGGAACCACCATTTCTCATCTGACGGATCGTGGTTTAATACAATTTCTGCTGAATGACGAATGAATTCCAGCTTATGAAACGAGCGATAGAGTGATGTGGCTGAGGAAAAAGAGTCACGGTAAGCAATTAGCATCGAATGCCGAGGGAAGTAGTCGGCGATAGCATTCATCATGTGATCATCATAAGTAGTAGATTTCTAGAACACCGAACCACCAGGTGGAGTTTGCCGTAAATACATCTTGACAACTGCAACAGCTATTCGCTTACATTCTGGTGTTTTAGAATAACTCTCTGCACTGTGATATCAGTGGTCTCCGTGCATTATGCTGTAAAGTATACCCTGTGGCCTGAAAAAAACCATCCAGCCAGGTAGAGAGTTGAAAACTTGAACCCAGGCTGTAGAGCCACACCGAGATGTGTGCAGCATCCACACCACCCTACGGTCTCCCACATCAATATTATCTGCTAACTCATAAAAGTATTTAATCGGTAGAATAACCAGTCTGGTTGTATGACTGGTTTGAGCCATAAAATTGAAAGCGAATTCTCTCACATCCAGTATATCACAATCTACTTCAGTGAAAGTAGCTGTCTTAGAGGTGACTGACAACAAATGCATTCTATTATTTAATACAATATCAGCTGGTGCAAATCTTTCATGTACGGTAAAGTGTGTGCGCGGATCCATGTGCATATATTTCTTCAGCGGATTTGTCCAGACTACCTGAAGAACTTGCGCAGGTTGACTTTTTGGTTCTTCTCCCATATCTAGATTGATTTCTCTTCTTGCCCCTGCAAAAAATTGTTCAACTTTAATTTTTTGCGGTGGACAACTGCAGCGAGAGAAACTTGCCAGCTTTACAAAGAAGTTACATTACTTTGAATCCACTGACAACTATTTTGCGTGCCTAAAAAATCTTTGCCCAGTTTTGATTTTCATACCAGGTTTTTGCAGTGAGTGTAATTAAAACTCTTTGCTAGACTGAACGCAAGCACTATATCAGCATAGATGGTACTGAACATGAGTGCAGGGTAGTTCACAAGAAAGAAAGGCACAATAAGGAAAGTTGGCAATTGTAAGTTCTTGCAGATTTTGATGCCTTACAAAAGAGCTTGGCTGTACGTACAAATAATTGGTGCAAAAGAAAGTATACAGAGCTCCATTCTGAGCAGATCCTTCAGCAATACACACTGTCTATCATGAACTCTCACCATTAGGATAGGCTTTATTTTTTCCTCCATATATCAGAAAGTTTGATGCCCTGGAGTGAAAATAATCGTGAAAATGTGTTACAATACTGAAACAAAGTAAAAGAGAAAATTAAAAAGTGCTGTTCACTAGCAAATTTGAAAAAGAAACTTCTTTTCAACTTCTCAGTCCTACAGCGAGGCATTCTCACTGCCAATGACATTCGTGTTTGGCGGTTGTTTCATATTAATTTGATAAAATTCCAGGGGCATTCTAATAAAATCTCCTACTATCATGATTTTAGCATTAGGGTTTTTGGAACTCAATTTACACAGTACACTTTCTAGGTAACTTAGAGTAGCATTGTTGTTAGAGGATGGTGGGTGATATACAAAGCTCAGAATCATCTTAGGCATGTTGGGATGTCTCACCAGCAACCAGACTGCAGATACTGTCGGACTTTCGAGCCTGTCTATCACCTTAGCGTTGATACTGGATTGTATGTAGATCGCAGCACCGCTTCCAACGCGTCTCACCCGGTTAGAACAAAACAAGTTGTAGCCAGGTATTTGGGAGTTGTCTTCTCTTTCTTTCGTGATCCATGTCTCAGTAAGACATACTATATCAGGGTCGTAACAAACTGCATATTGTCCTACATCATTGAGCTTTTCCTGATTTAGTGAACGACAGTTTGTATAATATACAGATGGAGCTGGGAGCTAGGCTTTCTGTTTGTAGTGGTGCAGTTCAGGCTCACTGTTATTAGATTATTGTCCAGTGTTTGTTGACATTTGGTTGACCAAGCATTGTGCACTCGGCCGGGTGCCATAGCCATAGTGGGGGTTTGACCAAGGACGAGTATCACATCCCCCCCTCCCTGCATTCCCATTCACACTCATGGATCCGGTATGATGCGATAATGTCACATATCCATCATCCGCTCCGCTTGATTGGCAATTTGTGGCAGATGAATAGGTTGGTAATTGTACTAGGTTTGTATAGTCCTTTTGTTGTCGTAGGGGCTGTCTATGGTTGTTAACAGAAAGCCTACTACTTATAGTAGTCGGGATTCTATTACCTTTGTAATCTGAATGGCTCCAGTTAAAATAATCAGTTCTTTGTGATGTGTCTCTGATTTTCAGCAGGCTGTCTCTGGAGTATCTGATGGCTTTGGTATCCATGTTGGGTATGACAGTGTGAAAGAAGTCGGTGTCTGAATGATGTAGCGGGTTAAAACTGTATACTAATCCATATAAAGTGATAAGATAGATAAAAGCTCTCCTTTTCAGAGAGCTGAAATAAAATCAGTTCACCATACCTAGCCCTATAACCCTGTCAATTAGTCCCTCCAAAACAACTGAGTTTTGTAATAATTTGATTTTTGCTGTAAAAGATCGAATGAGATTTTTTTTCACAACAAGCAATGCAAGTTTGTTATTATTATTTACAGATACCATCACTTATAACTTGTGAGAAATAATAAATAAGTTTTAGCAAAGCCAAAAACTGACATATCATTCGCACAAAGTTGCCAGTTATTGAAGCGCCTGTGCCAACAAACAAGTGAAAGTATGCGCTAACGAAAAATTGGTAATTTTCTAGTAATTTAGGTACATGTGTACTAATACCACTCACCATCCAGCCACCATTTGATGTACACCAAAGATTGCCATACATAGTGTAGTAGGTAGGTAGCCTTCAACAGCCAGTCATATACTAGTATATGCATGCTGTGGCAGCAGGTAGAAAGGTACTTTAGCTGAGTGAATGCGGTGAATGCAAGTCAGGCGAGCAGTTACAGTAGTGATACTTTGTTTCATCTTGACCCATGCACAACCCAGAGCATTAGCTATGCAAATTAAGTGCCGCCCACTTTTTCATTGGCTCCTACTAAAAGAGTGTTGATAATGGAGTCGTCTCAATTCAGATGAGACAACTTCTCACAAAGGATTGATATTAGCTTTTATATCTTATAGTAAGCGCATACTTTTTAGGGGTGGAACCAGTCAAATTCCAGATAAGTTTAGAGCTTTCGATTGTCAAGTGAGTTGAGGCCAATAAAATAGCTGTAAATTAAATTATTTGTAGAGGATACCAATATTTTACCTAGTAACAATGCTAAACTGTACAGTCTTGGCAAAAAAATGTGTCATGAAAAATGATTTCATATACCTAAAAACAGTAGAGTGCAATTGACATCCAATTGACATCCAACTGGTCAAGTGATATTTAAGAGTAGGTATTTTGTTAACATGTGATGAATGATACCATTGGTTCCATATCCTTATTTTTAATTATTTGATGTGTTTTGATTTTCATATTTTTATGATCTTCATCATAAATGCTGTAGTTTATTTCAGGAGTCTGCTACATATCCTTTAGAGTCCACTACTTATCCTCTAGAGTCCACTGCATGACCTCAAGAGTCCACTGCATATCCTCTAGAGTCCACTACATATCCTCTAGAGTCCACTACATATCCTCTAGAGTCCACTACATATCCTCTAGAGTCCACTACTTATCCTCTAGAGTCCACTGCATATCCTCTAGAGTCCACTACATATCCTCTAGAGTCCACTACTTATCCTCTAGGCAGTGATCACTGGGCAGACGCTTATCTGCCCAGCACAACAAGACATTCAGCCTCTGAAGGCCTGACAACAACAGTCAATATTTCTGCAGAGGTGACCCTGTGCCAGGATAGCGCTTAAAATTACTGCCAAGTAGTGAACTTTACTTTACAACTGTGGTGAGCCCTGATTTCAAACATACAACGCAGTGCTTTTGAGTAGTAAACATTTATTCTATCGAGAACAAGTATTGGCATCAGCACAAGAGTGTAGAGTTAAATGCAATACACAAGGCTGCATGCTGAATACAAAGAAAGAATGGATGGAAAGCTCTGCCTCTTATAGGTAGAGTTACAGGAAATGACTGGAAATACTGTAGTGGATTTCGGGGGGCGCGCGCCGAAATGCCGCCAACAAAACCTCTCTCCAACAGAGGTTAGTTAGCAAACAACTTCAACAGAGGAGTATCTCAGACTCCACAACTGTAACAGAGCCCACGGCTCCGACTCACTATTCAGTACTTCAGAGTAATAACTAATTTATGATTTCACAACAAACCAGTGTAAAACAGCAGTGACAAAGTATCTTGCTACTTGGTGCAATCACAAGCAGTATCCTGATACAAATGCAAGGAGTGTAAGCAAAACTCTGCCTTTTATAGGCAGAGGTACAGGAAATCATTGGCCTAATTATAGAGATGACAAATGGCAATTAACAAATGAGTAGAACATACATCTGCGAATCAACAACAGATTATAAAAAGCATAGAGTCAGAAAAGTTAAAATAAAGTTAATTAAATAATGCGCCCAAAAGTAGAGGCTGGAGCTTTAGAAGCAATCCTGTGGTTGATTTTGGTGAATGCCCATAGTGAATTGCGCGTTTGCTAGCAATCATCAACAATCAGTGCAATGGGATTCCACCCATAGCTGTCGCAAAAATTCTGTGTTGATGGAATACCTTACTGTGCCGGTGGCACAGCATGCAGGGCCGGTATTGACCCCTGCAGGGCCGGTATTGACCCCTGCAGGGCCGGTAGTGGTCGATAGATGGCCGCTTTAGTTGAGGATCGTTAAAACCACCTAGGAATTTACTCTAACACAAGAGCCAGAAATACCCTTCATCGGAGTAGCGGATGTAACAACCACAAGCTAGATATAGCCTTGGAACCCTGCAGAGCCTACTATTGGACAATGGAGATAGGAGTCCTCCCTTTAGCCACTTGGCACCATTTACTTTTAACTCTAAATCATAACATGATTTGTTCGTTATTTATATACTTGTTATGATTGGTCAGTTTACTTCCTGTGCATGTAATCTTATATGTCTTATGCAAATAACTTCCGGCCAGCCTGCCTATATAATGGCTGGAACTTCTGTAACTCATTGCATTCATCCATTTGTCTTGCCAATCACCCTAGTGGATAGCCACCCTAGGACTTTGGTTTCTAATGAATAAAGTCACTATTCAAACAGCACTTTGCGTAGTTTGTCTGAGCCGGGGGCTCTGTGCTTGCCAACTGATCAGGCAGTAATTCTCATAGTTGTCACTGTCATACCGGCACAGGGTTCCCTCTGGAGAGAGGTAGAATACTCGAGATTTGTGGAATTTCGTGGCAACCAGACCCAAATCCATTACAATACTACTGAGTCACTGCCCAGAAAGTGATGGTACAATATAGGAAGAGCTCTTAGGCTGTTATAGCTTCGGGTCTAAGACTTCTGGTGATTCTGATGATGATTATGTCGCAGACTCAAGCTTATGCATCTTTTGAGACTAGTCTGGTCTCTAAGACTACATTTGTTCTATCCTCCCTGAACCAGTATAGATTGGCTGCAGGGTCAGTAGTGTTGCTGCAGGGCCGGTAGTGATAATACCTACCTTTTATAAGGTTTCTGGCCGTGCCAGACTCAAGGAAGGCATGCCTGACACTCTGCAGTTGTCAAGAGGACCTTAGCGCAGACAATAAGGTCATAAAAATCCACTACAGTATTTGGTCTAGTTGCACAAGCATTCCAATCACATACAAGAATAATACAATTGCACCAATAAATATAATAGATAAAAATACTAGCCAATGAGATAACAATATATTAATTAAAAGGAACTGGTGCCCAAAGGTAAGGGGCGGAGTAAATGTTTATCTATCTAATAATAGCTGCTGGTTTCTCTCTTCTGGAGATCTTGGTCTTCTACAGCCTCGATTACCAAAATCTTGACATCTGAGGATGGTAACAGTCTGGATATGGGTCCTGGAATTCTTATGGCATCCATGTTGTTGTCGGCCCGGGTTAGCTAGCCCGGGCCGGTATAATAATTATGCTCGGCTGGCATGGCTAAATAATAATTCTACTGCTTATGTGAATCAAAAGGTTGAGGGCGAATAATGGCTGTTTTGGTAAATTGCTTTACTGAGGCATGCCTGATGCGTTCAGGCTATCAGGGGACCTTGCTAAGTAGTGACCACTCATGGTGTCTGGTAAAATCCTTCACAATACTTTATTTATTGATAATTATTAATGCATCACTCTTAAAAAAACTAATGATTTTGCTTTCATACTTTTCTTATCATTTAGCTATTATTATTAGTTTTTTTATTGCTTTTATTGGCTATTACTTTTGTTCAATCATTTTTTTTTGCTTTGCAGTAATTTATGGTCAATCAAGTAGATATATTTCTGCAAGTGTAAAACCTGCAGTATTACTGCTCAGCCCAGCAGCCAGGAGCGTTAATCAATCTACAAACTTTAGACTTTGATAAAGTGTGCTGGTGATAGGTACATGCTTGTGGACCAACTGAACAAAAAGCTCTTTCAACTAAGATAATGCGAAGTGATAATAGTGACAAATGGGTTAACTTTTATTGTGCCGGCGAGTAAAACCTAGGAGTTCTTCACGCTGTGGCTTAGAAAGAAATATTGCATAAGTAAGATAGATTGAAACAACACTTGCTTAACAATCACAGTTGTCTTTTCTGGATTTATGCATTGCGAATAAAAACAGAGCCGTTTCAAGATAGTTAATATTTCTGTTTCAGATAAGCAAAAGAAACCCCAAATCGTCATCATGCAAGCAACGATCGATGATGTAAAGCCATTAGTAGAAGTTTCAATTATTAAAAATTAATGTGGTTTGTGATGTAGAATATCTGTGTTTCATAGCATCAATTATATTGTAGCGATGCCAGAATTGTTTGTTCGTATGTTTGTATTGTTTTAATAGAAACAGCTATTTATTACAATAATAATAAATATTGTTCTGTTATTCTTAAATTTTTGTTCTTTTAGCCTGAAAGACATATAATTATTATAAGAGAAGACAACTCAAAAACTTTGTTAGTTTGCACGACTACTTGTTTGCTTGATTCAGGTTAAAAAAACGCATTGAACGTTAGCAGAGTTCCTCGCAATAACTTAGCCTTAAGTGCCTAATAAACACCTACTAGCTGTATATGCAATGAGAAAGTGTCTTGAAGCAGTAATTGAAAATATAAAAATGGCCAGAAAACCCTTAGGTAAGCAGTTAGGTGACCATAGGTAATTGCCCAGCCAGTCCAGCACACAGGTGCCATTCACCAGCAAATCTTTGCTTCAAGTATGTCAAGTTGGTGTAATGTTGAATTGGTGTAGCCACTGGAGTAGGCGGTGTGCCATTTGGTTTATGCTTCAAAAGCCAGACAAACTTGTGCTAATTTTTTCAAAGCGTTGAAATCTGACTTAATAATTGATAGTGTAAGCATTAAAATTAATCAGTTGTTTATCTGGGGTTTACAGCAGTTACTATTAATCAACTTATTTGACACCGCGTTACATCCTAGATTTATTGTGTCAATACGAGCACAATTGTACAGTGTGAAGACCAGTTACTACAATGCGCTACGCTACCCTGCACTGCAATGAACTGTCCTGGGCAGCTCTACATTGCATGACACGTGTGCACGTAGGTACACTGTGTTTTTTTAACCAAAATAAGATCTTAATAGAAAGCAGATACCCATGAGAGCATTATATGCAATTCATCCTGCAAACGTTTGCTATCAGAGAATGAAGGTTTAGTTTTTGGCTTCAAATAAGAAAAAAAGCCAGCAAGTTTGACTGAGATGTTCAATGGAATTCCATTGAATAAAGTAGGCGAGGTCTGATACCATATGTTTTATTTGACGAGCTTACATTTCAAGAACAACCCAGCAATATCCAAAGGCATTCTTTTACCAAACAACATTGTTCCGCTCTGTGTTCTCCACTTGAAAACTGCGCCGCTAAAAACTTCCAGAAAATTCCAGGGAAGAGTTCAGTTCTGGAAGACCAAATGCTTCCAAAATCATATTACATCTCTTCACCACATCTGGATCTTCGCTCCATTCTGATGTGTTTATGTCTTCGATCCTGGAATCCCAGCTCATTAATCTAACTCCAGCCTGGCTGTCAGACTCCAAAGCCTCACAGGCTTTATCAACACGATGAGATGGTAGATCTAGGTAGTTGAACACTTTCTGAATCGTACCTTTTCTGTCCTACAAAGTTTCAGTAACAATTAACCCATCTTTTTAACACTAAACATAACGATTTACCTTATTGACAACTACTGACTCCTACCTTCATTAGACTGTTGTAACTAATTGGTTGAGCCTTCACACCATTCTGGATGGCTCGCTTGATAGCAGACGCTTTAGCTGACCACATGAAACAATTCCACTCAACACAAACTTTGGGTTTGACTTCTGCTATTATTTTCTTGTAGAAATGGTAATCACAGCCATTTGTCCAAACACTCAAGTTAGGGAGATGGCCCCACCACTTCTCATCAGATATGTCACGGCGAAATATTACTTCCGTTTGATATCGCGCAACATCAGACTTTTTGAACAACCGGTAGAACGAGCAGATAGTAGGGAATGAGTCCCGGTACGCTACTAGCGTTTTGTGTTCTGGAAAACTGTCAGCTATAGTTTCCATCAAGTATTCTTCATAAATTGTTGCTTTCCAGAAAACTGAACCACCAGGTGGAGCATGTCGTATGTGCATTTTAACGGCTGCTGCAACCATTCGTTTACATTCTGGTGTTTTAGAATAACTCTCAGCGCTATAGTGGCCATGGTCTCCACGCATTATGCTGTAAAATATCGCCTGTGGTTCTGAGAAAACAGTCCACCCCGGCAGAGAGTTAAAGACTTGTGCCCAGGCTGTAGAGCCACATCTAGTAGTATGAAACATCCACACAACTCTACGATCTCCCACGTCGATGTTATCTGCTAGCTCATAAAAATATTTGATCGGTAGAATAACCAGTCTGGTTGCACAGCTGTTTTGAGCGATGTAAGTGAATGGGAACTTTCTCACATCCAGTATATCACAATCTACTTCAGTGAAAGTAGCTGTCTTTGAGGTGACTGACAACAAATGCATTCTATTATTTAATACAATATCAGCTGGTGCAAATCTTTCATGTACGGTAAAGTATGTTCGAGGGTTGGCTTGTGCAGACTTCAACAATGAATTGATGAATACTACTTTAAGAACTTGAGCTGGGTGAGATGTTTTAGCCCCTGACTTGTTTGCTTCTATCTTCGCTGCTGTGCCTGTAAATATGGCTCAGCATTTGTTGATACAGTTGGTTTGCAAAAAAATTTCAACTGGAATGAAAATCTATTAACAAAGTAATCTGGGTATCATTTGGCCACCACAATCTGGGTATCATTTGGCCACCACAATCTGGGTATCATTTGGCCACCACAAATAATACTGATGACTTACATCTACTTACCATTTACTCTCCACCACAAATAATACTGATGACCTACATCTACTTACCATTCACTCCCCACCACAACTGTACAGCAAACTCCCAAATATAATGCATCATCTTCAGAAACTTGAATATGAAGAAAATAAGTTGAGCTTTCTTGTACTTCATTTTGCGATCAATTCACTTTTACAGCTGTCCAAGAAGAACTGGGTAGGCATATCGTCACTGGTATCCATACTTACTTCATGGTTCGGTGAATATTCATTGGAAGGTTGCATAAGAACGAAGTCTAAAGAAATTCTTTAATGTTGATGTACGTATAACAAGAAGATAGTTGATATACATAAAACACAAAGATAGTTGATATACATATAACACAAAGATACTATTTTGAAAGAGCTTAACAATGTGATTTTAGAGTGCTGTTCACTACACAATATAGCCAACGATCTAATGTAAGCCATTAGCACAAATATATGGCAGAGATTTTCAGTCCCTGTACAAAAGTGTAGATGCATTTACAGTCTAACTACTTGAACATATCAACGTTAAAATATCCCAGTTTTGCAGACGTGGTCTTGGAACTTGGTCGAATACACCACTTGCCACTGCCCAGTAATCTAACAATAAACAGATTCCTTTGACAGTTGGTTAAAGCTCTTTCACCAAATAGCTGTATTTCAGCTGTCTTCTCCATTGCAACTCTTGCCATGGTAATTTTCTTACACAAACGTGCCAACTCACAGACTCCAATGTGTAAAAGTCAGTAAAAGTTTGCCGTAAAAATAAGTAATGTTATATGCAGACAAGACCAAGAAGCTGTGGATTGATCTTCTGCTGGACACTATCAGTCATTCAGCGTTGGTATGAGCGATAGAGAACAACAACAAAACACACAGAAAAACACAATGGATCAAAGTCACCACTCAGTCAAGGTTACATTATTGGAGTAATGAAAACTAACTAATACAAAGCCTCTGACAACTATTAAGGGCTTCCACTCTGGGGAACCTTCCGGTTACTTATTATTGAAGTCTTTGCTCATTTCCTGAAATAGTAAAGTCTCACAGTCTGTATATAGACCCAGACTTGCAGGTGCAAGTTCGATAGCTAAAGTTGGTATGCATCCGAGCATAGACTTGTGAGGGTACACCTGCGGCTTAAAAACACAACATTGGGAGGGATTATAGCAATGCTGTGGTGAAATGCTTACTGGGTAAACAACCTCACATCTGTCATTGCGCATAAAAATGGGTCACGCAGACGAGATAATATCCACTCCGTGGCTTCGCGGAAAACAGAGCATTGGGTGGCTACAAGGAGTTGTCCAAGGGGGGCAAACAAAGGGGAGTAGAAGATGGCAAGTTATTGCATGGGGTAAGAGTCAAGTTCAGGGGTACTACGAAATTTGTTATTTGTCTGCTCGCAAGGGCACTTTTATGATTAGGCATCATGTGTGGAACTTGGCTAAACCAAACTAAAGTATATCACATTTCACTGATGGTACAAAAAAATTATTTGATTGTACTCCAATTATTGCTTAAAGCTCAAATGCATTTGTGGCTCTTCATCTCCTTTGGTAACTTGCTGGTAATATGTTACAAGGCTCAGCTGCAAGTGATGTTTTAAGACACTAAGTATCTACTTCAATCTACTAGTACATCAAAGGAGAGCTCATTAGACCAGTGTCCATTGACAGGTGGTGATGTGGTAGAGTCTAGGTGCAGTTGTTACATTGCACTTGGTCGATGGTTACACTAGAGTGAACACAGTGAGTTGATGTTCATTGGAGAATGCAACGACCTCTTTGGAAACTGTAGCCGAGAAATTAATAAATGATCGAATAATTAAACAGCAGAGAACCAAAACGGCTCAACCAGTATGGCATGCACACACAGATCTATCACCCTTGCGAAAACTTGCTCAACAAGTTAATAATTATCATTCAGCATCAAAAAATTATATGTTTTGTACCATCTCCAAGCAAAAACTATTGAATTCAAACTAGATGCTGGCCAGCACTACCAAGGTTGTTTGTGCATTCATACACCCTCATACAAAATATATGCTGCTGTCTCAACGCTTTACTTGTTATTGTAGAGGTTTTAGTCAATCTCTACAGGTGACAACTTGTGGTGCTTGAATCAAACTTTTTGCAGTACTACGCTGGGCTTGTTTTTACCTTCAGCGTATGGTAACAACAGCAGCTGTTGCTGGCTAGAACTCATCTCAATACAACTCAAACAAGTCTCTCTCTCGTCTCAAAGCCAACCAGCTACCTACAGTTTAGGGCTCACAAGTGATGTACATCCAAAGTTACAAGCTCGAAGTACAACTAAAATTGTAACTCAGCTGAGCCAAGTGGCCATATGATAAACAAAAACATAGTTAGAAGTTGAAACTTAGCCAATAGGAATGGATGAAGTAGTATTAAAGAAAATCTACACCAATAAGTCAACTTGGAGTCGTTTTCTCCTAGAAGCTAGCTGTCCTTGGTCAACGAGCAAAAGCGCCAACATCTCACAAATTTATCAGGAGTTTTCTCTACCTTTTTCTCTCTTCCAATTTATTTAGGACAAAGTAACAACCTTACTCTCTTCGTTTTTTTAGGGTTATTTAAGGGAAGCCTAATAACAGGGCTGAGAAAGGGGTGTAGGTTTTATAAGAAGTGTTGAGATGAGGCCCGTAGGAAGTGTTTTTAGGGCTGCAACTTCTATGTCTAGGTTCAGAGCTATATATAAGCATTGGGCTTTGGCAATAGGCCAGTACCTTAGCATTGTCCCTAGCGGGTACTTGATGGCAACAGCCTGGAGACCCAGACTGGGCAGGGGCTAATTCAGCGGCCACCTCCATTTTTGTTAGATTGTCGTCCCTCTTTTGGTCGTGTTGACATTGTCGGCAACTATCTGGACAACGCCGGCTCAATCCATCGGCATTGCCATGATGGGAGCTGTTGCGGTGTTCTATCGACTACTGAAACTCGGACAGATTCTCGAGTCACCGGGCTATTTGATTTGTGGATTTCCTTTTACGGCAGTGCCATAGTAGCGAGGTATAGTCTGTCCTTAAGGTAAACATCTGGCTGTAAAGATACGGTTAAAATGGCCAACAGCTTTCACAGCGGCCAAGAGTTATTTTCTGGTGACGCAGTAGTTGCGTTCTGCAGAGTTTAATGTTTTTCTATAATAAGCCATGACCTTCTCCTGGCCACCCTGGATCTGTGAGAGAACAGCACTGAGGCCATTGTTACTGGCATCGGTGTCTAGTATGTACGGGTTATGGGGCTCTGTGTACCCTAGGATACGAGCAGTACTCAGGCTGACTTTCAGTTGTCAAAAGGATTCTTCCTGCTCGTGTCCCCATACCCACGGGGTATTCTTTCCAGTCAGCCTGGTGAGTGGTTTAGCTACTGACGAGAAGATGGGCAGATTTTGGCGGTAATAGTCGACTGTGCCTAAAAATGTTTGAAGATCTTTCAAGTCTCTAGGAAGACAACAGTGTTTCACGGCAGCATCTGCTTCACTGATTATGTGTACCAAGTAGCGCACTCGCTATTGTAGCAGCTCGCACTTGTTAGGTTTTGGCTTCGAGCCAGCTTTCTGTAGCCGGTCGAAGACTTCAGTCCGTCTTTCCAAATGGGTAGAAAAACTGGGGGAAACAACGATTATATTGTCCAGGTACGGGTAGAAAAGTTTTCCAATGTAGCGCATTGAGAACTATTTCCATGAGCCTTTCGAATATTGCCAGGGCGAAAGTGAGGACAAACGGTAAAACTTTCCACTTGAAAAGCCCAGCTCTAGTGGAGAAATCTGATTTCTCACTTACATCTTTATCTAAGGGCACCTGCCTTTTTTATTTGACGCTGCATAAATATGATGTCATCTTCGGATCAGAAGTATATTTAGTTCTTTCACGTACAGTATTTATTAGGCCAATCAGACCCCGCCATTTATTTTTATTATTTATTATAGTTATCATTATTCTAGACATTCACTACTGTCTATTTTTCTATGAATACCATTCATTGTTCCACAAGTTCCACAGTTGCACATAGTTATGTCATATTCTTTTGATGAAAAGTGTATTAGATGATCCTTGTGATTGTGATCACAATGGACCACCTGACAATTCCTGCGTCTTCACCCGTTGCCATTTCACATATGAAATTTGCATAATAAACAAGCGTTGACTTTATTTACGATGTGTGAACACTAATTGTGTTCCTATTGACGGAAACCACTAATTCTGATTTTATATGTGCGGCGTGCAAGTTCAAGCCAGATGAAAAATGGCTCGTAATAGTAAAGCACACCATTAAATCTTAGAACCAAATTTTGATGGGTTGTTTTCATAGGGTTTCGTTATTCCTGCTGCAGTGGCATTCAGTAGACCTAAGACCAAATGAGTTCCCCAATCGAACTTAATTTTAAACGAAGACGCTTCAACTTCATTTATATAATTTTGCCATAATTTACTTTAATGGGGATAGTGACGACAAGAGTACATACGCCAGGAGTAGCTAGAATTTCAAGGTAATTGATTCTATTATTTGAAAATAAAAATAGGCTGAATACCGTTGGTAGTTCTCAAATTGGCCGCCCTAAGCAATTACTATCAAATTAGGCATAACGGATATCATCTCCGAGCCCATCGCCTACATTTATCTTTAAGATGACTGAGAGGATAGCTCACACAAATTACCGTCTTTGGCTTTTACGTTAAAATTCTACAAATATCGAAAACTTTCAAAATCTATGGTCATGATATCTGGGGATATATGTTTTTCCGTTTTTTAAAAACACAAAAACTATTGTCACTTTTTCATTAGTTTAAATTGATAATTTGAACCTTTCGACAGGTCATTTTTTAATTTTCACTATTGGAATAATATATTTTCTTTCTTTTGGACGCAATTAAAAATAGATAAAAAATTATACGAAAAAATTAAATAACAAAACTGAATCGTGCACTTGTATTTACTTCCACCTGGCGGTAAACTCGTTCCGGTAATTGAATCGATTGAGAAAAACCGTCACTATCCCTATTGACCACGCCCACAATCCGATGATGACGTACTCGTCAATCAATGGAAGTTATAGTAAACCAAATTTCTGCTGACGCAACGAGCTTTTGCCGCCAATGGCTTTTTGGCAAGCTTGTAAATCAGGACTAAGTGGGCCTACAGGGTCATCCAATAGCTTAATCTACAGCTTGAAAGTTGAATATTCAGAAAAGCATTAAGGAAATGTTCAATGCAGTCATGCTTTAATAAACGAATTTAGTACGCTACTATTAGAAAGTCTGTTTTAGCTATATATCGACTGCATGTGACCCCTCCTTGGTGCTAATGCACTTACACCGGGCACACCTGAATGTTCTCACAGGACATTAATACGATTGTGGTTATGCTAATGCCAATGAAATTATTCACAAGAACTTAATTTATTGTTCATCTGAAACGAGGTGCTAACTAGCCTTAGTCTTAAGCCAACATTTGAGGCATTGCGTGTATTTTGCCTGGAACATGCTTTGCGTTTTTTATTGGGAGTTGCATGCCCCCTTGTTATCTTGGAAACTTTTGAATGGATTTCATTGGATGATTGGTTTAGTGGGTGGGTTTTTTGTGCTGGTTTGTTGGCCATTTGGTCGTCAAAGCAATCCCTTAGGCCTATGGATGAAGTAAAACAGGATTGCCAGCTACGTCCATTCAATATAGCTTTGATCACGATTCAAGTGAGGCCGTTGATGGGAGTCGCCATGACTAGTGACTTTGACGCAGTATCTGGTACGCATATTGTCTCTTGTGAAAGCAGTGCTGAGTTGTCTTCTCATTAAAAAAGACAACTACGCCACTAAACACAAAAAAGTGATCTATTTCGGGTACGTTCGCATAATTGAATGTTTAAAAGATTGCGGTGGCTGCTATAAAACGATTTTAACATAAACTGTGGCCCCTTACTATAGCGTATGTCATGACTCCCTTGTAAAAGTCGCAATTACAGTCTACTTCCGGTACGAAATTTGCCATTCAAATTGCCTCACCTGATTGGGCGCAGCTGGCAGTCCTGTTATACTTCATCTATGCTTAGGCCAACAAACCAACACAAAAAAGCGCCACCCACTAAACCAATCATCCAATAAAATCCACTGAAGAGTTGCCAAGATAACAATGGGGCATGCAACTCCCAATAAAAACGCACAGCATATTCCAAGCAAAATATACACAATGCCTCAAATGTTGGCCGAAGGCTAAAGGCTAGTACTAACTTGAATGCCAACTGATGTTTACTGAAGCATAACTGTTTTCCTAAAGCCAACAACCCATTATCTGCCAATCCGCTCCGTGTGCCGTTGCAAACAAGTTTCCTTGAGTAAGCTTATCCCAACAAGATGTACCTGCAATCCAGAGTTATAGATCTTGTATTCAAGTCGCTGGAATTACTGAATTATGTATGGAGTTGTACTGTGCACTTGTGGTGGAGAGTGAATGGTAAGATTTTTATACTTGCATCACTGTTCACTGATTCTTTACACAGTCAGTAATGGTTGCTGTCAGTCAAATGAAACAAAACACACTTTCTGATCGCTTTCTAATAGCAATCAGTTTTGGTTCTATTCGACAATATTAGTTGAGTTGGCTCGCTTTCGCAGGTACAGCTAAAAGAATGGAGGAAAACATGACTGCTGTACAAGCTACACAACCAGCTCAAGTTCTCAAAGTTGTGTTCACCAATCCATTGTTGAAGAGCACTCATGCCATGCCACAAACATACTTTACCGTACATGAAGGATTTGCACCAGCTGATATTGTATTAAATAATAGAATGCATTTGTTGTCAGTCACCTCAAAGACAGCTACTTTCACTGAAGTAGACTGTGACATACTGGATGTGAGAAAGTTCCCTCTCAATTTCATAGCTCAGACCAGTCGTACAACCAGGCTGGTTATTTTACCGATTAAATACTTTTATGAGTTGGCAGATAATATCGACGTGGGAGATCGTAGAGTGGTGTGGATGTTTCACACTGCTAGATGTGGCTCTACAGCCTGGGCACAAGTTTTTAACTCTTTGCCGGGGTGGACTGTTTTTTCAGAGCCACAGGCTGTTTTCTACAGCATAATGCATGGAGACCATGGCCACTATAGCGCTGAGAGTTATTCTAAAACACCAGAATGTAAACGAATGGTTGCAGCAGCGGTCAAGATGCACATACGACATGCTTCACCTGGTGGTTCGGTTTTCTGGAAAGGAGCAGTTTACGAAGAATACTTGATGGAAACAATTGCTGACAGTTTTCCAGAACACAAGATGCTCGTAGCGTACCGGGACTCGTTTCCTTCTATCTGCTCATTCTACAGGTTGTTCCATGATGTAGAATTTTTGAGATATCAAACTGAGGTAATATTAAGCCGTGACATATCTGATGAGAAGTGGTGGGGGCATCTCCCTAACTTGTATATTTGGACAAATGGCTGTGATTACCATTTCTACAAGAAAATAATAGCAAAAGTCAAACCCAAAGTTTGTGTTGAATGGAATTGTTTCATGTGGTCAGCTAGAGCGTCTGCTATCAAGCGAGCCATCCAGAATGGTGTGATGGCTCAACCAATTAATTACAACAGTTTAATGAAGGTAAGAGCCAGGTATTTTTGAACACTACGAAGGCAAGTCTATATATGTATGACATTGTAAAAAGTTAGTTTAACTTTTACAGGACAGAAAATGTACGATTCAGAAAGTGTTCAACTACCTCGATCTACCATCTCATTACATTGATATAGCCTGTGGGGCTTTGGAATCTGACAGCCAGGCTGGAATTAGAGTAATGAGCTGGGATTCTAGAACCAAAGACGTAAACACATCAGAATGGAGCAAAGATCCAGATGTGGTGAAGAGATGTAATATGATCTTGGAAGCATTTGATCTTCCAGATCTGCGCTCTCCTCTTGAATTTTCTGGAAGCTTTTAGTTGCGCAAATTCAATAGTAGATTACTCAGTGTGCAACCATGAGATCTCCTGGAGAAAGATTTTTTCAGCACCATGAGATTATTTCTGCAAACAATTGCCTATCCAATGTAATATATTAGTATCATACCATTACCCCTATTACTCTACGATCAATTTGATATATATTAGCCATTGAACTACGTAACATCGGTCTAATACTTGTATGCGTTTAGATGGTGAAAGCTCAAATCTAACTTCTCGTACCCGTGGAGTGCAACCCTAGCTTTGCTATGGGCTAAGATAATAATTAATGCAGATGTGTAGGTCTATTTCAACTTGATAAACTGCAACTAAGGTTTAACAAAGTTTTGTTTGAAATCACAAAGCTAACTTATGTTTTCTACTCTCCACTAGAGGAAATACCAGGAAACTACATTAGGGCCCATTGCACAATAACAATCGCCGGCCATGGAACAGAAATGCACGATAACAATGCGACACAATATTGAAGCTAAGAGCATTTTTTTGGGCTCCTTGCATTTTGTAAAGAGTTTCTGCTCAGTTCGCTAGCTGTGTACAACTAAATTACGAAGGGATATCGGGAACTGTATAATTTTGGAATGTTTATTGTTATCACAATTAGTTAGTAATGGCTTCTAATGAAACTTCTGATCCTCTTAGACAACTTGACTTAAGCGCGACCTATATTTGAGCTAGACTCGACCTCACTCGAACCCAACAACAACAAAGTTTTCTACCGGCCAGCACCAGACATAACTATGGCAACCAGCCAAACAGGCTGTACGATGGTGTAAATTAATCCTACTTATCATAGAGTATAGAACAGTCACTGGTCAAAGCTAGTTAACTACCAACTAAAGCATGACTTCCTCCATTTATAGAGCCACCGTATGGTTATAATAATCATTTTTACATTTTCCTGAGGCATAAGCTTGTCCATTCAGTCCGCAAAGCTTCTTTATGTACTCTTGTCCTTTCCAGCTCGTTTTGGCTCCACAGTTTACTTAGATTCAAAGAGTTGTGTCCCCAGGGGGAGTCAACTCTCCCTAAATATCAGTCTCTATTTGTCAATATTCAATCGGGGCAGGGAAAGCATTTATTGAAGCTAGAGGCCTGAAGCTCACCGATAGGGGCGAGATGGTGGAGGGCTTAGTCTGTGGGGCTTACGTAGAGTTGGAAGGGGGAGCCTAGCAGGGAGGGAGGGTGTCATAGCTGTATAGCTAATATACAGATACATCTACTGATATAGTCTGGTATGTAGCAATAGGGGAATTCACGGTGCAAAATGAACAAGGAGCAGTATACTGGAAGTAAGGGGAGGGTAGCAGGGGAGTAGGGAAGTAGAGAAGTAGAAGAGCACTGATGCAGTGGAAGTGAGGGTTCAAACACTGAAAATTATCACAACAAATTTAATGACAACTCTTTTAGATATGTCAAGCAATGGTTTGCTCTATTCAATGGTTTGCTCTATTTTAGATATGTCGAGCAATGGTTTGCTCTATTTTAGATATGTCAAGAAATGGTTTGCTCTATTTTAGATATGTCGAGCAATGGTTTGCTCTATTTTAGATATGTCAAGCAATGGTTTGCTCTATTTTAGATATGTCAAGCAATGGTTTGCTCTATTTTAGATATTTCGAGCAATGGTTTGCTCTATTTTAGATATGTCAAGCAATGGCTTGCTCTATTTTAGATATGTCAAGCAATGGTTTGCTCTATTTTAGATATGTCAAGCAATGGTTTGCTCTATTTTAGATATGTCGAGCAATGGTTTGCTCTATTTTAGATATGTCGAGCAATGGTTTGCTCTATTTTAGATATGTCGAGCAATGGTTTGCTCTATTTTAGATATGTCGAGCAATGGTTTGCTCTATTTTAGATATGTCAAGCAATGGTTTGCTCTATTTTAGATATGTCGAGCAATGGTTTGCTCTATTTTAGATATGTCGAGCAATGGTTTGCTCTATTTTAGATATGTCAAGCAATGGTGTCATTTAACTTTTTTAACAGCAAAGGGGAGTAAAATAATTGAGAAGATAAGTAAGAGTCGTGTAAAGTTGAAGGAAAGGTTTGAGGTGACGTTGGCAGTCGGCCTGCAAAGTTGGCCTGTAAGAGAAATGGATGGAGGGGATAACAGAGGGTTGTTGATAGCCTTTCATAAGTTACTGTTTTACACTGATAAACACCAACAATTTTAGAGTGTCAAGTTTTCTTTCACAACAATTGATCTTGCTGTAACATATATTTGACACAACATGTTATGTAACACAACATGTTATGTAACACAACATGTTATGTAACACAACATGTTATGTAACACAGCATATAATGTAAAGCGGAATAAAAGTAACATGTTATGCAGCAGTAACTTGAAAACATTGTCAAAGTACAGCTAAACTAGAAAGATATGTGAGTAAAAAATGTATGAAACTTTCATGCATGCATATAATGCTTTGATTGTTCCAGTACAAGCTTCAGGATGGTTTAGATTTCACCAATTACATTCCTATTGTTACAGCCAAGTTGTTCTCTTTAATGGAAGCAAATATGATCTTTCACTCATGTATTGCACTGAACCAGGGAAGTTTGAGCTGGTTACATTACGGTCTTACCCACGCAATAAACTAGCTCGGCTGCACTTGCATTGGCTTAGCAGCCATCTTGTCTGTTAAATGTATAACATACACTTGCGAAGGTTGAACAATCAGATGTGTAGTCAATGACATATATAACATGCCAGCAAAAATTGAGTCACTCTGCAGTTGTTTTCATTTACCCAATTTATTTTTAAGCGTGGCAAGCCTTTGCATAATAATTTTTTGCAATCAACGTTTTCAGAATTGAAAAATTGGAGATATATAGCATTTTTGTAATTGTGGGAGAATTATCAATAATTGTTTTTCATCATAGCTACAGTATTTTTCCAAATTGGGCTTGATCTTTTCCCACAGTAAGGGCGCAATAAGTATTGCCAATAGATTGTTGCATGTCTGTACATATTTTTAGATTACCAGTTTACACCAGATAGATGTCATCAGTAAATTTCAAAAAGCTTTCCATTCCTTATATCTTTATTTTTGGCCTTCTTCATAGCCTTTCCCCACAGCCCTTCCTCACCATGTTGCACTTTTATTGATACCACTTAGCTTGTTGTTCAGATCGTCTGAAACATGCCTCCCTCTAGCCACTCACAATCTTTGCCTTCCATAACAGCTGTTTTGTCTTCGGGGCTGATGCGTATTACAAAGAAAGTATAATTTCTAAGGGTGCTTTCAGCTACTGCACCGGGGAAGGGGGGGGGGCAGTAGCTCTCAAAGTACGGGGATTGGATTAGTTAATATCCAGATGGATTTAATTCTTGGACACTTGACTGTAATGCGATGAAATGTTCAGCTGCTGTTGTAATATTGAGATTTGTGTAATTACTAGTCTTTAAACTACAGCTAATTATGATAATAACAAATAATAATTATCCAATTAACGATAATAAATAACAATTGATTGAACAGTAATAAACAACTCCCGGCGACACAACCAATCATTGACTAATCGTTGATTTAGCTCTATTGGGTTGAAGTTTTCAGAGCGGCGATGTAAAACGATATACATGCTGACTAACTACAATTAATTAGCGGGAAAGATAACTCTCAAAAAATGTTATGCATTCGCCGCAAAATGTGATGGCTTCTCGCATCCTCACATTCAAGATAGTTGACCAAAAATTTGGTATTATCGGATGCTTTCCGAACAAGTCTCGCATCCACCATACCGTCGCATCCTTAGATGAGAGCACTAATCAAAAGCACCCTACCTGTCAAGCTATGTCAATGCTGTGTGACTCCTGTATGGTCAAGTACGATTGCACTCCATTCCAAATGCACTCTGAGTACAAATGAACTCGGTGAGCGAATGCACTCACCGGCTCTGTGCCTAATGTGGTCAGTATAAAACGCATTAATAACTGCCAAGAATTTCAATAGCGGTCATTCATGTATTGTCAACTTGCGGTATGCGAGTTGAATGTTACTAATGCTTACAAACGTGTGAATGCTTCACTTCATTTACTGGCCAGTACGCAGCTATCCCTTCAGAGCAACCAACCGCTGCAAACAAGTTCCGAAAACATGCTGTACTTGCAATCTAGAGTTTTACATTTGGCATTCAAGTCATTGAATATACTCAATTATATCTGGGACTGTAGTGTGCACCTTTGGTGGAGAGTCAACGGTAAGTCTACGTCTTATAGCTGACAACGAGAACTAACATCATTATTTCAGGTCTATTATGCTAAAATTTTTCGTAAAGCACCGAAAATACACTCACCTGACTAAAACTGGAGCCAAATCCAGATGTATTCATTCAGGTGACTGACCTTTACAGGTACAGCAAGAAGAATTGAAGGGAACATGGCTGGCGCAGAAACGAAACTACCAGCTCAAGTTCTCAAAGTTGTGTTCACCAATCCATTGTTGAAGAGCACTCATGCCATGCCACAAACATACTTTACCGTACATGAAAGATTTGCACCAGCTGATATTGTATTAAATAATAGAATGCATTTGTTGTCAGTCACCTCTAAGACAGCTACTTTCACTGAAGTAGATTGTGATATACTGGATGTTAGAGAATTCGCTTTCAATTTTATGGCTCAAACCAGTCATACAACCAGACTGGTTATTCTACCGATTAAATATTTTTATGAGCTAGCAGATAACATCGACGTAGGAGATCGTAGAGTGGTGTGGATGTTTCACACTGCTAGATGTGGCTCTACAGCCTGGGCACAAGTTTTTAACTCTCTGCCGGGGTGGACGGTTTTCTCAGAACCACAGGCTATACTTTACAGCATAATGCATGGAGACCATGGCCACTATAGCGCTGAGAGTTATTCTAAAACACCAGAATGTAAACGAATGGTTGCATCGGCGGTTAAAATGCACATACGACATGCTCCACCTGGTGGTTCGGTGTTCTGGAAAGGAGCAGTTTACGAAGAATACCTGATGGAAACTATAGCTGAAAGTTTTCCAGAGCACAAGATGCTAATAGCATACCGTGATGCATTTCCTTCTGTCTGTTCATTTTATAGATTGTTTAGGAAAATTGAGTTTTTGCGATATGAAACAGAAGTAATATTTAGCCGTGACATATCTGATGAGAAGTGGTGGGGGCATCTCCCTAATGTTTCCATTTGGACAAATGGCTGTGATTACCATTTCTACAAGAAAATAATAGCAGAAGTCAAACCCAAAGTTTGTGTTGAGTGGCATTGTTTCATGTGGTCAGCTAGAGCGTCTGCTATCAAACGAGCCATCCAGAATGGTGTGAAGGCCCAACCAATCAACTACAATAGTCTAATGAAGGTAAGTCAGTGAGGAAAGTAAATATTTGCCCGTGCAGTATTTATTTGTATGAAATATAGAATCTAGATTAATAGTAACCAAAACTTTTCAGGACAGAAAGGGTACAATTCAGAAAGTATTGCACTACCTAGATGTACCAGTTAATTCCGTTGATGTAGCCTGTGGGGCTTTGGAATCTGACAGCCAAGCTGGGATTGAATACATGAGCTGGGATTCCAGGATCAAAGACATAAACACATCAGAATGGAGCAAAGATCCAGATGTGGTGAAGAGATGTAATATGATCTTGGAAGCATTTGGTCTTCCAGATCTGAACTCTCCTCTGGAATTTTACGAAAGTTTTTAGTTGTGCAAATCCAAAGCGGACTTTTGCCAAATGCGTGGGTTTTATTGGCAGGCAAACACTGGAGTAGGAATTGACTCACCATCGATGGTTTAGTTTCCAACGTTATTGTATCTAAAGACTTTTTAATATCTTCATATTTGACTATTATGTTTTAGTTTAATTTTTCAAGTTTTTCACATCGGATTAAAAAATTAGCATTTTATGACATGCCTGTTGTATTTTGTCATCAATCATTTTATCACTAGCGTCTTACCATCAATCTTTTGTCTTCTATGCGTGATTTTTAGTGTCCTGCTAGTGATTTGTAGTGTCCCATTAGTTGTTTGCAGTGTCCTGTTACCAATTTGTAGTGTCTTATGAGTGATTTGTACTTGGCAAAAAATTTCTGAGTGGAGCTTTGCTAGCAAATTTGAATGGTGATTTGACTCTCCTTCAGCATTCCTCATTCCACGCAAGTAACTTCTGTGGTTTGGGTGTTTCCTCAGTAAACTTCCCAAATAGTGGAACATGGTAAATTTTGTATTATGTCTGCTGTCATTATCCAATCAATATTTCTAAAATTTTTCAGCGTATTGGCACAGCTGGTGTTTATCAACGACACATCAGCATGTTTCTCTGATACTAAAAGTTCAGCATCAAATAAGAATTGGAAAACATGAGGTAGAGATCAATAGTGAACTCTGGATTAAAATGATCCGGGATATGACAACTTCTAATGAATGGCTTTTAAAATAGACATGATAACTTCCCGTATAAAAAGTGCGATGAGTATTCGGTAAAGATAGCAGTAAAGATAAAACAAGTATTTTCCAGCAAAGGACAATAAGCTGTTGACCTAATGTGGTAGATTTATGCAAACTAAAGCCTGCAGAAACTTCTCTTCAGGCACTTAAGTCGCATGTACATATAGCGATTACTAAGCGATTGCGTGATTTTGCAACTTCTGTTTCTGGCAAAATCGCTAAGCAATCGCTATGTATACATGAAGCAATACATGAGTAGAGGCTGTCTTATCAATAAAACTGCAATACAAGTAACCATAACTATAGAAAATTAATTTAGTAATAATATCATTTGAATAATAACAATACTAATAATAATAGTTATCAAGATATTTTTTGTTATAATTCACCATGGTAATCTTTTTCAAAAATAACCTCAAAATGCTTCAAAATTCATCATTATTATTACCATTTGCTATCAAGTATTATTAGACATAATCTTAAGGCCTATCACTCTTGTTTTGTCATTGTAGCTCAGTAGGTGTGGTACTTATTGCAGTTCAAGTTCATTTTGGCAAAGTGCTTGATCAGAACTTGGAACTGTGTGGATTCGGATCATGAGCGTCATAGGATGAACAACTCCTGAATAAACAACCTGCGCTCAGAATAGCGTTCACAAAAACAGCTTTTGAATGCACCAAAAAATGTGAACTTTGCCGTTTTGGCATAAACATTCGCGATCCAAAAATGCCTTCTATGTAACTGAGCGTTCCATATACTGACAGAATGAGGTGAAACCTAACCAGTGCGTGTGCACTCATTGTATATATGTTGCCAAGAACATGTATCATAATACCTTGACAACTTACATTGCAAGCCAGAGCCTTACCTGTAGGTAGCAGTTGGGTAAGGGGGGGGGCCTTGGTGGGTACTTCGTAAAACCTGATTTCAAGGCTGTTATTTTAATGCCATGAATTGAAAGCTGCAGAAAGGCTGTCTAGTTACATGTCACGACCACACATCACCTTCACAAGTGTGTGTTATAATGTCCTAGACCACACACCCAATTGTTACAAGTGTATGTTATATATATAATGCACAAGATGGCTACTAGGCAAGTACAATAGAAAATATAGTACAGTAGTAGCAAGTTTGAGTTAAGACCAATTATGCAACTAAAATGAACTGCAATAATGTTTGTTATTCATACGGTTGAAAATAATCCAATCACAAACTGGTAGTTCAAGGTGGCATACAAACCTTGTCCCTTAGTGTGATTTCTCCATTTAATTGGCTCCAGTTTTCCAAATAAATTCTTCTTGCTCTCTGAGGACTCCTTAAATTGCCTCCATGGAACTTGGGAAGTTATCTTCTTCCTTCGGTAATCAGTATTTATCTAAAGGACTTGGGTTGGATCTAATGTTTGTGTTCAACTATGGTTAATTGAGCTCAAGCACTGCTCAGTCATGAAAGTTGAATAATTTTTCTAGTTAGGACCTGAATATAATAAATATTAAAATAACTGCAAAAGAGAGGACAACTTCTCTTTTTGCAGATTCAATCCCTATAAGCTAACTTGACAGTCACTGGAGTTTAAGTGCGGGAATGATTAATTTACAGGAAAGATAAAAATAGTCCTTAGGAACATGATGATGGGGACGGACGTGAGGTGTGGGCGAAAGTGCCAAGGTGTATAGCTTGATGCGCCAGTCGAACCAATATTGGTTGATATGTCCACAACATGAGGGCAAAAGATTTCTTTTATTAGGCGTAGCCTTTGGGTAAGGTTGGGTGAGGGTGTGAGGTAGAGGATAAAAGATGTAGGAGTGGAGTAAACAGGGTTGCACGTGGTGGATACAGGAAGTAGAAAAAACGTTTTTTGTGCAATTAAAGTACATCACATTGGCTCTCAAGACTGTAATTTCTAATATATGCAAGCAACATCAATAATTTATTGAAATGGTTTCCTGTTCAGCCTTATGCTCTCAGTATTATATTTTTCTACCTGATGTCGTTTGAAAAAACTGTAAATAAACTGGTAACTGCTAACGGCTAGTTTGGATTTTTTTTCATTCCCAAAATTATTGTAAAGTTCTCTGATATGTACTCTACAGAAATCAGACAGCGATGCATTCTAGCTCTCCAACTGGTCCAATGGTGACACTATCCTGAACATTTATATGTAGGATTTTTTTCAAATAGGATGTTAATTCACATAGAACCCAGAGAATCAGAAATGAAAAACAAAATTATTTCTCTCTGATTGAATGTGTATGAAACGGTAGGAGCTAAAGCTCAGTGTATCTTTTAAAAATCTATGAGCGCTGAAGTTCTCTAGAGTAAATGCTCTTCAGCGCTAGTAATACAGTTTTGCATAAATAAATAAATAAATACTTTTTTCTTGAAGAATTATCTTGAAGCTCGTACAATTTTAAGAAGTGAAAGAGTTTTATAACTCTATGATTGTGGATAACCTTATTGCACAGAATGCTATCAATTTTAAGTATTGTACCTCTCTCCAGTGGGTACACTGGTGGTATGGCCGCTGCTACTTGTTCACTAGACTTTAGCAACTAAAATGATATCTAGACTCCGACATAGCAGTTTGGGTGTAAGTGAACAACAATCTATATTCGTATTCTGTACAGCCCTAGGATGGCAGACTCCTAGAGTATTGGAGTTGGCTGGAGCAAATACAAAAATATGAAAGTCCAAGAAGCAAATATTGTATAGCCAATGAAATGCTTAGAACAAGGGTTACAGCCAATCAAAGGTACAAGAAGGAAATATTGTATAACCAATGAAATGCTTAGAACAAGGGTTACAGCCAATCAAAGGTACAAGAAGGAAATATTGTATAACCAATGAAATGCTTAGAACAAGGGTTACAGCCAATCAAAGGTACAAGAAGGAAATATTGTATAACCAATGAAATGCTTAGAACAAGGGTTACAGCCAATCAAAGGTACAAGAAGGAAATATTGTATAGCCAATGAACTGCTTAGGACAAGGGTTACAGCGAATCCAAGGTACAAGAAAGAAATATTGTATAGCCAATGAAATGCTTAGAACAAGGGTTAC
Organism: Cryptosula pallasiana; assembly: GCA_945261195.1. Classification (NCBI taxonomy): domain Eukaryota; kingdom Metazoa; phylum Bryozoa; class Gymnolaemata; order Cheilostomatida; family Cryptosulidae; genus Cryptosula; species Cryptosula pallasiana. The sequence continues at coordinate 2,498,472 of OX183137.1, forward strand.
AGCCAATCTAAGGTACAAGAAGGAAATATTCTATAGCCAATGAAATGCTTAGAACAAGGACTACAGCCAATCAAAAGTACAAGAAGCAAATATTGTCATAGCCAATGAAATGTTTAGAACAATGACTACAGCCAATCAAAGGTACAATAAGCAAATATTGTCATAGCCAATGAAATGTTTAGAGCAAGGACTACAGCCAATCAAGGGTACAATAAGTTATTCTACAAATAAAACATAGAGTAAAAATATCCTCCAATAGTATACAATGCACATATATTAAAATTTTAAGAGTGTCAAGTGATTCGATGTGAAATCAATAGGTAAGAGCTGTCTTGAGGTGCCTCCCTATCTCTTGGTAGGATCTCTGGCTCTCTGTAGCTGGTGGTCTACATGCATACACTCCTTAGGTTAGCATAGTGGTAGATAGGGTCGATAGATCTCTTGGGCTAAAGATAAGCTCCTCAGGCTAGGAAGCCATCTTGCGCCGGCAATGCATGACTCAATGCCGGCCCTTATGGGCCAATACCGGCCTTGCAATAGCCAATACCGGCCCTGCATCCCTCAGTGCTAAGGTGCATGGTGTTTAGTGCCGTGCTTGCAACACCAGTCAACACGGTACTAGCAACAGAGACAAACAGTTGCTTGTTGGTAGTATCGTTCCGTGCAGGAGGGTGTTATGTTCAAAAAAATGTTATTTTAATTGAGCATAAACATTGTTGCAAAATGGTAAATAGTAAATAGTAGTATAGTAGTTTGTAACTTTTATTCACTCTTGATTTTGTTTTATAAATAACGAAAAACTTATCACTGATACACGTCTCAAATTATTTGTTCATTCACCGTGTCACTATAAAACAAAAAAGATGACAACTTTGTATGAAATAAATGGATCCTTTTGAGTGCTGATACATAAAAAGAAGCTCCAGAAATGATCGTCTAAATTGCATTTGCAAGCGCTTTCCAGTACCAACTTTTTCAAGGTGTAGATAGACGTTCGTGATCGAAAAATGCCCAAAGTATCACCATGGTTTATTGCTTATCTAAAGGCCTGGCTACACGATCGCAAATTCCGTGCGTTATTGCACAAACTTTCGGAAAGGTCAACGCATTTTGCTGATTGGCCTGAGTTTTGTCCGCTTTGCAAACTTTTGACATGTTTTAATTATGCGGTGTGCTTTGTCCAGTGAGCTGTGCAATATTGATTGTGATTGGCTAAAGCGGTCTACAGTGAATCCAGTTATGTGCGCTTCAGTGATTTTGATCCACTGCTAGTAATAAAAACTACTAACAAGACAGTGGCTAACTAGCTACACTACTACTATTGGTTTTTAACTCGGCTAAGATAATATAACTGCTCAACGTAGTTCAATGCACAGAACTTTCGTTCGTGTAGCACCTAGCTTTTAGTGCATTAAAATTGCACAAAGGATAGCGCACGGAATTTGCGATCGTGTAACCTGTGCAGTGGAGTGGAATGTTAAATGTTTACTAAAACGTGAACTTCACTGCATCCACTGACATTGTATCAAACTAGAGCACTGCAGTAAAATTAATAGTAGCCCTGTCTTGAAGCTTGAGCGCTCCGCCGCTCATGAGTCATGATGTACTTAAAGTCTAGAATCTTCTTTTCCATGTTACATTTAATAAACATAATGCATTACATTTGGGAGTTATCTACACACCTATGGTGGAGATTGAACGGTAAGTCTTATGTATCCCTGAGGTCAAGGCTACAGTTGAATCTGTCTTTGTTTGTCGTACATACTCAATTGATTTTTTGTTATTAAATGTTCAAATATGCATTCGCTCTACCAATTCTAAGCCCAATCTGCGGAACTGCAACAGCTTTTGTTAAGGTTCTTTATGGTTCATCGATGTGGCTGGTATTACATACGGCGAGTGGTATTTTCCAGGTCTGACCAAGAAAATTGAGGCAAACATGGCTGGCACAGAAACAATGCAACCTGCTCAAGTTCTCAAAGTCCTGTTCTGCAATCCATTTCTAAAAACTGCTCATGCGACTCCACAAACATACTTTACCGTACATGAAAGATTTGCACCAGCTGATATTGTATTAAATAATAGAATGCATTTGCTGTCAGTCACCTCTGAGACAGCTACTTTCACTGAAGTAGATTGTGATATACTGGAAGTGAGAAAGTTCCCGTTCACTTCTAGTGGCCAAACTAGAGGTGCCAGAAGATTGGTTGTTCTACCAGTTAAATATTTTTATGAGTTAGCAGATAAGATCGATTTGAGAGATCGTAAAGTGGTGTGGATGTTTCATACTGCTAGATGTGGTTCTACAGCCTGGGCACAAGCGTTTAATTCTCTGCCGGGGTGGACTGTTTTCTCAGAACCCCAGGCCATTTTCTACAGCATAATGCATGGAGACCATGGCCATTATAGCGCTGAGAGTTATTCTAAAACACCAGAATGTAAGCGAATGGTTGCAGCAGCGGTCAAGATGCACATACGACATGCTCCGCCTGGTGGTTCGGTTTTCTGGAAAGGAGCAATTTACGATGAATACTTGATGGAAACTATAGCTGAAAGTTTTCCAGAACACAAAATGCTAGTAGCGTACCGTGATGCATTTCCTTCTGTCTGTTCCTTTTATAGATTGTTTAGTCAAGTGGAGCTTTTGCGATATCAAACGGAGGTAATATTAAGCCATGACATATCTGATGAGAAGTGGTGGGGCCATCTTCCTAATTTGTTTATTTGGACGAATGGCTGTGATTACCATTTCTACAAGAAAATAATAGCAGAAGTCAAACCCAAAGTTTGTATTGAATGGCATTGTCTCATGTGGTCAGCTAGAGCGTCTGCTATCAAACGAGCCATCCAGAATGGTGTGAAGGCTCAACCAATCAACTACAACAGTTTAATGAAGGTAAGAACCAGTTATTTTTAAACACTACGAAGGCAAGTCTATACATGTATGACATTGTAAAAGATTTGTGATTTTTACAGGACAGAAAAGCTACGATTCAGAAAGTGTTCAACTACCTAGATCTACCACTTCGTTATGTTGATTTAGCTCATGAGGCTTTGGAATCTGACAGCCAGGCTGGAATTAGAGCAATGAGCTGGGATACTAGGACTAAAGATATAGACACATCAGAGTGGAGCAAAGATCCAGATGTGGTGAAGAGATGTAATATGATCTTGGAAGCATTTGATCTTCCAGATCTTAACTCTTCTCTTGAATTTTCTGGGAGTTTCTAGTTGTGCAAATTGAGATGCAGATTGTAGCCAAATGCATGAATTTTATGAGCAGGCAGTCACTGGTATAGGGATTAGCTAACCAGAGAGTATGATGATATTATGTAGTAGTTAAAGGTTTTTACAACTTTTATATTTGTTTATCTTTTTCGTATTTTCCACATTGCAGTAAAAAAATTAACATTTTATGATCAACCTGTAGTTTTTTGAGGTAGGTGCAGAACTGCCTATTTTGCGGCGATGCCCATGTTATTTTCCTATCTAACTAACAAAAATCGTCTACCTTTTGTCCCCAAGAGTATTATCGCAATAAATTGCCAATTCTGCACCTAAATGAGTTTTTTTATCACCAATTCTTAGTGTCCTGTGACTGATCTGTAGTGTCCTGTTAGTGAATTGTAGAGTTTGAGAGAAAAAATTTTAGCTATAGCTACGTTAGCAAAGATAAACAATGATTTGACTCCACTACATCACTCCTCAATCCACTCACACAAATTTCATTTTAAAAGTGACTTTGACGTTTCCTCAATACAGAAAACTTGCAAAGCACTTAGACTCTGTGAATTTCGAGATCTGACAGACCTTTGAATATCAGATCTTCTTTGTATATTGTCAGTTACCATTATCCAATTATCCCAATTATTCAGAGCAATCGAACAGCTGCTGTTTACAAGCAACACATCGGCATGTTTCTCTGCTGCTAAAATTTCAGCATTAATCTTGAAAAATGCTCTTGCTTCAGCTCCAAATGTTTCATACATGTTCGATCAGAGAGTAATAATCCATTTATGACTCTCTGGATTTTGTGTCACGATACCGCTGTTGAAAAAAGTTCTGGGAGAAATATCCATGGTAGTATCACCATTGGTTCCAAAGGAGGGTACCTAAGTAGTAAAGACAAAGCTAGTTCTGGACCTCTTACCGTTTTTATCTCAATATTTGATCAATTCACGCCATTTACCCCGTATTTTAACTAAAAAAAGTATATTTTTGTCATTAAACAATCCCCATTTTAGCCTCAAAACACGTTGTTGTGGTATAGCGTCTCTTTTTGTCCAGCATTTTTATGCTAGCCTGTTTCCTATAGTTTTAAACTCATCCAGTAACTAAAACTAGAAAGTTTATCTTTGGTACAAAGATCAGAAAAACAACTGATAAAAGTGTCAGTATGTTTGCATAAGATAAAGATATTATTTCTGAAAATATTTTCTAAAAAATTTTCTCAAAATTATTTTCTCTGAAAATTTGCTAGATCTTTAATTCATTTGATAAGAACTCAGTATATAATAAAATCAAAACTAAATTTGAAGTTGCCTGCTTAAAAAAACAGAAGAAGATAATTTAGCCCTCAAGAAAATGTTTATTTTTTGGTTTGTAATTTATAATTTATTAAATTTTCTTTTTATTTCTGAAATTATTTTATTTATATATAAATATTTTTATAATTTTAGAAGTATAAAAATAATTTTAGAAACTTATTTTTTTATTTCACTATATAAATGGAACAACTTCAGAAAATATATTATTTTCCTGCAGGCTATCAAAAAGGTACAATGGCAGCCACCAAGTTTCATAAAAAGATTCCATCACTAACAAAACAACAAATACAGGGCTGGTTAGATAGACAACCCATCTATCAAATCTATAAAGCTAAACCTAAAAAAAAGTAAACTTTCCTCATTATAACCAAAGCAAACCAAACCACACTCACCAAATAGATTTATTGTTTTTATCAAAGGATAACAAATACAAAAACGCGTTCACCATGATAGACATAGCATCATGTTATAAAGAAGATGAACCTCTTAAAACTAAAAGAGCATTAGAAGTTTCGTCAGCTATCAATAAAGTTTATGAAAGATCTCTTCTTGATTATCCTGAGATTATTATGTGTGACAATGGTCATGAGTTTATGGGTGAATTTATAAGTCTAATGGAAAGTCACAAGGTCAAAATCAAACGGTCAACTGATAAGAAGAAAGTGGCATTCGTGGAAATATTTAATAAGACTTTATCAGAGAGACTGTTTGCTCATCAGTATGCAAATTAAATTGAAGATAAAGAGGTTAATCTTGAAGGCGTAACAACAAATGATAAAAACTGCTGTTAAAGAAGCAATGAATGATGAAGAAACCAGAATGATTGGTATGAAACCCATTGAGGTTATTAAAATAGATAATGTAAAGCAACCTGAATATGATGCTAGCTTTGCTAGTAAAGAAGATGAATTGCCTATAGACTCTTTTGTAAGGTATTTGTATAAACCTAGTGAGGCTGAAGAAGATAATAAATATAGAGCAACTGACCCTAATTGGTCGATAGATGTTTATGCTATTGATAAGATTAAAAAGACTAAAAATCAACCAGACTTATATTTGCTTCAAGGCTTATTGTGGTAGATTTTAGTGCACTCCAGTAGTAAACGGGTTGTTTACACTGGAAACCTTGCGAAACAATGCGCTAGGCTTTCACTCACAGCATTTGGTTAATAGCTGTAGGGTGGAAACCTCTACTGTGCCGGTAGCATAGTAAGCAGGGCCGGTATTGACCCCTGCAGGGTCGGTAGTGACCTCTACCGACCCGGTACAGCTGTACTGGGCCGGCACAAGATGGCCGCCTTAGAGGAGGATCTGCAAAGATGTCTAGGAACTCAGTCAAGGTCATAAACAGGAAGTACCTATCCTTAAATCACCAACTTCATGGACCTAACTCTACATACAGCCTGGGGACCCTGTAGGAACACTCATTGGACAATCTGGAGAAAGGACTCCGCCCTTAGCCACTTGGCACCTCCCTTTATTACTTACCTTGCATTGTTGATTGGTTGATTATTTATATAGTTAATGTAATTGGTTGAATTACTTCCTGTGCATTGACTGTAATATGTTTTGTGTTTATCAGCTCTCCTATAAAAGGAGAGCACACACTGTTAATCTGTGCATTCATTACAATGAGCCATGGCATATACTCTTATATTGCTAAACCCTAGAGGAATAATTACCCTCAGGACAGCTTAAGAATAAAGCCATTATAACAGACATTACTCGATACTGTTTGTCTGAGCCATGGGCTCTTGCCTTACCTGGTAATTCGGTTGCCCTATACAGTTGTCACTGTCGGTCAGTACAGTGTCCCCTCTGGAGAGAGGTAGAATACTTGAGACTAGTGGATGTCCGTGGTAACAGACCGGAATCCATTACATTATCAAATGAAAAAACATTTACTCAAGAACAACTTCAAGTTTTACTGAAGATTTAGATGTTGAATGAGAATAAAAAATATTTTTATTCATAAATATAAATCGCTACAAGAACAAAATTATATCCTAATATTGCAACAGCACCTCCAGCCATTAGTTTTCAAAGATATAATAAAACAACAGATATTTATAATGAATTGAAATTAATAAAAGAAAAAAGAGAAACAATATATAAAAAATATACTAAAGCTTCTAGTGGTATTGAAGGATCAATCAACATCTTTAGCAACTATTGAAGCAGCAGCAGGAGTTGTCACTTCATTATCAGTTGTTGGTTTACCTGTTGGAGTACTTTTAGCTGGAATTGGAGGAGCAACAGGATTATTTGTTTTGATTTTAACTCCCGTATCAAAATATATTAGTAAGAAAAAGTTAAAACGTGGTAAACTATATTCGGTGCTTGACACTGGAATGATTTTATTGAGTAAAATAGTATCAAAAATATTAGAAGACTCTGTTGTTGATGGTAAAGAGTTTAATGAAGTCATTGATGAATATGAAAATATAAAAAAGAAGATATATGAGTTTGATTATGATAAAATAAAAGATGAAGCTAAACAAGAAATAAAAATATCTCAATTAGGCAATATATTTTTTTTCAGTTAAAGATTTTATTAGCAACTCCAGCATCATGAAGCTTTTTTACAACATATATTCCAAGTTCAACATCAAAAGCTAACATACCAATATCTTTCGACTTAAAATCAACAGGTCTATCTTTTAAACCTAGCAATTTAGTTGAAATATATCTTGATCCTGAGACTGCTACTGCAGTAAGCAATAAAGTATTTAGAGTATTCCCAATGTCTTTTAGTGTATCATTTACTGAGGGTGTTGATATATATTATATATAAGTCTGTCTATACACTTGAGCAGTTAACACTCCTGCTCAATGTTAAAAGCAGACAACTCCAGATATATGTGTGCCTCTTTCACTGCGGTGAAATGTGATGTTTATTTGCTGTTACAGCTTTGACCGGGAGGGACGATTTATTAATGTAAAAAGCTGTTTTTCTTTGGCAGATATTGTTCATTGAAGTAGAATACAAGATAATGTATAAAACCTTGTGTCTTTTACTTATTTTCTAGCAAAATAAATCATTCGCGTCCTTTCATACAAGTTATTATCAAGCAAACAATAGCTGTTTAGATACAGTTTACATTGATACTGTATCATGGAAGTATTGTGGTAGGTTTTATGGTACACTTGGCGTAGAAACCTGTGCACTGCAAAGATGCTTTTTCTCACTTGCAACCAGCCACTGGTGGTAGTCTGTTTGCTTGCTAAACCACTCTAAGAGGTGCCAACCTTGCATAGCAGGGCAGATTCATCTATGACTCATACCAATCCGGGATAGTTGGATGCAGGTCCGGTACCAACTCGAGGTAGCTGACCCAGGATAGGACATTTGGATACAAGCTTATTACAGCCAAAGAACTAACAGACTAGCCCTAGCCACCTGAAAAAGCATAGATGAGGAGGTGCCAACTATCTGCCCTCAAGACCTCCAAATCTGAGACTATAAAAGCCTTAGAAGCTGTAAACCAGTAACAGTTGTAAGGGCTGGACTAACTCTGCCCACTTGCCACTAGGCGCCTCTTATGTTTAATCTTATGTACCTCATTGCTATTTGTCACTATATTTATCCGCGTGGTATCATTTGTCAAAGTTACTTCCGGTACATGCAATTGGCAAAATTGCTATTTAGGCATATCACTTCATTTTGTTTTGCCTATAAAAGGCTGAGCTCTCCCTACGGTCATTGCATTGTGCTATATACTTCTGTCAAGCATTGTTTATGCGCTTTACTCTAGAGGAAAACCTCCCTTGAGATGCCTTGTGATAAATACATGCATCACCAATTTACACGGACTAATATGTCTGAGCCACCGGCTCCCACTGGTTGCTAAACGATGCTGTCTCCTCTGAAAGAGGTAGAATACTTGAGCTTAATGGCATTCTGCTGTTGTTAAGACCACAATATATTACACAGTATTACAATATTGTAGTCAAATTGCAGTACAAGATTGGCACTACACCGAAACCCACCCATTGCCGTTACCCAGCAGCTACAGCCGCTCCCAAAAACATTCCCACCCTGTAATGGATATAGCAACATGTACAGAGGTAGTTGATATATAAAATTGTATGCCTTGGCGCCCTCCACCATCACCTAGCACATCCCAACCCCTAGAGGTTTGCAACTAGAGGGTTGTAGTTGTTTTCAAACCATTTGTTTGCCATGCCCCTACTGGGGGCTCATTGTTGTAGATTAACAGTGGTGACCACCCGAAGGGTTTCATTGCTGAGTAGTTCACCAATGTTATCACATTTTCTGTTGCTGTTGCTGCTACCACTGCCCTGACCACCGCAACCACTGATGCCACGCCAACACAGCTGCCACCGTCTCCACCGGCACCACTACTATTGCTCCAACTTTTCAATCGATGCAAGGTAAAGAGTCAGCGCTGGCTCTAATATCACTGTTTCAAATGGTTTTAGTATCTAGTTGTAAATGACCCATCATAGTCAGTGTAAATTTAGTAATCAAAATACAAGATATGCTAACATTGAGCGTCTGTTTGCAGCACATTCCGTTGTCATTGACACTGATTTATGTTTATTTAGCTTACATCGCTTGCATGTTAGCGGGTTGAGGCCTATGTTTCACTTGACCTGCATTCACTCAAACCCTCCCTAGTAGTCACATGCAACAGTATGTCTGTTCTGTCATTTCAATGGCTGCTTAGAGCTTCTTATCTGCTACATTATCTATGGGAGTTTATTGTGCACACCAAATGGAGACTGGATGGTAAGTGGTACACAATCTGTGCAGCAGCATGTTATTTGGTGTTCCCTATAAATAATGAGTCTAGTGCAAGTTAATTTTATGTCTCTGACAGAGGTTATACCAAAGTGTGATGATGAACATAAGTGTTTGATAGTATTTTAAATACAGGTACGAGAAAAGAAATAGAGGCAGCCAGAAGTGGAGCAAAGAAGGATCAGCCTGCACAAGTACTTCGCGTAATCTGGACTAATCCATTGTTGAGTTTTAATGTTGAACCACAAACATACTTTACCGTACATGAAAGATTTGCACCAGCTGAGATTGTATTAAATAATAGAATGCATTTGCTGTTAGTAACCTCAAAGACAGCTATTTTCACTGAAGTAGACTGTGATATACTGGATGTGAGAAAGTTTCCTTTCAATTTTATAGCTCAAACCAGTCGTGCAACCAGACTGGTTATTTTACCAACTAAAAACTTTTATGAGTTAGCAGATAATATCGACGTGGGAGATCGTAGAGTTGTGTGGATGTTTCATACAACTAGATGTGGTTCTACAGCCTGGGTTCAAGCGTTTAATTCTCTACCAGGGTGGATTGTTTATTCAGAACCACAGGCTATTTTCTACAGCATCATGCACGGAGACCATGGGTACCACAGCGCTGAAAGTTTTTCTAAATCGGCAGCTTGCAAGCAAATGGCTGTAGCCATTATTAAGATGCTAGTTCGTCAAGCTCCCCCTGGTGGCTCAGTGCTGTGGAAAGCATCAGCATATGAAGACCACCTGATGAATATGATTGCTGAGTGTTTCCCTGAACATAAAATGTTAGTAGCGTATCGTGACTCTTTTTCTAGCATAACGTCGTTCTATCGATCAATCTACAAATGGGATCACCTCCGCTATTACACTGAAGTTAGATTGAATCATGATCCATCTGACAAAGATTGGTGGTTCCACTTACCTAACACAAGTATGTGGACCAATGGCTGTGACCACAATTTTTGTATAAAACTGATTACAGAAATAAAACCAAAGTCTTGTTTGGAATGGTACTGTTTCCTAATTTCTGCAAGGACAGCAGCAATTAAGCGTGCAATGCAAAACGGAGTCAAAACCCTGGCCATCAGTTACAACAGCTTCTGTAAGGTATGATCCTAACTAGTAGGTTTGAGAAGAAATATTGTAAATTGGGACAAAATAGAAGACCGGCTTCATGAATTTCCCGAACGGTTATACTGCTTGTAGGACAAACGTGGTACAGTAGAGAAAGTATTCAACTACCTAGATCTACCAGCTCATTATGTCGATTTAGCCTGTGAGGCTTTGGAGTCTGACAGCCAGGCTGGAGTAGCAAAGGTGAGCTGGGATACTAGGAAAAAAGGTGAAGCAACAGAGTGGAGCGAGAACTCAGAAGTGATAGAAAGATGTAATATGATCTTAAGGGCATTTGAGCTTCCAGATCTGAGTTCTCCCCTGAAGCTTCCAGAATAATCCGTTAATCAAGAAGAGTTAGCTGATGTGACTTTGTATTTGTAGCTGTTTGTAGCTGGGAGCCTAGTAGCGGCAATTAACAAGCTTACTAACAATCGGTGAATGACACATTTACAGTTCAAATGCCAACTCGAAAAAAATAATAAAAAACTTTCAGTTTTTTAGCGACTAAATAATTTTTAATTAATGCCATTTTTGCTTTTTAAATGTTCGATTTTTGTTGCTATTTAGTTTTTAAAGTTCTTATCATCTGCACAGACATGTTTGTGAAACCACACATTCAGTTACATACTCAACACTGACTAATAAAAGTTTCAATTTATTATGCTGGTGTTTCCTCATTCTCAGAGTTTAATGTCATTGGTTTCTTTTAGTCTCTATGATGATATTTTTCTATTTGATATTTTCTCTTGTTCTCTTGTAAGCTTCTCACTTCTTCTGTGGAACTATTATGTATAAAAGGTCAAGGCGCAAAACTTGTTGCAAAGTAAATGGGCATTTTCTCCAAGGAATCATATTAAAAAAATTAAATCGCTAGAGTTTTCTAATTTACACCAACTAAAATGTTGAAGATACCTCTGAAAACAAATTTTGAGTTTATCATTGGCCTAATTGAAGTAAGAGACCATATATTGATAAAATTTTGCACTTTGCTTATCCACCGTTGTTTGTTGTTAAACCAACTTTTGACATCAATTTGAAAATTGACCATTTTGATTTTATTTTGAAAATATCTACACACTGCTATTTGTTATCACTATTGTTTTGTTGAAAACGTACACTTATAGTGGCCATATAATACAGTAGGGCTGGCTAGGTTTCTGTGACACTCAAATACAATGACGATCTATTATTCTACATCTAATAGGTAGGTAATCAATTATAGTTTGTCACGCATGACTGAGTTGCATAGTTGACTACTAGCTCCTAGTAGTAGTTGCTAGTTTATAGAGAAAGCACGCTTTACTTTCAGTCGTTGAGAGTAAAATATGAATATTGCATTATTTCGCTGGTTGTCCAGGTTATTACATCTAACACATTCTATATGGCATGCTGTGGTATACTTCAAATGGAGGCTGGATGGTAAGTGTACAAGCATACTATGCGCTGGGTAATAAAAAGAAGCAAGGTTAGAAGGTCGAATAGCATTCGACATGGATAGTGCTTATTTACGGGGAATAAAAACAAAACTGTTGATGATTAGTTATTTTATTACATGTAGTTGTTCACCTTTAGCCATCTTTCACCCGATAATCGTGTTTCACAGGTACGGCAAGAAAGATTGATGCAATAATGAGTGGTGAAATAAAGGATCAGCCGGCGCAGGTTCTCAAAGTTGTCTGGACTAACCCTTTGTTAATAGATACCGACATGACACCCCACACTCACTTTATTGTACATGAAAGATTTGCAGCAGCCGATATTGTATTAAATAATAGAATGCATTTACTGTCAGTTACCTCTGAGACAGCTACTTTCACTGAAGTAGATTGTGATATATTAAATGCAAGAAAATTTCCTTTCACATTTATGGGTCAGAACAGTCATACAATTAGATTGGTTATTCTACCGATTAAATACTTTTATGAGTTGGTAGATAATATCGACGTAGGAGATCGTAAAGTGGTGTGGATGTTTCATACCGCTAGATGTGGCTCTACAGCCTGGGTTCAAGCTTTTAACTCTCTGCCAGGATGGACAGTTTTCTCAGCTCCACAGGCTATACTTTACAGCATAATGCACGGAGACCACGGCTACTATAGCGCCGAGAGTTATTCTAAAACACCAGAATGTAAACAGATGGTTGCAGCAGCGGTTAAAATGCACATACGACATGCTCCACCTGGTGGTTTGGTGTTCTGGAAAACCACAATATATCACGAATATCTTATGGAGATGATTGCAGACTCTTTCCCACAACACAAGATGTTAGTAGCGTACCGGGACCTTGTACCTTCTACAGAGTCATTCCTTAGGTCGTTCTCTAAACAGGAACATGCTCGACATTTGACCGAAGACAAGTTAAACCACGATCCAACAGATAAGGAGTGGTGGTTCCATTTACCCAACCCACATATTTGGACCAATGGATGCGACCATAACTTTTGTTTAGAACTAATTTCGGCTGTTCGACCAAAGAATTGTGTGGAATGGTACTGTTTCATCTGGGCTGCCAAAGTTGCAGCGATTCAACGCGCTATAAAAAATGGAGTGAGAACTCATTCAATAAAGTATGACAGTCTCATTCGGGTATGGCCATAGTCTGGTTGTGGTTGTGCTTTGTTGAACATAAAATGTTAAGTTTATCATTGCTATAATTGTTATACTGTTTGTAGGACAGACGCAGTACAGTAGAGAAAGTATTCAACTACCTAGATCTACCAGCTCATGATGTTGATTTAGCCTGTGAGGCTTTAAACTTTGACAGCCAGGCTGGTGTAGCAAAGGTGAGCTGGGATTCTAGAACCCGAGGTGATGAAACAGAGTGGAGCAAAGACCCAGATGTGGTGAAGAGATGTAATATGATCTTAGAAGCCTTTGGTCTTCCAGAACTGAACTCTTCTCTTGAGTTCCCAAATTGTTGAGATTATGGAACATAGGTTATGTGAGCCGTATGACCAATAATAGGAGTACTTTTTATTTCTTCTCACTTTAATACAATTGTTTTAACGACTTTTGGTGAAAAACTTATTTTTTTGTTGTTATTACAATAAGCAGTTTTTATTAAAAAAGACTTGCTGACACTAATTGTGCAATCCTGTAAAGTACAGACAGCTTTCTTTGCCAAAATAATTAGAATTGATAGCAATATGCGATGATAGATGTATCACACGCAGCCATATTGTTTGGTAGCGTAGATTGATTGACTATGGCCCATTATGATGTTTGTCAAAGTCTGCCATGGTTCAATGAATGGTTTATGAAATACAGGAGTCAGTCGTACTCAGGGTTCTGGTGGATTTCAAGCAGATGTCTTTTGTCTGGATGTTTAACTGAACTATTTCTAGATTTGCTGCACGGGTTGTGAATAGAGAGGGTTCAAGTTTAGTGTCAAATGTATGATACGATTTGTTTGAAGACGACTTCACCAATTAAATTGCTTTAATAAATTATTTAGTTAATCATATTTTTGTCACAACCAAGTTTGGACAGTTTCCAAAAAATGATAACCCATTTTAGTACAAATTTCCCGTTCAACCTTGGCACAACTTGGTATTGTGTGTTACTGTTTCCAAACGTAGCCGGGGTGTCGCTCGTTTGGCAGAGGCTTAAAATAGGGGTCGGGTTTCTTTCCCATTCGTAACGACGCTCTAGTGGTTTCCAGTGTGACTGGGCTTCTATGGTTATGTTTCCAATAGCAAACAACTTTAACGACAACCAAAATGCATTGCGCTATTGAATATTGATAACCATCCATTGTCTAAAATATTTGTTTGTGAGAATATTTTTTTAATAAAGTGTTTAGTTTCCATATTAAAGTAACTGAGTTGCATTATTTGCCGGCTCGTTTGCAGTAGGTGATGGTTGGATGTGAATGCTGCCGGCTCGTGTGCAGTAGGTGATGGTTGGATGTGAATGCTGCCGGCTCGTGTGCAGTAGGTGATGGTTGGATGTGAATGCTGCCGGCTCGTGTGCAGTAGGTGATGGTTGGATGTGAATGCTGCCGGCTCGTGTGCAGTAGGTGATGGTTGGATGTGAATGCTGCCGGCTCGTGTGCAGTAGGTTATGGTTGGATATGAATGCGTATTTTTAAACAAAAGCATAAAAATGCATCCGTTAAACCACCAGTTATCAGGAGACTTTCTGCTCAAGTTTCCATCTGCTTTATTAATTTTGTCTTTTAGTCATCAATGCTGACAAAACAGTGGTCCTATTTGTACCAAATAGGTTAGTATTTCCCCATTGAATTTTGTAGGTATGAGCTTAATTTAATAAAACAGTTGAACACATCATCACTGGTGGGTGTTTCTTAAATCCAGGGTTGTCTTCTCAATTTTTATAAACCAGTGTGTGATGACTCCTAGTCTGCAATATGAACTTCAATCTTTGCAACAAAAAGTCCTTTGTTTTGCTACCGTTCATTGCTTATAGATGGGCACTTTATATCAACGCAGTGGGTTTGGTGAGAAAACACTGTCTGTTTTTTGTTTGCGAAAACAATGTAATAAATGCACTAGATGCGCCTGGATTCTGATAAATTCACTGCTGATTAATTATTAAAGGGATAGTGCAGCTCCATTAGTGAGACTATTGATATATGAAACTACTGGCCTTCAAGATAAATATAATCAAGTACTTGGAAGGTGGCTTGGTTGTGAACTTTTAGCTCTATGTTCATATAAATCCAAAAATAATCTGCTCCAGTTATAAATAACAACCAGAAATGGGACAATGCTGCTGGCAGCAATTGTAGGCTTGCTATTCTACAAGAGACGAGGCATAAGCATTGATAAGTAACTGTAAGCAAGACAGGCTACCATAGCCTGTGGGAGAGACATGTGTATGGGGTGGGCAACACGTGATATAAAATTTTTCACGGTTCTACGCATCTTCATGCTTCACATAGCAAGCTTGCTTGGCACAAACCTTCCAATCACTTTTGGATTGCATACATGCTGTCCTCCATAAAATTTGAGATTCAAAAGCATTATCATTTATTAGCAATGCTGTTATGATTACTATCATCAAGGGTGCTTTCAGATATTCTATGTGTAGGGTAGTCGCTGAACAGTCGATGAGGCCTCATTGATTGGTGTAGTTTAACGACACTTCTTTGTGCTTTAAGCCGTGGACATTGTGGTTTCTCACGACGTCTAACGGAGATTCTATAACACAAAGGAGCCCAATTTACTGTTTTGTTTTTATTTATTAGAAAGTAATTATGATGATATCCCTGCTTGTTACATCATTCACATATGCCGTAACCTAATGTCACGGTTTATCGCAGGACTAATTGTAGCGTTAATAGTCAAAGACAAGCAATTAAAGGGGGGAATAATTCTAAATCTTCAACAAAGCTATCTACCTCATTTGCCGCTTTGTATCGTTGAGGCCAATCAAACGTTGTCGTCATATTTTTCGTCACTCAATAATAGTATCGTTTAATCCCATCCATAATTGCCATGCCTCGAGTATATGAAAGCATTCTAGATCTCTACAATTACCACCATTGTAGTGTAGAACACAAAAGTTGTATTTATTGGTAATACGTTGAGAAAGCTGACCTTGTTGTACAAACAGTTATTGGGCCACTTGGTTACAATGTCAGGTTTGATTCTGCTATTTCCAACGAAATAAATAAAACTTAGTTGGCAGCAGTGGGATTCGAACCCACGCCTCCGAAGAGACTGGTGCCTTAAACCAGCGCCTTAGACCACTCGGCCATGCTACCAGATGATATTTGAAATTTTCACATATGTTTTTCGTAGCTTCCCATATTGTGATAATGATATAGTCAGATGGAGATCATGTTACAGTCAGATATGTTATTGTGGGAGATTTGCATGATAAGTAAATGGTGGCAACCCCCCAACCCCCCCCCCCCCCCTCCCCTCTGTACACCCCTGGTGCCCTTAATAACGAGTTACGACCCCGCCAGAGCCCTACCTCCCCCGGGGTTACTCCGAATCCCCTGAAAAAGGGATACCGGCTACCTCGGGTCACTATCCCCCTGTATACATCAAATTTAGCTATCCCGAACCTACCCCGGGTCTACCCCGGGTCAGCTACCCGGGGTCGGGATAGAAAGTAAGTGGAAGAGGTAGCCTGGGATCTAAGCTACCTAATGCCCCAATCAGAATTCAAATCGGACAACTACGAAGCCCAGGAGAGCAGGCCAAGTACAAGCATGCCCTAATAAGGACTGGAAGATTACCAGCTACAGAAAAGAGCGGCAACAAGTGCCCAGAGCAAAGCACCATGTGCTTTGCTACGTGATTGGACTGCTTTATTATTATGTGTTGTGTTGTGTATTATCATTGGCAATTTCCTTGTATCATGTATTATCATTCGTTTGTGCCTTATAAGGTAATGAAGCTGTACCTTTTACTCTATAAATAGAGCTGCTGTGCCTTGGGCAGGCAGTTGTTATAGTGTAAGCACCCCTTATACTTGTAATATGATAAAGTATACGCATTGAGAGAACACTTCTAGTACGTTTGAGTCGAGGACTCTGTGAGTTGTTAACGTCGTTGGAGATTGAGATAGAAGCGAGTGGAAGGAGAGGAGTGGAGAATCTGTTGTGTTAGCTAATAGAGGACACAAATCTATTACATTATGTTATGGACATTATAAAAGTGATGTTATTATAACAGCCACACCGACATCCTTGTCTTTGGAAAAAATAAAGATGCAAGACATCACATGGAATCGACAGGTACAGAGAGTGCTCAAGGTACGCATGGAATCGACAGGTACAGAGAGTGCTCAAGGTACGCATGGAATCGACAGGTACAGAGAGTGCTCAAGGTACGCATGGAATCGACAGGTACAGAGAGTGCTCAAGGTACGCATGGAATCGACAGGTACAGAGAGTGCTCAAGGTACGCATGGAATCGACAGGTACAGAGAGTGCTCAAGGTACGCATGGAATCGACAGGTACAGAGAGTGCTCAAGGTAAACTACTCAACTATGGCCGCTATAATAAGCAATAAGCTAAAAAGCATGATATGCATTTATCAATAGTTTGTAACTTTAGTGTTGGTATCGATAACATGTCATCAATGACATTTGCCTTAGTGTTCATCAGCATTTACATATTCAAATTAACAGGAAATAAATATTTCCTAGATGTATTTAAACACAGCAAGGTAGTCAATTAACTTGAGAAAAAAACGACAGATTTTCTTTAAATATATCAAAACTTTTCATTCATGAACAATTACACAATGTGACAGATATGGGTGATAACCTACTAGGTAGGTTGCAACTACACTTATCAGCAACACCTACAACCCCCCCAACTCACCACCACCTGCACTCACTACCAACTGCACTCACCACCGCCTGCACTCACTACCAACTGTACTCACTATCAACTGCACTCACCACCGCCTGCACTCACTACCAACTGCACTCACCACCGCCTGCACTCACCACCGGCTGCACTCACTACCAACTGTACTCACTACCAACTGCACTCACTACCAACTGCACTCACTACCAACGCCACTCAACTGAGACAGTACTCTATAGTATGGCTCCCTACCAGACATGCCACACAAAAGTATAAAGTTACTCAACTTTAATGTTTGTGATGACATAACGGTGATAGTCAGAAAGAAGTCTTGCTGCTAACTAACTAACACATAACTTGGCACTAAAAATGTGATTAAAGACAGTTGGAAATAATCTCTTTCAAATGGTCGATGGCTTATTAGGGCTCTCTATTGGCCTTATTGGCCCACATGCTTCATCACAGCAGCAGAGTTTGTGGAGTTATTCTCTATCACTCAGGAGAGCGCAACTCTTAACTGGTATCAGGCTATATTACGATGGTATTTACATGAGGCTGGCGGATGTATGCTTGCCAGCAGAAACTTGGAACTTGGTGGGGAGGAGGGGGAGTATTGTAAGACTCACTGGGGAGTTTGGAGGATTGTGGGATGGGGTGGGGGTGTGGTATGGGAGATGCTAGTGGGCTCTAGGATGTGATGTTGATTGCGGACAGCTCCTCTATCTGGGGCAAAGAGTGGAGAGGGATGATTATCAATAATTGGTAATATGTGGCCAGGGGTGGATATAGAAGACAACAAAAATGTTTGATCGTGCAATTCAGTTACAATATGAATGGTGCCCTGCTAAAGGGTAAAATTTGTTTATAGCTACGTAAATGACCCATCGGTGGAGTTAGCTGCCAATGTGGACTTAAATTTTCAGACTTATGAAAATTATGACTATGAACTTTATAATTCCGATAGTTTCTCTCCAGACCTTTTTCAGTTTCTAGTTCTCCTGATTGAACATCAGAGTGTTGCCTTGAACTATACATACTGTACATCGAAACTCAGTGCTTGAAACGATTAAATATTATTCATTAAAAAGTGAAAGCCAAAGTCTCAGTAAAACTTTCAAAAAGATTTTAAAAAGCAAAAAATGTTTAATTAGAGTTCGCTCGAGGTCATCTCAAGCTCTGTGGCACATTAGATAGGTTGTTGGGATTCAGAGGTTGTAAGGTCAAGTCCCGCCAGAATTAAAAGCTTCTTGTTCTTACACAAAACATAATAGCATTTGTAGTTTTCATACCTCTAAACTTTAATCGCAACAATTAGTTTCCTGACTAGATTCTAGTATGTGAAGCCAATATTTGCAATTACACTCAGTTATAAGTCAGAACATGGTTTTGCTGTTTGCTTTCAAACCAGAAATGTTTGTGGATTTATTTTTTTTTAATATCAGAGAGAGAACGTTTCAATATTGTCCATCTGAATCAGCTGCTGTTTGCTGTGCCAAAAACAATTTGCAAACCCACCTATCACAGTTTGATGAGCTTAAACTGTATATAAGAAAATAATACCTAAATATTTGATTTTTGTAAACGCGAAAACAATAGTATTTTCGAGAAAAACTTTCACTCTGAAATAATGACTGAACCTTGAAATTTTTATTTAGGAAGCTACACCACTACACCACTATACAACTGCGCTTTCAAAATCGAGTAACTCTGAATATAATTTTTGCTATTTAGTTGGTTGATGGAGAATGTATATTAGCCCAACATTGGAGGAAATGAAGTGCTCCGACAGGCACCAAACACTGGTTTTGCACTTGATAAAGTGCCAATATGTCTAGACTACATTAAAATTTGACAGCTTCATTCATTCACTTTGATAAAAATTGTGTAAAAACTTTTACATTGTTGCTGATTTTATACACCTAGCCATCTAAACATTATGTTTGACACTTTATCGGCTGAGAAAATCTTCTCTTATTGAAAAAATGAGCATTTGCTTAAAACTTCTCTCAGGTGACAGTTTTCATTTATTTATATTTATTTATTTATATTTATAATATGCGTAACACTACGTTACGCATATTATCTGGTTACGCATGGACAAAGACAAACATATGGACTGTTGACCTCTGGTCAGTGTAGTCGGTAGCCAAACTGGGCAGTAACAGCTGCAGACGTTAAATGAGGGACATCAATGTATGAGGAGGGAGAGGAAGAGAGAAGAGATAGGACAAGTTAGGTATCTCAAATGTACAGAAATTTCTTCACAAGATTGTTATAAAATGATTCCATTCACATAGGCATACTGTGATGATACATGTGTATAATATATCGTTTCTGTGTGTTCAAATGGCTAATAGCACAATACTCCAGTCAAAGGGGATTATATAGTTTGATACTGTAGGTACAGACAAATCTATGTACTTCAACAGTAATAAACTATAATATAGTAATAACTGTCCCTGTTTGTATATCCAAAATACGGATGCAAAGTAAATTGTAAGTTGCCTGCTCAATAATAAAAGCAGACAACTCCAGCTATATGGGCGCAAATTAACAATAAGCTAAAATTTCACATTTATCTGCTGTGAAACCCTTGACAACTACAGACTTCATTTTGCTTGAGCTATTTTTCTAACTTGCCATTGTTAATTGAAATAGAAAAAAAACATAAGAAATAGGAAATGAAAAATCTGGCATTTGGTGCCAAAAAACTTGCTGTTAGAGTTTTTGCTTTTGGACATTACCACAATTTAGTAATAAAAAAGATAATTGTTTGATAGTTTGTTATAACTACAGCAACGTTTATCTCAAAATAATAACAATTTTAAAATATCTTTTGGGTGGTGTAATGAAGCTGAAAGCGTTTTAATCTGATTAAATCAATAATTTGGCAACTTAACAGCATTATTGTATACCTAGGCTTAGCTTGTAATATTCAGAAATCTTCAGAATTGTCAGCCATTTTTATTGTAAACCGATTGCAACATATGTTGTATATAAAATAGTTGTATTGATCAAGTGTTCAACTTCGCTCTAATCAAACTCTTTGAGCTAGCTGACATATGTAATGTCAACAGGTATCCCTGACACCAACACAATCATTACTATTTCTCATCTATTGAACTCCTTTTGCTCTTTGATAAGTTCATTTCAGACAGGTATTAGAGTCTGTATTAGAAATTAGCAAAAAAATGGTTGTGATTGTTTTCAAAACGTTTTATTTTAATTCCTCCTGGTGGTTTTGTGTTAATTACTACCTGATAGGTTTCATTGATGAGTGAATCACCAACATTACCACATCCGTTGTCTCTGCTGCTGCCACCATTGCCACAATACAGCTACAACTATCGGTACTATGCCTTCTACCACAACTTCCCATGCTACTTTTGCTGCTACTGCTATTACTGCTGCTACCACTACCACTGCTATTGCTTTTAATGTAGTGAATCAATCGAAGTTATCCATGGATAACTTTGCCATCAATGTAAGCAAAGAGTTAGTGCTTGGCTATTGTCACTGCAGGCTGAAGCGATCGCAGTGTCTAGATGAGAGTGGCAGGTCAGGGTGACGATAAGATTGATGAACCAAATCACAAGATATGCTAATGTTGAGCGTCTTTTTGCAGCACATTCCGTTGTCATTGACACTGATTTATGCTTACTTAGCTTACATCGCTTGCTTGTTAGCGGGTTGAGGCCTATGTTTCACTTGACCTGCATTCACTCAACCCCTCCCTAGTAGTCACTTGCAACAATATGTCTGTTCTGTCATTTCAATGGATGCTTGGAGCTTCTTATCTGCTACATTTTCTATGGGAGTTTATTGTGCACACCAAATGGAGACTGGATGGTAAGTGGATATAAGCAAGATTACAAAAATGTACCACCATTATAGCATATACGGTGCAGAAAAACAATACAGCAGTAGAATCAAAGAAGTTCAACGGTTAATTCAGTTATTTTGACTGAGAGGCTTCTGATATTGCAACGATAGAGTTATATATGTTTGTTGTTGCAACGCTCATTATACCATTGCAGAGTCTCAACAGTAGAATCTACATAGCTCAACAGTTGATCGAGTAGTTTTTAGTGAGAGGCTTTTGATATTGCAACGATAGATTTATATGTGTTTGCATTGCAAAGCTCTTCTACCGTAGCAAAGTTTCAACGATAGAATCTACGTTGTTCAACGATGAATCAAAATAATTGTAATGAGTGGCTTATGATATTGCAACAGTAGATGTATTTATGTTTGTGTTGCAACGCTCGTTATCCCGTTGTAAATTTCCAAAGGTAGAGTAGTATTTCATAAGTTGAACAAAATAGAAAATGTACAAACCTGCACCAAAGTGAAGCTAGTGCAAACCATTTGATGTCCCTTACAAGGTTTGTACAAAAGTGCACTAATGGACATAATAGCTTAATTATATTTCAAATACAGGTACAAGAAGAGAAATAGAGGCATCCAGAAGTGGATCAAAGAAGGATCAGTCTGCGCAAGTACTGCGTGTAATCTGGACTAATCCGTTGTTAAAGACTGTTCATGTAACACCACAGACATACTTTACCGTACATGAAAGGTTTGCACCAGCCGAGATTGTATTAAATAATAGAATGCATTTGCTGTCAGTTACATCGAAGACAGCTATTTTCACTGAAGTAGATTGTGATATAATGGATGTGAGAAAGTTCCCGTTCACTTACATCTCTCAGACCAGTCGTACAACCAGACTGGTTATTATACCTATCAAATACTTTTATGAGTTGGTAGATAATATTGACGTGAGAGATCGTAGAGTGGTGTGGATGTTTCATACAACTCGATGTGGTTCTACAGCCTGGGTTCAAGCATTTAATTCTCTGCCGGGGTGGACTGTTTATTCAGAACCGCAGGCTTTTTTCTACAGCGTCATGCACGGAGACCATGGGTACCACAGCGCTGAAAGTTATTCTAAATCGGCAGCTTGCAAGCAAATGGCTGTAGCCATTATTAAGATGCTTGTTCGTCAAGCTCCCTCTGGTGGCTCAGTGCTGTGGAAAGCATCAGTATATGAAGATTACCTGATGAATATGATTGCCGAGTGTTTTCCTGAACATCAAATGTTAGTAGCGTATCGTGACTCTTTTCCAAGCACTACTTCATTTTATCGATCATTCTACAAATGGGATTACTTCCGCTATTATGCTGAGGTTAAATTGAATCACGATCCATCCGACAAAGAGTGGTGGTTCCATCTACCCAACCCAAGTTTTTGGACCAACGGATGTGACCACAATTTTTGTCACAGAGTGATTACAAAAGTTAGGCCGAGAACTGGAGTGGAATGGTACTGTTTTGTGTGGTCTGCAAAGGCAGCAGCTATCAGACATGCAATTAAAGATGGTGTCCAGGCCAATTACATCAGCTATGAAAGTCTATGTAAGGTATGAATACCATTTGAATGTTACTGTCCAATATTATGCTAATGATCTTGGTAAAAACAACTTTCTTTAATGGCCCTCGCATCTAATTTTAGGACAGACGCCGTACAGTAGAGAAAGTATTCAACTATCTAGATCTACCACTTCGTTATGTTGATTTAGCCTGTGAGGCTTTGGAATCTGACAGCCAGGCTGGAGTAGCAAAGGTAAGTTGGGATACCAGAAGAAAAGGTGAAGCGACAGAGTGGAGCAACGATCCAGATGTGGTAAAGAGATGTAACATGATCTTAGAAGCCTTTGGTCTTCCAGATCTGAACTCTCCTCTGGAATTTTATGACTGATATATAAATAATGTGACAAGTTGAGTGTGTGTGGATGTAAGCTAAAAGCCAAGTGAGTTACAATGAAGTTAGCAAATAACTTTTGCACTGATACTTTACTTGGTAAGTACAGTCCCAGTGCAGCTGTTATTACATAGGGTATTCTATGTGTGTATCATGCACTTAAACATGTTACATCATACTTCTTTGTGAGCGTTTCATTTGGTATATGTCAGCAACTTGTTCTCTTTTGACTTTTTCTTTTACTTCCAAATATAAATGTCATTATACCAAATCAAAATACTGGCAGGGTGCCAAATGACTGCTATCAGCTAATTCTATTTATTCAATCACTCTGTGATAGCTTTAACTCCTGTGACAGTTTCTATAGCCGAATACAAACTACAGCTAGCTACAGAATAGGCACCACAGGGTGTGCGTTAATTACTTATCCAACAAAATAATATTTGCTCCATAGTTTTGGTAACAAAAAAACTTACATAAAAAACCCCGGTCTGACAAACAGACGAACATCTCATCTTGAAATAAAGTTGGTAGCGAGAATTGCAAAACTGCACTGGAATTCCACTGATGGTATAAATCTGACAAAATTAAATGTTGTGTTTGTTAGTTGCCTTCTCTTGCTCAAAACAGTATTGTGAAACAGATTGTGTAGACAACTCCCAATCATTGATCACATTTTATTTGAGCGATTTAATAAAACTGACCATCACTAATGGAGTTGTACTAAAATCATAACCGCTAAACAAACGGATTTTGAGCATATTGTTTTGTTTTTATGACAGGTGTTTGTTTAAATTACATATTAGCCCATTTTTTGGGCCAAACTTGTGGGCAAGTTACACTAAGCACTACTTATATCATCGTGAAGGCAGCAAAGCGATAAGTATGTGGACAATATGATCGGAGTAGATTTCGTGGAATCGTTACGCATTTTACTACTTTTTTGGAGTTGTCTATTCTGTAGTCAATGCTAAACAACTTCAAAAAAGTTATTAACTAGCCTATGATTACTTTTTAGCCAGATTTTAAAAATGCTATTTATTTAATTTTTATCAATCTACAATTTTTTTGTCAAAATCTTTTTAATTAGAATTAATTTTTCATTGTGGTTGAGCACAACAGCAACGCCGGAAATACAATTTCGGCAGAAGAGATTTTGTCTACAATTAATTTTTCCTTCATCTTATTTTATTTATTTGTCAATTTTAAATCAAGAAACAATTTGTTCAATTGAAAATTGATCCAGTTTTTGAGATACTGGCTGTACAACCTCATCATGTGACGTGTTTCATGTGTCGTGTGACGTGTGTTATGTGATGAGTGTCGTGTGACGTGTGTCGTGTGACATGTGTCATGTGATGTGTATCATGTGACATGCGTCATGTGACCTGCATCATGTGACATGCATCATGTGACGTGCGTCATGTGATGTGCGTCATGTGATGTGCGTCATGTGATGTGCACCATGTGATGTGTGTCATGTGACATGCGCCATGTAACATGCGTCATGTGTCATGTGATGTATGTCATGTGACGTGCGTCATGTGATGTGTGTCATGTGACGTGTGTCATGTGATGTGTATCATGTGACGTGTGTCATGTGGCGTGCGCCATGTGATGTGCATCATGTGACATGTGTCATATGACGTATGTCATGTGACGTGTGTATAAAAACTAGCTTGTTTAATGATATGTGAAAATGCAGACTCAACAAAAACAACTGCAAAAAATTTGATGCCAGCTCTATTATTTTTTGAAGGTGACAAGTTTTGAAGCTTTTGTTGAGTTTTTTATCTTTTGAAAGCTTCATTTATATACAAAAAACAACGTTTTATTTGAAAATGATTTGGATAGACAGAAAATTTGTGTTCTACATCTGATTTAGGGATTTCCACGTGTATTTTTGGAGACCCCCTTTTTGTACAACTGTCATCGAAGTGCATTCTGTTACATTCTTATCTCATAGCTACTTTGCATAGCTTCAAAGTTCTTAAAGCACATCTGACGACCCCAGCACCACCTTATATCATTTTCAAGCTCTTGATTCACTGATTTTGATGAAAATATTCAGATCCAAGTTTTGAGGAAAATACGAGTTTTGTCTCAATAAAACCCTTCAGCAGCCATCTTGTGTTGTTTTGGATTTGCCTTCTCCATCTGTAGATGTATTAGACTGCTCTGGCTATGTAACCAAAATGTCCTATAATTAAACGTTAATCAACTTTGAAGCAACTAACCACCCCCTGCTTTATTGACCGCAGTTATTTGCTTTGGCTCTGCTCCAAAGGCAGCATTAAGGCAGCATAATTTGAAGGGAGTTGACAATCCCACAACTACCTTCTACCTACCTCCAAAATTGCACTTTGTCAGAGGAGTTGTGAAACATTGGCAGGCCTGTGGTAAAAAACGATGGAAGATTGAAAATCAGCGAATCGCAAGCTTCGATTTGATATGAAAAACTCACACCTGTCAGATGCCCTTTAAGTAAATTATGATGGCATTCTGGGTATTTATGGCAATTACATCACCTCATCCCTTGTAGTCATGCTCCTTCAACTGTAGAAAGAAACCAGTTTTCTCACTTCACTAGAAAGGTCACGACTTACAATTCGGGGATGAGATATGGGTTAAAAAAACCTGAAAACAGTTGTGACATGTTTCTGACCACAAAATATCCACTGGATACAAGGAAGTTGGTTTTTGTAAATAAAAATAAAAATATGGCTTCTGATGTATTTAGACATTGAAAAAAATAGATAATGTTATTACAAAACGTACAGTGAACAATGGGCTCGCGGCAGAGTAGTTTCCCTTTAGCGATGCAACCCAAAGTAGCTTAGTCGGTTGTTGAACTTATCATTGAAAATAACGACTTGTTTGATGATTGTCTTAATTTGAGAAAATTTGAGTAGTTTATATGACAAAAATGCTGTCGTTGAGAAAGGTCAAGGGGTCAATAAAGCCTTGAGAAAGGTCAAGGGATCAATAAAGCCTTTGAACTTTTTTATTGAGAAGATGTTGGTTTATTCATTTGAGAAAAATCAATTAAATATTGACCTCATAATACTATATAGCTGTGCCATGGTTTGTTATTTCGAGTTTAATTAGGTTTGCCGACCTGAATAAATGAAGGTGCGCCCTTGCCGTTGGCTGGTTACAAAGTTGGCACGTACTGATATATTTTATATAAACGGCGCACCGTCATTGTCATACCCTCAGTACCTGTCTAGTAGTCATGAATAGTTGATTGCGGATTCCACAAATCTAAATAAAAAAGATAGACTTTCATTAACATTAATAGTATTTCAGACTCATAACATCGTAGCAATAAGACTTCTGGTATCTTCACTACCAGCTCCACCTATCAAACTGCCGGGACTCCATTGTTAGTGATGGTCAATTCAAAAATATAGATTGAGAAGACAATTCTTCGTTTTGTATGACAGAAGCGTATATTTACCAATCTCCATCTACATCTCCGTATGTACATATAATGTTGCAAAAAGCATTGTTCCACTATGTGTTTCTGCATTATCACAGCAATGGCGGTTAGATGCGCTAATTGTTACCTTCTAAAGCCTCTCTGGTTCTTAGGCAATCTTAGGGAGAGTGCAAGGACTGACTTTTATTACTTTGTTTTCTTTCGGTTTAGTGATGCCTGGATGTTTGAATCGATTATGTACAACCTCGTCAGCAGTGATATTCCCAAGAGCTATTGGGTAATCTTTGCAGTGGTGTACTCAAATCTCAAGATAAATCTGGGAGAAAAGCTTTTTCTCCATTACTGAACAACTGCCAGTTGTCAATATTAAAGAATCAATCTCAGTGAAAAATAACGTCTGATAGCATTGTGAGGTGCAAATTGAAATGGTTAAAAGTTGTTGCTCTTCTTTCCCATCAATTCTTGTCAATCCATCACTCTTACAAAAGCCATTTGATGATAGGCAGATATATAGAACCTCAATATAGCATTACCCACAAGCCAATAGTGTTTGCAATCAGCTACACAGCTCAGCTAGTAGTGGCAGCAGTCAGCATGAAGTTTGATGAAGTTTTGGATACAATCGGAGGTTTTGGAAAGTTTCAAAGAATTCAATTTGTGTTGGTGTCAGCGCCAGCCGTGCTTTTAGCTCTTCACTCCCTAGCGTCTGTCTTCATCGCTGCCACACCTGAGTTCAGGTAAGGTCAGTATTGGTGTAGGCTTGGTTGGTGTGACTAAACCATCACATGTTTCCTGTGATACTTGGGTCTGTCCTCAGTGCAGTGGTGGGAGGAGTTATTAATACACCAAAGCTACACCAAAGCTACATGTACGCATATCAATTGGGCTTAATGTTTGGAGAAACTACTCACAAGTTGCGTAAATTTTTAACGAAATCCATTCTTTAGCGATTCAAGTCAAACTCGCTGTTACAAACCATAGCCTACAAATCCCTATACGTTAGTTGATAGATTGAGACGTTGCTTTTGAAATGATATCATTGGAGACGATGGAATAACATTTGTGTGATGTGATAGGCTGACCAGGAAAATGGTTAACTGTTGCTGTTTTATTGCAGCCGGAGGTATACAAGTTCTCAATCGCTAAGCTCAATAGCCTGCGATCACTATATCTATGAGTGGCATTATAAAGGGTCCATGACCAGAAAGTTGTGGTATTCTCACCACAAATGTTATAAAACATCCAGAAGTCAAATAATTTATTCACTTCCCATGAAGTAAAAGATTTTTATGAGTTTGGGTTGACAGCAGCTTCACGACAAGATGTTTGTACTGAACTAACACACGGGCTCAGGCATATTGCTTCGATCAACTCATTCTATTAAAATGCACTCAAATAATACTGTCATTCTGACCAGCAACACATGTGTGCTGGCCGGTAGTGGATCAGTGAGTGAAAGCTTTCACATGAAGTCTGTCTTTCATATAAAATAAATGCCTAGAAAGTTTTTTGGATTATCGAATGTTCAAACTCCGCATGTTAAATATAGCAGTTTGTTTTGAATCAACTGAAGACTAGCGTGTCAGAGATGGCGGCTAGTATACTAGATCTTATTACAGATGTGATACTGATAACCCAGAGTATACTAACATAACCTTTGTTCCCTACAATGGTACAGACAGATGTAAAGTACCGATCTATACATATGACAGTAATGGAACTGAGTCTATTACAGAAATGAAATGCGACCATTACGTATATTCTACAGAATACTTCTACTCTACTATAGTCACCAAGGTGGGCAAATTGTGCTCATGTTATTGTGGCCAGCAAGTGCCAGGCCTTGTTATACAGTCAGTAAAGTAGCTCAGTATGTGGTCATCGTGTTTTGATAAAATGCAATGAATATAGTCCGAGTGATACTACTGCAATACTTAACTAGCATATCATTTTATGGTTTGATTATTACCTATCAAAGAGCCAAAAAGCCTTCACATAAACGAGTAAGTAAGTGACTATTACACCTATTATCAAGGTATTGGCTGAAATAGAGACAAAATTAATTACCTTGTGTGTAGCAGCAGAAGTTGTTCTCACTTGTAATAACATGTGTAGGTATTAGTACTGGTGTATGAGCATTAGTGACAATTCCCCGCTCAACGAAGTTCATGTATTATTTTCAACCATAACTCAACAATTATTCACAACACAGCAGTACGTGAGGCAACTTTGTGATAACATTGTTTTCTTTTTCGGCTCCGATACATTTCTTTCAAATCAAGGTCATGCCTACAAATTGATGTTTATTAGTCTGTCTATGCTTTATTTATAGTGGGACCTGGTGTGCGATGACAAAGCCAAGTCTACCATCAGTACTATGTTTTACATGCTCGGCAAAGTATTCAGCGCACTCCTCCTCGGTCTACTGTCCGATGTGTAAGTACATCAGCTGAATAATTTATGGAAAGGATGATAGTGAGACAACAACTCCAAATTACACTTGGGAAGAAATTGCCAACGTTCGTTTGCAGGATCGGAAGTTTTTTAGCTATTAGTAGACCAATAAAAAGTTGGAAATTTGCCAAATGAGTGAAAGGGCCAGTGATGTTGTACTACAGGTTAGGAAGGAAGAAGACGGCACTTATTGGTGTATTTATGATAGCTAGTTGTGGAACCATAGCTGCTCTCTCTCCCAACTACTATCTCTTTGTGGCTATGAGGTTTATAGTGGCAGGCTTTGGAACTGGCATGTATATGAGCCTATTTGTTTTAGGTATGTTGGAGTTATCCAAATAATAGGGAAAATAACTCCAAAGCAATCTCTTTGGTTCTTATAAGGGCATACATATCAATATTTTTATCCAGTTTTGTTTGTTTTTAAGGAATGGAATTGGTGGGAAAGCAATACAGGTTGCTTGCTGGAATAGCTGTTTGCTATTTCTTTGCCTTGGGATACATACTGCTCACAGGAATTGCATACTTGTCTAAGAACTGGGTCTACACACAGCTAGCTATATCAGCTCCAGCTGTACTCTTTCTCTCCTACTACTGGTGTGTAATAAATTAATCACCCTAATATTATTTCAATATCAGTTTTCACTTCTCAATCATTGTCTCTCAGCTCTGTTTTGTTTGGACGTACAAAGCACATGGCAATAATTCTTCTTTCAAGGTTGATGCCAGAGTCAGCTAGATGGCTCATGACTAGAGAGAGAACAACGGAAGCCATGCAGGTCATAGCGAAAGCTGCCAAAGTCAATGGTGTACAGCTATCTGATGACTTCAAACTTGAACAGGAAACAGCCCCGCCCACAGCAAGCCTCAGGGAACTAGGAACTGCTAAGAGACTCCTCTGCATGAGCCTAATTATATTTCTCAACTGGTTTGTGCATAAGGCTACATGCAAATGAACTTGAATACAATAGTAGCTGGTCGCACTGCTAGAAACCTCTGACAGGTATAGTACCAACACTTGATGGCTTCCGTCTATTATTTAGGTTTGCGGTACCGATGGGGTACTATGGACTCTCACTAAACAGTGGATCTCTAGAAGGAAGTATTTATGTGAACTTTCTGCTCAGTGGAGGGATAGAGTTTGTGTCTTACACTGCCTGCTTCTCTATCAACAAGCTGGGAAGGAAAGGACCTCACGTTTTCAGTATGCTCTTAGGCGGACTCGCCTGCCTCGCAACTATCTTAGTTGACCAGTTTGCCCGAAGTAAGGTTCAATTCAATCCAATTCATTTCATAGCAAAATTGGATTTTAATGTGCCTTTGGGTTTCATCGGCTTGTTTGGGAGAGTCACAAGCCTAGTAGTTCCAAGTTTCACGGAGTTTAATTTGTTTGTATCATTTACAAGTGATTACTTGTGGACTTGTAAAAAGTAAGAACATCGGAACTTTTGTGAAAGTATTAGCAACTGGTAAAAAAGCAACTTAATTTGTTTTCTAAATTATTGTTAATTCTAAGTCTATTCTATGTTTTGTTTCTTAGGTCAACCAGAGAAAGTGTTGAACACGTGTTTTGTTGCTCTGAACATCACGGGAAAGTTTGGTATCACAATGGGGTTCGCTATAATATATATCTGGTCAGCTGAGATATTTCCTACAAGTATGAGAACTACATTGATGGGCCTGAGTTCTCTCATGGCCAGAATCGGGGGCATACTTGCTCCCCTGGTGGCTGATCTGGTTAGCTGTCTGTAGTCATAGACTAATGCTACATGTACACAAGCAATTGCTGGCCAATTTTCTTTAGCGATAACCGAGATTCTAAAAATATCCCCAGAGTTTTTCTTCTTATCCAGAATCCAGCTATTCCTGTCAAACTCACTGTCACTAACTACAACTTACAAATTACTATCCGATCGTTGATATATCGGGGGATGTAGATGACGAGACGTTAATGGAAACCGAAGGGGAGGCATTTGTGACCTGTGATTGGTTGATGAAAACCTAGCGATAACCTAAGATAAAATGCTAGCTACTGCTTGGCCAATTTCTTGGAAATGGAAGCTGCAAAATCACACAACCGCTGAGAAAGTTGCCAAACAATTGCTACGTGTACATGCAGTATTAACTTTGAAGTAATTTGAGTTAGAGTTGTGCTCACTTTCTCGAGATAGGACAACTCCAAATAGTTTGATTATCGAAGTATCTTCTTGCAATCAAATATGTTGAAATAATCTTTGACCTTTGACCTCTGCGATTAAATTACTGAACTTTTTCCTGTAGTGACATGCTAGTCACCAAATGTCTCACACATGTAATAACTTGTTGTAGAATGCTAGGTTTCTTTCAGTAGGCTATGCTCACGTGATATCAGTAGCAGTTGAGCATGACGACAGTTTTGACTAGCTGTAAGGTAACTAATGGCTGTGAAATACATGTGCTCAAGACAAACCTATATCATTCTTCTATCTGAAACATAACATTTGGCGACGAGGATGTCAGATACAGAACAGCTAGCTAGTCAGGGGACTCCTGCAGCAAGTAACCAATTCTTACCAATGGCATTTGCACCACCGCCTCCATTTTTGAGCACCCCAGGAGAGCCTCCAATACCGTGGACTACTTGGATAAAGATATATGACAATTATGCAACTATGGCACAGCTGGGGAGAGCAGATGAGCAGACACAGAAGGCTTATTTGATCAATTCTTTTGGTGTGGAAGGCCAGAGATTGTTTTTTAACATGCGTGTTAGTGATGACACTTGTGTTGCTGCTAGAGCTGCTATGAAGAGACATTTTACACCGGTGTGCAATGAAGTAGCTGAGCGGGTAAGGTTTAGACAACGTAGTCAACTGGCCAATGAGAGCGTGGAAGATTATGTGAATACTCTGAGGGAGCTTATTTCTGGCTGTAACTACACACGCTATGGAGCAGCTTGTGAGCAGGATATGCTCAGAGATCAGATTATCGAGAAGTGCCATTCAAACAAACTTCGCGAAAGACTCTTGTACTTGTCAGCAGAAAAAGCTCGTGAGGATGCATTATTATCATTGGATACAACAATATCTACAGCCAAGGCCATGGAAGCAGTGAGCCGAGATACACGTACAGTAACTGGCAGTGAGTCACATAGTAGTATGACCACAAATTTTGCTGAAGTACACGCTGTGAGTAAACCAAGCAGGTATGCTGAGGTTAGGCAAGATAGAGCTACAAAGGTTGGTGTTACTGACAGTGATGTGGTGTGCTATGCTTGTTCCAAAGTGGGTCATAAATCGACTGACCCAAGATGTGCTGCGAGAGGTAAAATCTGTCGTGATTGCAAGGCTGTTGGTCACTTTGCTAATAGTAAGAAGTGTAGGCATGCTACTGCCATTGCTAAGACCAATCAGATTGTTTCTGCTAATGAGACTAAGGGGTTTTCAGTAGCAAATTGTGACAGTGTAGAAGGAGATGACTCATTTTACTGTTTTAACATTAACAGCAGTGGCTCAATAGATAGTAGTGGCAGTGCTATTATGATGAATGCAATTGTTTCAGTGTCTGGTGATGCTAGTGAAAACATTTTGTTTCAAGTAGATACTGGTGCAAAGGTTTCTATAGTTCCACGTGATGTATATCAAAAGTACTTTCCCATGTCTGTGTTAAAGGAACCTAGGAAGCGTTTGGCAAACTACTCGGGCGGAGAAATCGCAGTGTGTGGGGTAGCTAATGGACGTGTTTCTGTTAAAGCAAATTCTTGTGAAGTAGACCTGTATGTGGTAGAACATGGCACACCCATACTAGGTATGGATGTAATCACAAGATTGTCATTGCTAGCCCCTGTACAGAGTGTAAATTGTCATGTCACCAAGTTTGTTCACAAAGTCAAGCTGAAACAGAATTTTGCTACTCATACTGCCAAGCGGCGTCCTATACCTCTGAATTTGCGGGGTAAGGTGTCTGCCGAGGTGCAACGTTTGGTGTCAGAAGATATCATAGAACCTATAGATGCTTCAGAGTGGGTATCACCTATTGTTGTCGTCAGTAAAAAGGATAGTGATGACATCAGACTTTGTGTTGACTTGTCCAGGGTGAATCAATCTATTGTTATAGATTGTCATCCACTGCCAAAGATTGAGGAGGTATTCAATTCGTTATCTGGTGCCACGGTGTTCTCTACTCTTGATCTAAAAGGAGCATATAGCCAAGTACCACTGCATCCTGATTCGAGGGATTTGACTGCATTCATTACAGATGAGGGCTTATTTAGATTCAAAAGAATACCATATGGCCTGGCATCAGCACCTTCATTCTTTCAGAAGATGATGGGTATTGTTTTGAATAACCAGGAGGGAGTTCAGTGCTATCTAGACGATATTCTAGTGTATGGCAGATCTAAGCAGGAGCACGATACAAGGCTCAAGCAGGTGATTCAAAAGCTAGATAGTGTCAATTTGAAGTTGAACTACAGCAAGTGTGTCATTGGTCGACCAAAGGTGAACTACTTAGGGGCATTACTTTCTGGAGAAGGTATTCAGCCACAAGAGGACAAGCTAGCTGCCATTGCTGGAATGAAGCCAACAACAACGGGTGAACTTCGGACTTTCTTTGGTCTAATTCAGTACTATCATAAACACCTTCCAAACTTGGCTGCGCTGTCCTTGCCCATTCGAAAAGCTCTTCGGCCTAATGATGAACCATTGAACATGAGTCTTGAGTTGCAAACATGCATAGATGAGGTCAAGCAAAATTTGTTTTGTAGTACCGCACTATCGGCTTTCGACGAGCATCTTCCTACCAAAGTGACAACAGATGCCAGTATGAAGGGTTTAGGGGCGGTTTTATCACAGGTTCATCCAGATGGTCGTGAGTGTGTGGTTGCTTTTGCTTCCAAAGCCTTGACAACAACTGAGGAAAAATACAGTGTTTTAGAGTTGGAAGCTCTCGCTTGTTTGTGGGCTGTTGAGCACTGGCATGTGTATTTATGGGGTAGGCATTTCACTTTAGTTACTGACCATTGTCCTTTGACTACAATATACGGTTCTACTAACAAGAGAGCAAGTCATAGAGTTTCTAGGTGGAGGTCAAGGCTAATGGTATACTCTTTTGTGATTGAGTATCAAAGAGGAGAGTTGAACACTGTAGCTGATGGGCTTTCGCGACTGCCTATAGCAGGTCGATCATTTGCAGATGTGGAGAGTGAAATGGTGGCAGGCATTTCTGCTGTTAAGAAAGATGATTTTGTAGCTGCCTGTAAGAATGATGTCATCATAAAGGAATTGTGTCGAATGGTGAAACACAATTGGGTTGGTCAAACTGAGTTGGATGACTTCTATCGAAGATTAAAAGACGAGTTCAGCATGAGAAACATGAGTGCATTTCATGAGAACCACCAGGGCATGGCGAGGTGTAAAAGTCAGCTGCGATCCTTGTATTGGTGGAAAGGCATGGATAAGCAGATAGAAACGGCTGTTAGTAATTGTCATGTCTGTGCAGAAAATGTTTGTGTATCCCGCAATGCACCATTGAAACCAGTCCCATTACCGGAGCGCTGTTGGCAGAAGGTTGGAATTGATATCACAGGTCCTTTTGCGATAGCAAATGAAAACTGTCGTTATGCAGTTGTGCTCATCGACTACAGATCTAAGTGGCCTGAGGTTGGTTTTATGAAATCTGTTACATCTAAAAGCGTCATGGATTGGCTAGATGTAGTCTTTGCTCGGGAAGGGTATCCGGAGTCTTTAGTGAGTGATAATGGTTCACAATTTGTCTCTGGTGAGTTTGAGAAATATCTTGAGGAGCGGAACATTAAGCATTACAAGAGTAGCTTATATTATCCACGAGCTAATGGAGAAGTTGAGAGGTTCAATAGAACTCTCAAGAATGTTATTAAGAAGACTGTTGCTGAGCACAGAGATTGGAAAAGGAGTGTGGTAGAGTTCCTTCAAGCATACAGGTCAACACCTCACACCATTACTAGTACATCCCCTAGTGCTTTGCTTCATGGGAGGCAAATGAAAACGAAGTTGACTCTAGATACCACTATGGTACCAGCAGCTGATACTGACATTGATGAGGCAGTTAAGATTAAACAACACAAAATGAAAAAGTACGCTGATAGCAGGCGAGCACCAATTGATCAGGACATTCAAGTTGGTGACCTGGTAAAAGTTAAAAAGCAGAGTAACCTTAAGGGTCAGTCAGAGTATTCTGAACCAATAGTAGTAGCTGCACGCTGTGGTAATAATACTGTAGAATTACAAACCGGTCAGAGATACAATCAAAGCAATTTGGCTCCAGTGCCTCCGTCTGCAAATAGAGAATCTACCGGTTCCAACGTACTGCCAAACACTTCCCAGGTTCTCCGTTCACCCAGTACTAGAGTAAGGCATAAACCTAGTTACCTGCATGATTATGTTTGCTAACCGGACACCCCTGCAACAAGACTGGTTGATGTTTTCAACATTTATAGTTGTCTTTACTATCTGTTTTACAATTACAGTTATGCATATGCCTTACCTATATTATGTTTAAATTTTACTGTCAAGGTTATTGCAGTTTATACATTTTACTGAGAGCAATTTTATTTTGGTGAAAGGAAATGTAGAATGCTAGGTTTCTTTCAGTAGGCTATGCTCACGTGATATCAGTAGCAGTTGAGCATGACGACAGTTTTGACTAGCTGTAAGGTAACTAATGGCTGTGAAATACATGTGCTCAAGACAAACCTATATCATTCTTCTATCTGAAACATAACACTTGTGAATTTGACTTTTCAAACGGCAATGTGGCTGAAAATTTGCTAGAAATACTTGTTCAACTCACTTGAGTAATCAAAAAGGTATTCAGTGACGATAGATTGATTATATACATTGCAGGGAATGTACGTACCTGAGCAGTATGGTACAATAATACCTGCGCTGATAA
This sequence comes from Cryptosula pallasiana, assembly GCA_945261195.1. Classification (NCBI taxonomy): domain Eukaryota; kingdom Metazoa; phylum Bryozoa; class Gymnolaemata; order Cheilostomatida; family Cryptosulidae; genus Cryptosula; species Cryptosula pallasiana. Next base: position 2,534,769 of record OX183137.1, read on the forward strand.
TTGGTGTATTTGTGATGACCAGTGGTTTCCTGTCTATAGCTTTACCTGAGACAGCTAGGTTGGATCTTCCTGAGACAGTGCAAGAGGCTAACAATCTGGGCAGGTGAGATTTATTTTGTATGTGTGAGATTTTATTCACATGTCAGTGGCTGGTTTTTAGGTATCAACTTGTTCTTGATTACAGATTTTAAATTTATATTCTTTTTTATCTAAGAATACTTTATCTCATGCACTATTTTGTTAAAACAAAACAAGACTTTGATTCAGTAAAACAGTTTTGTTTTTCAAATTTCTAAACGTTTTTAATAAAATTTGTCAGCTATGACAGTTTTAACCTGATAACTGCATACTTTGCAGAAAGACATACGAGCAAGTAAGCCTGATAGATGATGGAGCTATAAAAGAATCTAAGATTTGAACTTCTGTACTCTAACAGATGTTTTCTGCTTGTTTTGTCGATTCATCAGAGGAACTTGGTATAAGGCTATACAGACAATAGTGCATAAAGTATGTCGTTATTGTAGCAAATATTGATTAAATTTATTTTTGATATTTTTTTACGAGCCAATATTAATGTTGGAGATAGTTTATAAATATATTTTTCAGTTGGCACTCAACATTAATTATTAAAATTATTTCATTTGCAACTTGTGCAAAAATTTTGCATTTGAGTTAAAAGCTTGGTTAGCCTTTGCTTATTAAATTGATGATGTGAAGTTTTACAATAAAAATGACCTAGAAGAAAATTTTACAGATTGATAGATGCAGTCCTAGCTATGCAATTTTAAAATCTCCCAATAAATTTTTGCTGGGGATAGCCTGAATACTGATTGATGAAAAAAAATTTAGACTTGTTTACTTACGAAGAAAGCATTGGATGTCTAACAGGAATTCTTAGTTTCTTTCTATTTTTGATCAGCATTAATAAATAATTATAAAAGAAATTTTTTATTAAAATTTTTATCATAAGAGACTGCTAACGATTGACTTTCACTGTTGCTGATAGCCGGGGCGGCTCTCAGGAGGCGGGGTTTGTGAAGGTGGGCGGGGTTTGGGGGGAGAGAGTGAAAGAGAGCCGGGGACAGATTGATTTTGAGATGCCGTATTCTGTAACAGAATACGTCCTAGTCTGAATAAACTGCCTTTTTTCAACGAAAAGCCGACTTAAATGTGGTTTTGTTGAGTAAGTCTATTGATATTTCTCTCAAGTTACTGCCATGTGCTAGCCACATGCTCAGCTCTACGAACCAATTTGTGCTGGTTCGTTGTTTTACAATTTCTTTTACAACTGGACATCATAGAATTGACCAATCTCAACTCTGGATGCTACAACTAAGATTTTCCAGTAAGTAGTCAATGAGAAGCGGTAGATATTATTATAATAGTAATGTATGTAATAAATAAGGAATAATTTAATAATAATAATTATTATTATTATTTATATAAATATATTATTATTTATTATTATTGTGATTATTAATTGTAATTATTATTAATGTTGCTGAAAAATTGTGATTGTTTTTATACTTCTATCTATCTATTAGAAATATGATGATTATTAATAAATACTAATAATATTCTTTTAATAAGTAAAACTATCAGACGACATCAACAATAAATTTTATTATTTAATAATTTATTGTTTGTGGTTGATATTTGATAATTTTTTGTCATTGGCTACTACGTACTACTAATAATGGTTTTTGTTATGATGATTATTAGCATTTGTTAGAATTGTAAATAATAATTATAATAATAATAATTAATTTTTTATAGTTTTACAGTTGAAATTATAATAGATAGATATATAATAATAATAATAATAAATAATTGTATATACTACTACTTTCACAAATAATAGTTAATGCTATAGAAGAATGTGTGCTAATGATGATAATGCTTTACTGTTGTGGACGAGTAGTATAAGCAACAAAGCAACATCATCTTGCCAAACAAGAAAGCACACGTTTTTATTATTATTATTACTGTTACTACTGTTACTACTGTTATTACTATTATTATGCATTTAATTACAGTTATGCAATAATCTGTATCCTTGCTGTTTGATTGGCAAGAGATGCTACTCAGATCACTTGTTATTTGTTGTTACATTTTTATTCTGTCACTATAATTAAAATTTCCAGTTTTGGCTTAGCATTGTGTAACTTCATTATTATGTTTACAACAGTCAGCTGTTATTGTTGTTGCAGGAGAATGCTCCAATAAACTCTCTGGTGAAATAGTTCCGGAACATATTTGGATCGTAACAGACATATTATGTGGTGCTTTACTCAGAAGTACTGGCAATACAAAGTACCTATAGATGCGACTTCCTTGCTACAAGACAACAATTACAGTCGTTAGTCATTCAGGAAATGAGCATGGTAATTCATTTGTAACGGAAAACTGAGTTGGAGAAATGAGAAATATTATTTCCTCCATACTGGTGGCTGTGTTAATGTTTGTATTTCTGGTTAGCTACTTGCTCACTTCAATGGTTTTCCCCTGTTACTTCTTTCATTTATAGTTATTTATATTTCCTGCATTACAAATATATGTATGTACATTTTTTTTTATATTTGTTTATGTGCGTATATTTCTATTTTTCAATTGCCCTCGCCATATGATTCATGTGATAACTTGTTGTGAACAAAATTCCTGTTTAATTTTAATTCACCGCAAAATTCTGATTTACAATATGATATTTCACACGTTTTGCTTTGTTTCATCTTTTTCTTTGATTTTGTGTGCATAAATCCATACATATGCATGTTCTATAAATTCCGTAAAATTATAATTGAAGTTGCATGAAAGAATGCTAGAAAGCCATTATCATCAGTTGGAGTAAACCTTCATTGAACAGTGGAGTTTTAGCTTTATCTTGATAAGTTTTTGGGTAAGAATAAACAATGCTCAAATCGCTCATAAGCTCTGTGAAAAAGTGGTCTAATTTACTTGTGGCCAAGTTAGGTGCCACCATCCAACTCAGCTCTCAATTCAACACAAAGGAATGATATCAGCTATATGAAGCTAATAATAAATACAACCGCAGTAGTCATGCTTAGTGATATAGACTGTACTATTCGTTTTCTGTTAGTAATACGATGAAGTTATAATGGGATTAATGCTCAACTAGTGACCCTGTAGGGAGAGATACGCTAATGAGCCACGTGCAAGCGGCTAGGGATCCAAACATTGAATTAACGCGATCACACTTATATATGCTATCGTTGCAGTTGAAGTACTTGCTCCAATAAAATATTTTTTATTCTCTCACAAAATTGTTAATATTTAAAAGTTTTATGGGGAAAAAAGAGAAAACCTTTGGATCTACCAGAATAAATAATATAAACTTCACAAATCAACTTGCTTTGGGTATTTTTTATAACCTAAATAATTGATCGTTATATCTTTCGGCAGCGCAGCTCTATAGTTTATATACAAATATTAGCATTGTTTACGATAATAAATAAAATCAATTATACTGTTGTTTGCGCTGAATAATAATAATAAAAAACTATTATTTAATGGAAAAAAATGTAATTATTTATTATTAAATGAATAATGAAAATAATATTGAAATTGTTTTAAAGTATAGGTCATATTACATTGTATTACATTTTATTATACAAGATGGGGTAATAATTAATAATTATTGGTCATCTTTACACATTTATTTTAGTTTTAATTATTATTAACAACAACTATCATTTTATTAGGAAGCTTCAATTACTTTTATTTATTACATTCTAGGTGCTTTATATAAGCATTTCTGATCATAAAACTTAACAATGGAGGATAATCAGATTTATCGTAGATTCGTAGCAAATTCTGTACCAAAGTTACAGTAATAACAATCGTGTCAATCTGGATCCCTGGACTTTGACCCTTCATTAGTCCAAATTTAGAGTAACTTTGTCATACAAAAAAAATCTCACTGTTTGTAGCAGAATGTCTTCTTCATTTTCCCCAATGAATTATTGGGATAAGATTCTGCACTAAAAAGTAATAAATTATTTTGTAAACCCTAGTATTTTGGCGTAATGATAACTTATATAAAATTTTGACCGGAAACAGCTTTGTTTGTAACCTAAAAGCCGTTGCACGTGCGTTTTATACTGCACAATGATTGGCGTATCTCTCTATACAGGGTCACTATGCTCAACTACAATGTAAGCTCCGCCCACCGTGTGTCAATGTGTCCCTGGCTCTCATTCTCTCTCACCCCCTCCCCCATCATAGAGAGCCACCCTGGCTATGTTGCTGATAAACATTCTTAAGGAGTCGTGCTTTTAATGAGGAGACAACTCCAATGTTTGATTTACTGTTGGAAAGTTTGGTACATAAAGTTGAGTGGAGCTTAAGGAGTAAAAGATTGTAATATTATGTGGCAGATTGAAACTTTTTGCAACCAGAATCAAATTCTGCCACATTATCGAGGTTATAAGCCAAATGAATATATTTCATTTCTAAAGTATTCTGAAATAATGAAATAATTTGTTATTTAGCTTTTTCATTTAGTCTCACTTTCACAAAGACAATGGCTGTATTATTTGTCATGCAGGAATGTGTTGTACGCTCCCCAATCTGCATTATCGGCCAGGCAAGAATGTGTTGTACACTCCCCATTGCCTGACAAGCGGTAGATCAGCTCAAATTCCTGCACCAAGTTCATATTTTATAGCATGAAACCCAACACAACAGAATTCCTTCAGCGGCTGTTTGCTTTGTCCTGAGCTGTGTTGTGACTGCATAGGTTTTGGCATAGTGCCAATGGTGTTTCAAGGAGGGATGCATTTGAAAGCAGACTTGGATGTGAATAGTAGAAGAGATTTGTTGTGTGTAATTATTATACCATACAGTTATATTTTTTATTTCATGTTAACCACATTAATATAATACAGCCAATAAATGAGATCCAGCGAGCTCAAAGTCAGTTTGTTTACTCATCTCAAGCTATATATGGATGGATTCAGCACAGCTTCTCCACCCCCACCCCCATTGCACCAAAGTTAAACGAATGCAACAGCTACTTGTCCTCAAATGTTTTCTTAGAAAAGTGGTTTACATATTTCTTTTCAATCTTCAAGATTTCTGAAATACAAAACAAAAAAGGCTCTAGAGCTTTGCTCCCCCATCAACTGTCATACAATCCACCCCTGTGGTAAGACCACTAGCTGATAATAAATAACAGATACAGCAGGCTTGAGGTTTCATAACCAAAATTTAAAAGTCGTTGAAGTCAGTTACACATCACAGCTAGTATTGGCAGCAGTCAGCATGAAGTTTGATGAAGTTTTGGACACAATCGGAGGTTTTGGAAAGTTTCAAAGGATTCAATTTGCGTTGGTGTCAGCACCAGTGATAGTTGTAGCTCTTCATTCTCTAGCATCTGTCTTCATCACTGCCACACCTGAGTTCAGGTAAGTGCTAAGTGATCGTCTATGTGATTTGAAACTTCTCCTACATTTAATAGCTGGCCAGTAGCAGGTGAGAGAGAAGTAACATTCTGTTCGCATTTTCAAGCTTCAACAAAGAACAAAGAATTAGCGAAAAACGATTGATAATAGGTTTAAGAATTGTGGCAGAGAAAAACTGCTGATACAAAATACATCAAAAGCAACTGTCAAATAAGTTATTTTCTCATTGTTTAGTAAGGTTTACACAATTCGCAAGAAAAAAAATTGGTTATACAATCAGATTGGGATTACTGGGTACACTTGATAAGGTGATAAACTAGGTCGCAATCATTGAGTAAGTCATTGCTCCACTGCATGTGACAGGAACTAGTTGGTATATAACTGACTAGTAAGTTTAAAAGCATTTTTGACCCATTTGGAGCTGCAAATATGTTGATGCATTTAGAGGAATTGAACGCCACGTTTTTTCAATTTGTTTTATTAAAGCGAATGATAAATTCATGGTACTTATTGACACTCTTATTTCCATGGAAAAGTCAGCCAGAAAGGAACGGGCTGGCATATTCATGGTTCTATCATGTATGGAAAAGTGACAAGCTGTTTGGTCTAACGTGTCACATTCTGGTTGTCATGAAGACTCAGTGTCAAGATACATCTGCTATAGAACTAGTATGCTGTTACACCATAGACCTAGTATTATTATCTCTAGGTCCATGTGTTACACTTTCCCATGACACGCGTTATTGACGTGATTGTTTGTTGAGTGTTTGACCTCCAGTTGACCTCAGGTTATATAAAAAACAAAGCACAGAATCACTAAACTATGATTTCCTTGCAAATGATTGTATTTCGCTTTTATTGTCAGTTGTTGTTGTTTGTACAGGATATAGAATCTGAGCTTTAGCTATTGTGTAGAATGTAGCAATAGAGCATCAACACTCTAGGGCAACTCTAGATATCTAAAGCCTTCTAGTTAATTATTAGATAACGACAGGCTGTGTCCATTTTATTGTGGTAGATTTCAGTGCACTCTAGTGGTAAACGGGTAGTTTACACTAGAAACCTTGCGAAGCAATGCGCTAGACTTCTGCCCACAGCATTTGGTTAATAGCTGTTGGGTAGGAAGTCATACTGTGCCGGTAGCATAGTAAGCAGGGCCGGTATTGACCCCTGCAGGGTCGGTAGTGACCTCTACCGACCCGGTACAGCTGTACTGGGCCGGCACAAGATGGCCGCCTTAGACGAGGATCTGCAAAGACGTCAGAGAACTTAGTCAAGGTCGTAAACAGGAAGTGCTTACCCCTAAAGTACCAACTTAGTGGACCTAATTCTATATACAGCCTGGGAACCCTGTAGGAGCCGTCATTGGACAATTAGGAGAAAGGACTCCGCCCTTAGCCACTTGGCACCTCCTTGTATTATCTTGCATTGCATTGTGATTGGTTGAGTATTTATATAATTAATGTAATTGGTTCATTTACTTCCTGTGCATTGTCTCTTATATGTTTGGTGTTCATTAGCTCTCCTATAAAAGGAGAGCTCCCACTGTTAATCTGTGCATTCATTACAATGAGCCATAGCATGTATTCTTATATTGCTAAACACCTAGAGGAATAATTACCCTCAGGACAGCTTTGTAATAAAGCCATTATAGCAAACACTACTCGGTACTGTTTGTCTGAGCCATGGGCTCTTGCCTTACCGGGTAATTCGGTTGCCCTATACAGTTGTCACTGTCGGTCAGTACAGTGTCCCCTCTGGAGAGAGGTAGAATACTCGAGACTAGTGGATGTCCGTGGTAACAGACCGGAATCCATTACATTGGTGGCAGCAGTGGGATAAACGGTACCTTCCCACGCTGTGCTCTTTCACGCTACCCTCTGGCCCTGCGAATGCACTGCAGGCCAGCTACCACTGAGGAAGGAGAAGTGATCTACCGGGTGTAGATCTGGAGAGAGGAGGAGAAATTGATCTACCGAAGTAGTAGATCTGAAGAAGCAATTGACACAAGATACTACCGGATTTCTCTGCAGGTTCGTTTGAGTGCGCTCCGAACTGCAGCAGCTATCTCGGCACAGTATCCACTACTAAAGGCTGTCTGCATCAACCGTAGAGCTTGCTCCAGTTGCAGCAGTCCAGTACAGACGCTACCGTATCTTCTACAGGCTCGTAGAGTTCGCTCCGACCTGGACATAGAGATACCGGCACTGTACAGAAGAATGAGAGAGTCGTGTATCCGCTATACAGACTCAGCTACCAGAGGTTATTCAGCTTGGAGTGCTACTCAGCTGGTAACAGTGACCCCGGCACTGTATCCATTTACAGTGTCACTACACTACTGCCTGTAGGCCCGTAGAGCTTCGCTCCGCCCTGCAGCAGTACAAGAAGTTTCGTAACGGTTGTTACAAGCGACGGAGTGCCAGATACTGCCACAGTATCCATTGGACCAACCCCTAGATCTGCTAGAGCCACTGGAAACACAGCTACCGACCCGGATCTCACCTATACCGGCCCGGGATCCAGTTGTACGGACCATTTCTTAGATTTGAGTTGAGATCACTCCTCTATCTGCAAAGAATGGCCACCCAGAGAGCACGCAGCGCTGGTCGAGCACCCGCTGGCAACCCAGAAGCTACAGCCAATGATAGATTGACCGAAGCATTGACGGCTATGATGAGGCCCAACCAAGACAATGCACCAGCTAGGCTAAAGGCTCCGAAGTTCGACGGCGAAGGAGACGTCGAGTACTTCATCAGCAGATTCGTTGAGGTAGCCGAAATGAATGAGTGGCCAGAGAACACGGCCATGTTATACCTAAGGGATGCATTACGAGGTAAAGCATTGGACTGTGGAAAGCCTCCACATCTGCAGGGTATCTTTGCTGCACTACGAGCACGTTTTGGGCTAACACAAAGGGAAGCTATGTCCCGGCTGACCAGCCTACGCCGCCAACACAAGACGTCGCTCCTAGAGCATGCAAGTGAAGTAGAGCGCCTAGTGCGCGTTGCGTATGCAGATCTACCTCACCGACCCATGCAAAGGATGATGCTGGACATCTTCAGCACCACAGTTGGGAATGCTCACCTGCAAAGGCACTTGTTGGCCATGCAGCCCATTGACATTGCTGAAGCAGTCCGGGCCGGCAACGAGTATATGCAGATAAAGACACCATTTGAGGAGCGCCAGGCTCATGTACGGATGTTGCAAGAGGATGCCGACGAGGAGGAAGAGGAATGGATGAGGACGGTTGCCAAGGGCCCGTCTCCACGTGTCTCCACCACTACTGCCATACAGCAGACACACCACACCCCTACACCTGCCATACCGGATCCTATGACAACAGTCATGGACAGCCTGAAGCTCTTGACAGAAGAACTACGGTCGCTGAGAGCAGCCAGACAAGCAGCTCCCCCTCCACAGTTGGAGACAGCACCTGCAACGCGCTGTTGGGGCTGCGGACAACCAGGCCACATGATGGGCACCTGCCCCAGAACTCAGCGAGCAGTTCACTTTGCAAACAACCCTAGACAGACGGGAAACGGCCGGCGCCCGCAGTAGCGCCACCGGCAGCTGACTGCAGCTGGGCAAGCCGGACCACACCCACAACCCCTTATAGTCCTGGAACTCTAGGAGAGAGCGGACAACCTCCCAAGATACAACCGACAGCAACCAACCACCGCTAGACAAGCCAAACAACTCCTGATGCCCCGTACAGTCCTGGAACTTTGAAGAAGAGTGGACAACCCCCCAAGAAAGCGTCAACACCCGCTGACTGCAGCTGGACAACTCCTGACACCCCGTACAGTCCTGGAACTCTGAAGAAGAGTGGACAACCCCCCAAGAGAGCACAGACGCCCGCTGAGGACAGCCGGACAGCTCGACAAGCCCCCATTAGTCCTGTAACTCTGAAGAAGAGTGGACAACCCCCCAGGAGAACACAGACTGACAGTAGCTGGAGAGCTCGTCAACCCCCTTACAGTCCTGCAACTCTAGGAGAGAGTGGACAACCCCCCAGGAGAACACAAATGGCAGCGCCACCGCTGGAGCGACCTTACCAGGCCAGCTACTTCCTGGCTGGAAGGTTAGCCGGTAGACCAGCCTCCCTGTTGATTGACACAGGCTGCACCACCAACTTGCTGTCGAAGCATCTGTACCAGCAATTGCCACAGTCAGTGAAAGACACGCTGCAACGCAGCGAGGCACATGGACTCATGGCTGACGGGTCTAGGATTCCCTTTTACGGTACCCTGCAAGTAAACTTGCAGCTTCGTAAACTGAGAACGAGCGTTAACTTCGTCATTAGTGACATCAATGAAGATGCCATAATTGGCATGCCGTTTCTCACCTTACACGAGTGTGCCCTAAGGTTTCCAGACTCCCATGTCATCATTGACGGACATGTGTTACCTTGCACAGACAAGCACGGGCAGCCACTTAGTGATAGTGTCCATCTAGCGCAAGCAGAGCTGACGGAGAACCTCCCTTACACCCCTGAAGAAGAGGATGTCCCCACACAACCACCCGCTGTAGAGAGAACTACAGGTGGAATATACCAGGCTGAGAAGAGCCCCCCGCCACAGGTAGATGGCAGAAGATTTGAGCCGGATCGGACAACAGCTGTAGGAGCTATAGGCAAAACAGTGTTTTCCCCCCCAATGGCTACACCCATGCGATGGAGAGAGGAGACCCCCACGGCTGGAAAGAGGCAGCCACCCTTCAGCCATCCAACCCCTACAAAGAAAAGTAGACTACCCCGAGGAGCTCCCCGACAACCTCCAGTGAACAGAATCACTGTAGCTGACCGTCTAAAGATGTTGGAGAAGTGGCCAAAACCTCCCAGTACTCGAACCCTTCCTGTTAAGCCGGGCAGAGTGAGACAAAGTTGTAAACAACTCTGCAGCACAGACCAGCCACTCGTACCTAGCAGTGACAGTGACAGGACCATCCCCCAACTAGCCATGGCGGCTGATCAATGCATAGAGCTTGAGGACCAAAAGGCAGATTTGCTGCAGGATGCAGGCCTTGATAATTGTCCATCAGCCAACTGTGCAGACACAGAAGTACTGGAAGCGATGCCAACGGCAGAGCTGTATACCAAAGTAGAGAAGGTCAAGCTAGCAGAGAAAGAGAAAGAGGGTGAGCAATTAAATGCAGCATTTTCAAAATGGTTATTTGAGAACTGCACACCACGAGATCCGTTAGCACTACGTTAGCCCACCTGGCTATGCTAAACCTGTACCTCTAGACTCACCATGCGCTGGTGACAGTAGAGTATGCGCTCTCCCACAAGTTGGGACTGCTGACACCCTCATAAGGGCAGTAGATAAGAAAGAGCGGGAGATCAAGTGCCCACCGCTTGATGCTGCCTGCCTGCCGGCCCGGGATGACTCCCTACCGGCCCGGGGTCCTCCACAGTTTCAGTCAGGGAAGACTGAGAAGTTACAAGGCAGTAGTTACCCTTGTAGAGCTTACCGAAAGAGAAAGCCTGTGGTGGCGGCTAAGGGTGAACGTCCCACGACGTCTTCACCACCAACCTTAGTGCCACACAGCACAGTGCACCACACCCCGGCACGGGATGTTGCTTGCACCCCCACGGTACAGTGGGAAGAGGAGAGAAGGCGCTGGCTTTCCTTAGAAAAGGAACGGCGGTCTCCTAAAGTTGAGATAAGGAAGGTTCTGCCAGCACTAGAACTTCCAGGGCCACTGCTCGCACCCATACGTGACGCTATGGTACAGCAAGCCCCGCTGCACTATAGGCAGCCCATTGACATGTTGCATAAAACTGGTAATGCACGTGTTGCCGTAGACTCACGCTCTCAAATGAACGTGACGCCCAAGCTTACCATACAATTGGTACAAGCATCAAGCCCTCCCGTGGAGGAAAAGGAGCTGATCACTAGCTTCCCCTATGATCCAGGAGGAGTTGAGTTATGGGAGGTCACCTGCAAGGGCGACCTTCTCTGGAGAGAGGTGCTATGTCATCTCATGGCATAGCACTCGACTATATATATAATCAAATATATAATCTGGGTACGGGTGTTACCCCCACACATATCTGCTCTTGATATTTTGTTATTAAAGCCAGGCTATGACTTTAATGGAGAGAGGTATGTGGTAGATTTCAGTGCACTCTAGTAGTAAACGGGTAGTTTACACTAGAAACCTTGCGAAGCAATGCGCTAGACTTCTGCCCACAGCATTTGGTTAATAGCTGTTGGGTAGGAAGTCATACTGTGCCGGTAGCATAGTAAGCAGGGCCGGTATTGACCCCTGCAGGGTCGGTAGTGACCTCTACCGACCCGGTACAGCTGTACTGGGCCGGCACAAGATGGCCGCCTTAGACGAGGATCTGCAAAGACGTCAGAGAACTTAGTCAAGGTCGTAAACAGGAAGTGCTTACCCCTAAAGTACCAACTTAGTGGACCTAATTCTATATACAGCCTGGGAACCCTGTAGGAGCCGTCATTGGACAATTAGGAGAAAGGACTCCGCCCTTAGCCACTTGGCACCTCCTTGTATTATCTTGCATTGCATTGTGATTGGTTGAGTATTTATATAATTAATGTAATTGGTTCATTTACTTCCTGTGCATTGTCTCTTATATGTTTTGTGTTCATTAGCTCTCCTATAAAAGGAGAGCTCCCACTGTTAATCTGTGCATTCATTACAATGAGCCATAGCATGTATTCTTATATTGCTAAACACCTAGAGGAATAATTACCCTCAGGACAGCTTTGTAATAAAGCCATTATAGCAAACACTACTCGGTACTGTTTGTCTGAGCCATGGGCTCTTGCCTTACCGGGTAATTCGGTTGCCCTATACAGTTGTCACTGTCGGTCAGTACAGTGTCCCCTCTGGAGAGAGGTAGAATACTCGAGACTAGTGGATGTCCGTGGTAACAGACCGGAATCCATTACATTATTATTGCTTTGTGCAGTAACAGTAACATTCTCTTTGCTACTGGTTCACTGTAAAGCTTCTTAAAATCAGCATTGGCTTTACTCTAAAGTGCTGCCAGGTGTTCACATTTTAAAGCTGTTACTATTCTTGATGACCGACTGTAGCTTTTGTTTGGTGCAAGAAAATGGAAATTTTTTAATTACATATTTAAAAAAAAGCTAAATGTTGATTTTTGAAATCCAAGTAAAAGATATATGATAGTCCGTTAGACTATATGCAGTAATTTACTGTGCAGTGACTGCAGTGGTCTACCGCTGTCAGTGCTAGTGCGTGTGTGGTAAGAGTTGCTTTCCATTCATTCGTGAGAACAAACTTTAAGTTCTCAGGCTAATTACTAAATAGCTTCATGTTATAGCGTTGAATATAAATTTTAGAAATATAGTTTTTACTTTTCCATTAGTCAATAGCTTCTGACCGTTGTTGACTGTAGTAACCAGATACTGTATGTTAGATCTCCTTTCAGCTTTCATTGAAATATAAACTGTAACTATCAAGTTATTCTGTTACAGATGTGATACTGATAACCCAGAGTACAGTAACATAACCTTTGCTCCTAACAATGGTACAGATGGATGTAAAGTACCGATCTATGCATATGACAGTAATGGAACTGAGTCTACTACAGAAATGAAATGCGACCATTACGTATATTCTACAGAATACTTTTACTCCACTATAGTCACTAAGGTAGAGCCAGCCAGATAAAGATAAAAGTCTCATTTCTCTCAGTGTTTATGTGATTGTTCTAAAAAAGGTCCGCAATACATTAGTCTTTTTTGGTGATGCTCATTATTTGACGTTAGTTTGGGATCCAAACTTCAACCTTCACTGATCAGTGGGCGTTTAATAGATAACCAGTCTCAGTACTGGACATGGCACAACAGCTATGAGTAACTTGGTTGGATTTATCAACCATAAACTATCCCCTTTTAATAATACAAAATCTTTGCTGTTTTAATGTTTTTTTTTGAAAAATTTGTTAACTAGTATTAGTAAAAGATAAATGAAACTAAGTCAAAACTACTGGACACTTTTTGTGTCAGTTGCGATGTAGACTAATTGACATTCATAGTCAGGTCGTAGCAGTTGGTTGGTGATACCTGGCAGGTTACAAGTGGTAGTTTAAAAACAATTAATCTACCTTGTTGTGTTGTTGACAGCTGTGCATATATAAGTCACTTAATTTTTTTTGAGGTTCAATAGTTACTATTTTAAGGGCTTTTCTTTTAAAAACTTTTTGCAATCAGTTCTATTTTCTTAGCCAAGTCTTTGAGCTCCTGGCGTCCTCATCAACTCTACGCACACTTGACGCGTTGCCATATTTAGTGAAACCAAGAGCGTTTCTTAGCCATTACATACTTTATTAGTATCTCACACAGAGTTATATACTCGCGTATTTGTCCTTTCTAGTGGGACCTGGTGTGTGATGACAAAGCCAAGTCTACCATCAGTACAATGGTTTACATGCTCGGACAACTGTTTGGAGCTTTTATTTTTGGTCTTCTTTCCGATGTGTAAGTATGTGAGCTAGATATTTCGGAGAGAGGGGTCAACTCCGAATCGTTAATAATGCAAGTTGGATTTTCTGAGAAATATATAATACAGAAGCAAACGACTCACAATGGATGGAACTTTAAAGGGCTGGGGACAGGCTTTGAGAGATGCACACTGGGTGTAGAGTTGTAAAACTATTGAGGAGTTGTACTCGCAGCAACAAAAATGCAATAGGTCTATGGAAGTCTATGACTGCATGGTTGAGAGAAGGGACTATTTGCGAGCGGCAGTTCCATTATAGCATTATACATTACATTTTGAACAATTAATTATAGCATTCGCATTAAATTTTCAGTTTAAAATTAACTTTTAAAAATCTTCATTATTATTATTTGGTACTTTTAAAATTTTTTCCGAAAGATAAAAAGTATTTCAGGCTTAATTATTATTGTTGTTATAAAAAAGACAACGCCGGAAATATAGTTTTGGCAAAGTTGCTGTTTTGATCTCATTAACTCATACCCAAAGGTTATTGCTTTGCTGGAAGCATCCATTAGTTTATTTGATTTTAGCCACGAAACATTCTCACATGAAGGCCAGTGTGTGCACAACAGCGGCATTATCAGAGCTGGAATAATTGCTGACTCGAGAAAAGCACCTCCAAAAAATCTTAAATTTGTTGAGATCTTATTTTTTACAACAATACTCTCTGCACGATGTCAATATCTGGGAGGCTCTACTTCTCTACAAACAAGCTAAAATTTTGAAAACTTGCTTTATAGCTTTGTATAAGTAAGCTGCTGTGTCTTTGGGAAAAAATGGCATCTAGGTGTGCACTGATTGCGTCTATAGGAGTCGCCCTCCTGGCTTAGAGGGCAACTCCAGATAAGTTTTTGAACACACTTTAACTTCAAAAAGTTAAATTGAATTAAATCTTCTCAAAACTAGGTGTCCTAAGCCCTTTAATTAAAACCTGGAACGATGCCAAATGAGTGACAGGGCCAGTGATGTTGTACTACAGGTTAGGGAGGAAGAAGACGTCACTTATTGGTGTATTACTAGTGGCTAGTTGTGGAACCATAGCTGCTCTCTCTCCCAACTACTATCTCTTTGTGGCTATGAGGTTTATAGTGGCAGGAAGTGTAATCGGACTCAACATGTGTGTGTTTGTATTAGGTATGTTGGAGTTGTCTGCTGTTTGTACTAGATATGGAATAGCTGTTTACTGTTTTTACTAAGTAAGTGGGAGTTGTCTGCTATTCGTACTAGGCATCAGGTAAATGAGAGTTGTCTGACCATTATGGAAGAAAAACATTCAGATGTTTCACAAATAAAATGACATATACCGGGATGTCCAGGTCACCTCAAATACCAGCGATCCCGTCCAACCCACCTGTTGTCAATATAAGAAGTCGCCATGATGTAGCATTTGTTTTAAGGTGTCGTGTTGCGGTACTTACAATACATACTATTTGAAGATGTGCGATCTTGTCTATGGCTTTAGCAAAACTACTAATTGTCCTTCCAAAACACAACTTTGTCATATTTTGATCATGTTAGACAACCACGGAGGGTGTCATGAATGCCATTATATATGATTTTAGGAATGGAATTGGTCGGGAAAACTTACAGAATGGTTGGTGGAATTGTGCAGTGTTACTTCTTCGCCTCGGGCTACATAATTCTCACTGCTATAGCATATGTATCTAAGAACTGGGTCTACACACAACTAGCTATATCAGCTCCAGTTGTTCTTTTTCTCTCCTACTACTGGTGTGTAATATTATAAGTAAGGTTTGTAGCACTTTACATCAACTGTTTCTGCATTCCCTAGAAGCTCGCAACTATTTTAAGGTTGATGCCAGAGTCAGCTCGATGGCTCATGAGTAGAGAGAAAACAGAAGAAGCCATGCAGATCGTAGCAAAAGCTGCCAAGGTCAATGGTGTACAGCTACCTGATGACTTTAAACTGGAACAGGAAACAGCCACACCCACAGCAAGCCTCAGAGAACTATTAACAGCTAAAACACTTCTTTGTAGGAGTCTAATTGTATTCCTCAACTGGTGAGTAGGCAAATTTAACTTCTCACAGCTTCTCGCCAGCTTGCTTATTGAACGAATCAAATTCGATTTGCTAAAACTTTTTAGTCCGAAGAATAAGTCTTTTTTCTGTTTTTTTAACTCAAGAAATCAATTTTTGTTAGGTTTGCGGTATCGATGGGGTACTACGGACTTTCACTGAACAGTGGGTCTCTAGAAGGAAGTATTTATGTAAATTTTCTGCTCAGTGGAGGGATTGAGTTTGTGTCTTACACTGCCTGCTTCTCTATCAACAAGCTGGGAAGGAAAGGACCTCATGTGTTCAGTATGCTCTTAGGTGGACTCGCCTGCCTGGCAACTATCTTAGTTGACCAGCTTGCCACAGGTGTGACTTATTGTTTTTGGTTTTATTGCAAATGTGGCTGGTCAACAAACTAAGTTTTTAGATCTCAAGGTGAGATCTCATTTCAAGTTTAACAGAAAAACTTTCTTGTAATTATTGATTATTTGCATAACAGTAAAATGGCATTTGATGGTGCTTTAACGAGTGACACGTTTGGATATCTCATCTGTGGTATATTTTGCATCAATTTCTCTTCACAGGTCAAACAGACAAAGTGCTGAACACGTATTTTGTTGCTCTGAACATCACAGGAAAGTTTGGTATTACAATAGGATTCGCTATAATCTATATCTGGTCGGCTGAGTTATTTCCTACCAACATGAGAACTTCATTGCTGGGCCTGAGTTCTCTTTCAGCTAGAATAGGGGGTATTATAGCCCCCCTTATTGCTGATTTGGTGAGATACTTTAAAATTGAAGGCTATGTGATGTACCTATTTTGTACCATTGCTGTTGAAGTTGTGCTCTATCAGTTGGAAGAAGACACCTACAAGCATAGTTTAAAAATTTGATTGTTTTTTGTGACTTTCAGAAAATGTACGTGCCTGGTCAGTATGGTACAATAATACCTGCGCTGATAATTGGTGTATTTGTGATGGCCAGTGGTCTCCTGTCTATTGCTTTACCTGAGACAGCTGGGTTGAACCTTCCTGAGACAGTGCAAGAGGCTAACAACCTGGGAAGGTAACCACTTTTAATATTCTCCGCATCCAAATATGAGTTTAGAATTTCAAAGAGGGAGCGCAATTGTTTGTTTGACAATATCGGAGAATAAACCTCGACTTCTTTTGTGATTATTTATGACCTTATTATTTCTATAACCTGTAATCGTTTTAATTAGATTTATCTGATTTTGTAGGAAGTTACACGAGCAGGCTTCTATCAACGAAAACAAAGATGATGAATTTCCTTCTGAAACAAAGACTTGAGCTATTCTCTATTCGAATGAGAAATGATTTATTTTCAACAGCAGTGAAATATTATTATTTATATTTTTTTGCGAATATTTACAATAAGATACGTAATAGTATTTGTAGAGCCTCCAATTAGATAAAAATATCAAACAAACCAGCTAAATATTAGATTATCCCTAAACTATGAATCAAGCTTCGTCTTTCACTCAAATAGTTTACGATAAAAAATATTCCCAGTTATCGCTGTGAGATCTGCTCGTATTATACTCTTGCTACGTGCCATCAGAAAAATATGTGAAATATTATTTTTTATTTCGTTTCGGAGTATTTCATCAACAAGTAAAGTTATTTGTTGACTAAATATGTTGTCTTGCTTGCTATGCCAGGTTACACAAATATCTCACAAATTAACTGGAGTTGTGCTCTGTTTGATCAAAAAGAAGACAACTCCACAAATACTACATAGGCTGGCAGTACATAGCCTTTGGTCATGACGTAAAAATATAAGAATGTTTATTTCCGCAAAAGGTGCATTTTCGAGAGAGTATATTTGGATTAATTTTATTCAAGTAGAAAAAAACATTTAAAACTTTTAATGTTTATTCAGATTTATCGATTAAATGAGATTTTAAAAGCAAAGTTTTGAAATGATTTGATGTCAGCTTGATAACATTTTCCTTGCGTTCTAAGACATACCAAGTACCACAATAATACTCATTAAGGCTGTGACTCACTGGTGACTCCTAGTAATTCACTAGCTTTCAAAATTCTTCACATTGCAAAAATCATTACGTAAAAAGTTAACTTTTCACAAAAAAATCCAATACGTGTGTTTTTATCACAGAAACCCTTCAATGGCAAGTTATTGTAGCAAAGTGATGCTCTATCTGTGCAATCATTGGCACTTAGCCAAATAGAAATATTTTTGCTATTATCACTAGAAACTTGGAAATAATTGATTTATTTTGGGCTGCCAGACAGTGGAGAGCTAAGGCCACAGTCAGCGCTGTCACTAACATCAACTTGGTTTTTTGAAATTTCTCAAAACCTCCAGTTGTGTCTCAAACTTCATGCTGGCTGCTGTCAATACAAGCTGTAATGTGAGACTGACTCTTGCATTGTGGGTAACAATTATCATGTGTATCCTTACATCTCCTTATCAACAGTGGATTTTGTGGATTGATTCAAACTAGTAAACACTTTGACACTGGAGCGCCTTTACTCCTGAAGTAGTTTGAGTAAGTGTGCATTGTGATGTCTAAGGGTAGGGCAGTGGTGACTGCATTAGTCACTCAATAGAAAAGAAAACTCCACATAATGTTTTCCGGTAAAAATTAGCGCAGTTCACATTGATGCAGTTTACTTATTTTGGAACAATATATACATTAACTTGATTTGGTTCTGGTTATGTATTGCTGAGGGGACCAAATTGGTAATGAGAGAGAATGTTAGTAGATATCTTCATTTCAATTTTATGTAGAGTGAGGCTATGAAACGAAAGTAAAAACTTCTATGTTGCTGTTTCTTTCATAATTTTATTGTTATATCCTTCCAGATCTTTCTTTAGTGTGTCCTGCACATTTCTTATGCTGCAAAAAAGAAACACAAAATTTTTGGAGAACATCAAGAGCTGATTGTAACATGATCAATATTAAATGCCTCCCCATAGAGACAGGAAGTAGTTGTGACCTAAAATAAATGGTTATTTTGTCAGTCGCAACTAGAACAAACTGGCTAGTCATATAAATGAAGGAATTTGCGTCGTCTCTAAAGATACCTGTGAAGTAAAACAATTAGTACCTGCCAAGGTTGTTGGCTTCCTCAATTGTTTCAGGGAGGTCCACTCCTGTGGTCTCTGGCAAGGCTATAGACAGGAGACCACCAGCTAGCACTAGGCTTGCCATTACTGCTGAAGGTACAGTCTTACTGTACACTTCTGGTACATACATTCCCTGCAATATAATCATTGAGGGTGGAGATAGGATATTTATGTGCAATGTTGGGATAGCAAGGTCATTACCCGTGCTATCAGATGGGAGAAAGTTGTTAAGAGAAAGTAGGCAGAAAAGAAAGAAAACAGGAAACTGCTGGAAGAAAGCAAAAGTCAGGCAAAGTGCAAAATGGTGGGAGAGAAGTGGAAAATATTTGGTTGAGCCAGAAAATAAAATCAGGTGGGGAGAGAGAGGTAAAACCTAAATCTATAATTGGAACAGAAAACGGTTACAGATAAATTTAGCCTAGCGTAGCATGAAATGTTTAAACATTTACTAAGTCAGCTATGAATGGGGCTATAGAAGACCCAATCCGGGCCATCAGAGAGCTGGAACCCATCAATGAAGTCCTCATTGTTGTCGGATATATCTCAGCTGACCAGATATATATGATGGAGTACCCCATTGTCACACCAAACTTTCCCGTCACATTCAAAGCGATGTTGTAAATGTTTAATTGGTCTTCTGCCATGTCTGCAAGATAATGGGATGGGTTGCTGGTTACATCGCAAAAAAGAAGGATCTTGTCATATTCGGAGCTCATCTGTATAATTTTTATGCAACAGTAACTGTGAGAGCTAGTTATATAGCTTTACCTTTGCCAAACTGATTGACTAGAATAGTCCCAAGGCAGGCGAATCCGCCTACGAGCATACTGAACACATGAGGTCCTTTCCTCCCCAGTTTACTGATAGAGAAGCAAGCAGTGTAACCCACAAACTCAATCCCACCACTGAGTAGAAAGTTCACATAAATACTTCCTCCTAGAGATCCACTGTTTAGTGAGAGTCCATAGTACCCCATCGATACCGCAAACCTAACACAGAATGAGGAGGAAATTTGACCCAACTGGCCAACATTACAGCGTTACAGCAAGATCAAACTACTAGGCTAGGTTATAGCCCAGGACTCTCACCAGTTCAGGTAGATAATGAGACATCTAATGAGAAGAGTCTTCGCCGAAAAAAGTTCTCTGAGGCTAGCAGTAGGCGGAGCTTTTTCTCTTTCCAGTTTAAAGTCATCAGGTAGCTGTACACCATTGACCTTGGCAGCTTTTTTTACAATCTGCATGGCTTCTTCTGTTCTCTCTCTACTCATGAGCCATCGAGCTGACTCTGGCATCAACCTTCAAGTATGATGTATTGGCAACAATTGTGTGTTGCGTTTTACAATTTGAACCGTCGTCTTTAGGGTACAATTTGAACTATCACCTTCAAGGTTCAAGCCTAAACTGATAAAGCATACCAATAGTAGGAGAAGAATAGAGCAGCGGGAGCCGACATAGCTATCTGCGTGTAGACCCAGTTCTTAGACAAGTATGCTATTCCGGTAAGAACCACATATCCCAGGGCAAAGAAATAACATAGCGTGATTGCAGCCACCATTCTGTACTCCTTTCCAACCAGTTCCATACCTTAATCAAACCAAGCTTATTGTTACAGAAACTGGTTGACAATGTAGTGGTTTATTCTGAAGCGCAGCTCAATAGTGGTGTAGTGGAGACAACTCCTACTAACCCAACACAAACAAGCACATGTAGAGCCCTGTAGCACATGCTCCAATGACAAACCTCAGCACTATAAACACATAATAGTTGGGAGAGAAGGCAGTTGCCAGGCCACAGGCTGTCACCATGAATATTCCAATTAGTGCTGTCTTTTTCCTACCCAACCTGAAAGCGTAAGATTGCGGGGTGAAAATTTTCTGCTAGCGCAAGCTTTTCTGTTACTCAATTGGCATTTTCCAGCTCTACCTCATATCTTACTCTAAATCACACGAACAACAATGCATTCTGCAGTTTGCTCATAAACGTGCTCAGAGTTGTCTCCTCTTCAGAACGTTCTAGGGTACTTACACATCGGAGAGCAAGCCAAGGATTATAGCCCCAAACAGTTTGCCCAGCATGTAAACTGTGGTACTTAAAGTCGACTTGACTTTCTCATCACAAACCAGATCCCACTGAAATCAACAAATTAAACAAGAGATTAGCTGTCGAGAGGCCAAATTATTTGCAATCATCTGCACGCTTAACAAACATTAATTTATAACGACTGGAAGTGAGAGCTATCCAATTATTAACTTTTGCAAGGTTTCAAGTTGCAAGTCTACAAATTAAGTAATTTAGGCAAAAGTCAAGAACTATTACTCAGCAGCTTTGACTAGATTTTCAAAAAAAACTCGCTGTTTTACTTAAAAGTTGAGCTCTTTTTCCAGTCTGACTGTAAGGGTACAGTTTGGATGTTATGAATTCATTGCGCGATGTCTTGAGCCAGCTAAATCATTATACATACATACATCAGTAACTATGCTGGAGTAGAAATATTCTGTGGAATATATGAAGTGTTTGCACTTCATTTCTGTAGTAGACTCAGTTCCATTACTGTCGTATGTATTAATTGGTACTTTACATCCGTCTGTACCATTGTAAGGAGCAAACGTTATGTTCGTGTACTCTGGGTTCCCAGTGTCACATCTGCAGCAGACAGTTAGTATTGGCCACTCATTCAATATGTAAACAAATTAACAGC
This sequence comes from Cryptosula pallasiana, assembly GCA_945261195.1. Lineage (NCBI taxonomy): Eukaryota > Metazoa > Bryozoa > Gymnolaemata > Cheilostomatida > Cryptosulidae > Cryptosula > Cryptosula pallasiana. The sequence goes on from OX183137.1 coordinate 2,556,521, forward strand.
TCAATAGATAAATGTCAGGGAAAGAAAATACAATTTCCAGGTATTTATAATATTTTATGTTGGAGTTGCTCTCTCACGTTTTTAATTTATTTTCATTTTGTATAGATTTGTAAAGATGGTAGCATGTAGTACTGCAGCCACTGATTTTGAACATTAACTAAGCTTCAACAACAAACTGTGTAGTTTCAGATATTGACTTCAGAAAGCATTTTCTGATTTTTCAACCAAAATATTTTGAGAAAACAGATGATTCAGTGTAATTTAATATTTTTGCACTGCTGGAGAAATCATTTAATTTCATGGCTAACAATTAAAAATCAGCACTTTTTGATCTACCAATGATTGCATCCACCTCTCCACAACGTATGGAGACCAGTCACTGTTTTATTGGACCAATTATTCATTGTGATTTCCATCTCTAATAGAAATGTCACCAACTTCATTACAGGCCACAGCTTGTAGCAATCAATCATACAATAGAAGGGCTGCTGTTAGCACTGTTGACATTTTATTGCGCTATAACAAATTTTTACACATCACATCACCAAATAAAATTATTGGTTTCAAAGAAAATAAAAAAATAAAAAATATTGGTAATCAACTTTTCGATTGAAAATAATTGAAGAAACTTTGTCAACCAAGTTCAAAAATGGTCAAAGAGGGCATCTGACAGGTGTGGATTTTTCATATCAAATTGAAGCTTGTGATTCGCTAATTTTCAATCTTCCATCGTTTCTTGCCCCAGACCTACCAATGTTTCACAGTTCTTCTGACAAGTGCAATTCTGGAGGTGGGTAGGTAAAAGGTAATTGTAGGATTGTCAACTCGCTTCAAATTATGCTGTGTTATTGGCCCAGATCCAAAGAAAATAACTGCGGTCGATAAAGCTGGGCTATAACGTTAGCCGTTATGTCAATGATGCGTAATGGAGCCAACAGACATGGTGACTTCTATGACTATTTATTTGATTGGAAAACAACATCTAAAGATGCAGTGATTGTTTTCATTTCACACATTAGTAAACATTCTCACGTTGCGATTCAGATCCATTTGGTGAAAAAAAATTCTTGAAGGATAATTAAAACATAATGCCAAACAGTGCCTCAAGAAAAACAACAGGAATTACTCATGTAATATTGGCATTGATGACACGCGTGTAACAGGCAGCGCAGTAAGCGCGCAGTAGCTGCAAATTGAGAAACTACATTGTCATTTTCATCACCTGCAGTTTTTGGGAAACGCCTATTTTGATCGTATTTTGGAACATCTTGGATTGTCATTCAATTATTCAATTTGGGAAGTGTTCAAAACAGAGTGCTGCAAATTGTTTAATGCTGACATACAAATGCAGTTCACAGGTTGATAATGTAAAAGTGCTTCTTCATAATTGCAGAGTAATCATTTGCAATCATGCATAAGACGGAGTATGTGTATATTGGACAAGCTGCTGCCACTTCATATATTCAGGCAAGTGCTGTTTGCTGTGGTAAAGTCACCGTTATGCATTAGCTGTTAGGTTATTCCTGCAATGTTTCATCAAGCGTGGTTAGCAGTGATTAGTTGCTCCAAAGTTGATTAACTTTAATTTTGGGAACATAGCCAGAGCAGGAGAAGGCAAATCCAAAACAACATAAGATGGCTGCTGAGGGGTCCCTGAGAAAAAACTCATATTTTCCATAAAACTTGTATCTGAATATTTTCATCAAAATCAATGAATGAAGAGCTTGAAAATGGTGTAAGGTGATGCTGGGGTCGTCAGATGTACTTTGAATGTTGGTAGTTGTAAGTAATATCACTTAACGTATGAGCTGTTGATAGTGTTACAAGAGCATATTTTATTTTGTTTAGCTTATTTATGAGAAAACAACTCAAAATTAGTATCTGTAAATCAGTGAGTCCATATTTTGGATCCAAGACTGAAGTCAGATGTACTTTAGCCACATGGCTATCTAATCGAACCAAAGAGGGTTAGCCAATCGAAACCAGATAAGAGAGCGTCAGCTACATGATTCAACCGATAGAAACCAATTCCTCTTGTTTGGCCAATAACCAGTGCACGATGAAAACACCAACCACATGTTATGTTTACTTTACAACCTTTAGTTGTTGTGGTAACCAAGCAACGCTTAGGAAAACATTTTAGGTACAGTTTAACCAACTAGGAACCTTTTCAGCTGTTGGTAGAGTTTCGTTGTTTACATGGAAACTGCTAAAAAAAACTCACTTGAAGGGTATTAGAGTGATTGAAATCTTACTGGGTTTTTTAATGTTTGCGTTTTCAAAAACACTTTTATAAAATCTTTTAGCAAAACAGAAATAAATTGATAAGACGACATGTAACAGCGTCACAACCAGCAACCTACCTGAACTCTGGTGTGGCCGCCAGGAATACAGAACCAAGTTGGTGAAATGCTATGACCACTGCTGGCACAGTTACCAACATGAACATCTTCCTTTGATACTTGCCAAACGGTCCAATCTTCTCCAGAACTTTGTCAAAGCTCATGATGAACGAAGAGAGGGCCAAGTCAGGGATGGAATGTGTGTCACTATCAGCTGCTAAGCTACTAGTGATGGTAGAAGGATGAGCCATTTGACCTTTGACACTGTTTGTCTTGAGTATTTTTTGATTGGATGGTTATTGTATTTGTTGGAGTTTTCTGCTCTTTGTACAACATAAACAGGAGCATTTAAATCTTAATCGAAACAAATTTTCTTTAAAACCATTTTAAAAAAATTGAATGTTTGAACTTAAAGATTTTGGAAGCAATCAATAAAACCATTCAAAAATCAGAACCTGTGCAATATAGAATTGTAAATTTAACATTTAATTTAAAAGTTAGGGTTTTCAAATTTTCAGTTGGTTAGTCAATAGAAAGCCACACCCAGCCTTGTTGTGTTCTGCTCCCTCATCTTATCAGAAATATGATACTGGATACTGCATACTCATCACAGATAAAACAAAACCAGTTTAAGTGGACAGAGTAACGGATGGATTACCTTATCAGTTGAAATAACCACAGACCAATTTGTGAGAAAGCTGTTATCTCAACCGCACAATTGTTTAAGAGCAGCTCGATGACCCTGTCGTTGGTAGTCATCGTGTAATCCGCTGCCTGGTTACATCATGCAGTTTGCTAAGTTTGACGATATACTCATACATATCGGTCAATTTGGCAAGTACCAGAGAATACAATATTTTTTGTTATGTATTCCAGGAATTCTTTGCGCTTTTCACCAGCTCTCATCGGTCTTCCTGGCAGCCAAACCAGATTTCAGGTATCCTAATAACATATATCATAAACCGCAGCAAGACAAGTTTTGCTGTATGTCAAACGTTGTGCATGGTTCAGCGGACCATTTACTCGTTTGAAAAGTCACTTTACTCGCAACAATTCAGCTGAAATTTTATAAGAATTAAATTTAGAAAAATTTTTTTATTTGAAATGTAGAATAAAATATCCCATAATTTTTTAACGAGTCCGCATTTTCCATCGCAATGTTCTGTTGCATGACACCGTAATGTGTCCTACGCAATAATTTCATCAGCGAAAAGCACAAGACACTTTTGTTTAAATAAAGTAAGCATAAAATCAACGAGGAAAATTTTTTGCAACATTATCTCGCGATAGGAGTTAGAAATAATATTTTAAACAGGTCTTTGCATCATTTATAAAAATATTTTAACCCGTTTCTTTATTTATTTATTTCTACTATTTCATATTTACAGATGCAGGTTGCCAGCCGATGTGTACAATAACACAGACACATACAAAATACAGAGCGATTACCATGAAATGGTCATCAACAGATACATTGGCAGCACCCTGACGAAAAAAAACAAGACCGAATATGACACTTGTACATACCTGGATAATAGCACCTGTACAGACTTTGTCTTCTCTCAGGAGTTTCTCAAGAACAGCATCACCACCGACGTAAAAACATAAACTTTGCTAATTCTTTTCAATCTTTTACCACAAAAAGTTATCATACATGCATGAACTGTTTCAGCTGCCAAAATCAGCGCTGACTTTTCATATGAATTTAGAAATCATGTACTTCTCTCTTGCTTAGTAATTTAAAAAGCAAAACTTGTTTCACAGTCTAACGAAAAGAAGTCGCAAATTGATATAGAAAGCCCATTTAGTGATTTGGTATAGGAAACTCTATGTATAGTATGTGTCTATGTATAGTATGTGTCTATGTATAGTATGTGTCTATTCTATGTATAGTATGCGAAGACCTTTCACCAAAATCTGAGCACATATTTACGAAGCGGTTAGTGCCCCATCATCGGTTTTACGCTAGCCTTATAGCAGCCTCTTCATTCAGCAGTAAACCTTCAGTAATGTTTTAGGAAAACCTGGTGTGCTCTAATAAATCCAAGGCAACTGTAAGTACGGCCATGTACATGGCAGGAGTTCTGGTTGGAGCTTTTGTCTTCGGCATACTCTCTGACGCGTAAGTGTGGCATTTTATGCTATGATAACTGAGAAAATTATATTTTTAAATATTTATGGATATGTCTATTTGAAAAAATTGTAATGTTTTTAGCACTTTTGGAAAGAAAAATTGATAAGACCACGGCATGAAAATAAATCTAAAGTTTTGCTGCCAAAGACTCACTGAAAATAGGTCACGCGTGTGAGGAATAATGAACAGCATCATATATTTATTCCTTTTTCATTATAGCATCTTTTATACAACTGTGATATTGTTGCAGTAAATAATTTTTTTATAAAAAAAAAACTTGAAACTTATGTAGCTGGAACATTCATTTAAAGTCAAAATTCCACATAGAAATTTAAAGTCCATGTGGAATATTACCTCAATGCAGAAATTTACTTCTATTCAGAATATGACTTTTACGCAGAGAAGGATGTTTTTTGTAGAATTGGGAGAAAAAAGACAATGTTAATCTGCCTTCTGCTGCAAGGATCCAGCGGTTTAGCCAGTGGACTCATACCCAAGAGTTACTATTCATTTGTTGTGTTGAGGTTCCTCACTGGGGCAGCTAGTATGGGGCTGTTTATGACCAACTTTGTGCTAGGTAATGCTAAGAGGTTTGATAGAAAAAGTCTCTAACTGGGTGGTCCACTGTATCAGTGGGTGGTCCACTGTATCAATGGGTGGTCCACTATATTAGTGGGTGGTCCACTGTATCAATGGGTGGTCCACTATATCAGTGGGTGGTCCACTGTATCAATGGGTGGTCCGCTATATCAGTGGGTGGTCCACTGTATTAGTGGGTGGTCCACTGTATTAGTGGGTGGTCCACTATACCAGTGGGTGGTCCACTGTATTAGTGCTCCTTTTCTCAACTATACAAGAGTTTATTTCCAAGTTGGAAGTCTTTAGAAATGCAATTTATCCATTCTTTTTTGGAACTAAGGGGCATCGAAATAACTGCATGAATGCTCAATTACAAAAGATGCCGGTAAAGCTAGCAACAGGATATGTGACTGTTTGTAGGAATGGAGCTCATTGGGCCCAAGTACAGGCTGGTGGCAGGAGTCGTCATCCAGTACTTCTTCGCTCTCGGATATGTTTTGGTGGCTGGAATAGCTTACCTGGTTCAAGAGTGGCAATACCTGGAGATAGCTATGTCTGCCCCCAGTTTTATATTTCTTGCCTACTATTGGTGAGTTACAATAAAATCTCAAATTTTCAAATTCAAATTTTCAAATTTTTGTGCCTTGTTAGGCACAAAATAATTACTAGAATGTTTTTCACAAAGCTATCCACTTTCTACTTAGGTAAACCATATTTATGTCAAAAATCTTTGCGACTTGTTTTGGTATTGCTCAGACTTATCTCTCTAGTTTTGCTGGAGAAATGAAGTCTGAACATTTATAATTGTTATCTATGAAAGGGTGGTGCCAGAGTCTGCAAGATGGCAGCTGTCCAAAGGAAGGACAGCAGAAGCGGAAAAGATCGTGGAGCATGCTGCCAAAGTAAATAACGTTAGTCTCCCAGAAAAAATATTTGAAAACTTTGAAGAAGAGACGAATCATGAGAGTGTTCTAAAGGTGTTCCATTCGCCAAAGTTGTTGATAAGGAGTGCGATAATTTTTTTTAACTGGTGAGTCAAGTAGTACAAAAGTATTAGGCAATAACGCGAGGAAATGCTAGTTTCACGATAACCAGACAGTAAGATGATTATTTTCTAGGCTTGTCATAGCAATGGGGTACTATGGTCTGTCACTGAACAGTGGCTCCCTGGGAGGAAACATCTATATAAACTTTATACTGGGAGGTCTGGTGGAGTTTCCAGCTTACACCATATGTTTCGCTTGTAACAAGACTGGTAGAAAAACCTTACACGTCGCAGGGATGATGATTGGTGGATTCTCATGTCTGGGAACAGTGTTTGTTGACTTGTATGCCCGTGACAGTAAGTTGCATGCACTAGAAGAACAAATTTTTTTCAGCAGTTTATTCTTGCATTGTTCATCATGCATATGTAATAGAAGCATTGCTTCAGTTACTAGTTATTGCTACCGGGCAGAAGAAAGAGGCTAGTAAATAAACAAAACAAATATTAAACTTTTAGCTGGTGGAAGCAGAAGAGTATTCTAGAACATATTTGTAACTGTTTGCTGGGCTTTTTACTTACTAGCGCTTACTGAGGAACATCAGCAAGCAACCTTCGTAACACTAAATATGGTTGGAAAATTTGGAATGACTGTTGCCTTTGCCATCATCTACCTTTGGTCAGCTGAGGTGTTTCCTACGTCACTGAGGAACTCTCTGATGGGCTTCAGTTCCACCTTGGCTAGAGTTGGCTCTATAGCGGCGCCGTTTATTATTGACTCGGTGAGTGCAAAGCTTGGTCAAACTCAATCGTATAACATCACTTAAAATTTTACCTCAGCTGTTTTACACCAGGGATTGTCTCCTGCTTTTAGGGAGATTACCTGGATGAGAAATACAAAACAATGATGCCTGCAGCCATATTTGGCTCACTAGTAGTCGTTGGTGGTGTGATGTCTGTACTTATACCTGAGACCACAGGCCACTCAATGCCAGAGACTATAGAAGAAGCCAACGACTTCCCCAAGTGAGCTCCTCCTCTCTAGAAAATAGCCTAAGTGTGCCTGAGTGAAATCGCGAACAGTACAAAGCAAGCAGAACCTTTCGGGCATTTGAGTGTTTTAGTAGAAAACTCTCATAGACGCAAACGCCAGCTCGTGTTGCTCAGTACTAGTTCTATATAATGTTTAGTCAAAAACATGACCTTTGCATAACCTTGAACAGGGTCAGTACTCTTTCTAGGCCAACACTTTGTTTCGTACAAGGTTCAACGAGGCAAATTTTATCTGGTTTGTCCGAAGACGTTAAGTAGTTGCTTATCGCCAATAAAAGCTTACAGAGATTGCATCGGTGAGCTTGGCTTGATAAGGTTGTAGTTCTGGCATAACGAACCTGCCCCTTGGCCACAAAGCATATTTCAATCATAAACAACTACTAGTGGAGAGCCCTGAAGTTTTTCATCACCATTTTAGCTGCTATAATTACTGCTTCATTCGCCTACGCATACCATAGAAAAGTTTCAAGTTAGTTATCAGTTTTGTGACCTTTGAGCATCGAAGTAAAGTTCACTTACAGATTACTACCTTCAAGTCAGCGCTGTCTCATGCGCAATGGTTTGGGGATTAGAGCTGCCTAACAGCATTAGGAGGGCGTTTGTTTGATCGATGGCAGCTTTATCAGTCAGTAAAACTTATTTCAACACAAAAGAAATTTGAGCTTGTTTGAATAATTCAACTGATAGTTAGATATATTTTTTAATCTTAAATGATATACCGATGTAGACTGAAAACAGTACATTATGTTCTTGCAGTCATAACAGGGCTAGGGCTGGAGAGACGAATGAGCTATCGCCAGTCGGAGTGTCAAAAATAGAGCTATTAGAGGATACAAAGTTTGACTAGTGACCTGGTCAAAGAAATAGCCAATTAGAATGCATGGCAGCCAAGACAGCATTCCAAATTTAGCCATCTTAAAAGTGCATATGAACCAATCAGTCAGTGAATGGAGCAAAAGTTTTTTTTAAACATTGTTGCAACGCATTGCACCTAAAACCTGTTTTTTAACCATCTAGAAAACAGTTAAGTGTAATGATTGTGTGTACAAGTTGTATAGTTTCTGTACCACTATTTTATTCATGTTTGTTGTTTTCGTAGCTGTTTCATATGAAGCTATCGAAAATTGTATTTTAGATCTCATTTTTTGCTTCAGTTTACCTGTAAGTACTTGTATATATCTCTGTACGTCACAGCTGACTGACTGCTAGTTTTCTATTTCCTTCTCTCTCGTTAAGTCAGCAATAAATCTGTTGTTCTAGAAAGATCATTTATTTACAAAGAGTAGAGCGGACAACCCTGCATTACGAAGGCAAGTCTTCAATGGCTACTGGTCAGCCCAAAACACTAGACAACCGAGGCGCAAATGGTGGATTTTGAGACAAATCTGGATCATTTACCAATTTAATGTGGATATTGCGCATCAGTAATAATCTAAAAACGCAATGCCTCGTGTTGCATTAAATGGCGTTTTTTCCTCTTTAACAAAAGAGAAGAAAATTAAATCCTGTTTTTGTAAGGAATTAATCTATTTTTCAAGCATAAACATTTTCAAATTTACATGGACAGCCACTTTGCAAACAAGAGATGCAGCAACCCAAAGACCATATACCTCAATTTTTTAAGATAAACGAATTGTAATCTTTTAGGAAAACTTAAGTTTAAAAAGTTGCAACAAGCCCATTTTGATGTGATTAGTTACAAGATAAGTGAAATGGAGTTGGGGCATGGCTAATGGAGTGAAACAAAAGATAGCCTGCTACTACAACGCAAGCCAAACCAGTTTTATTGCAAACCAACTCGTCACTGTAAGTCACTAATATCGAATTTTTTGTCAATTATGATTAATATATTACAACCTAATATCAAGCTACAAAACCTGGTCATAAACAACCAACCAACTAACTTATTATGCACCATTGTCAAGTGTGAAGTCAGCATTTTGATATTATTTTGGATTGACAGACTGTCAAATTTGCTGCAGTCGATCAGTAACAAAATGTTCACAAACCCTTGCACTACATGTGGATATTGCTCGCCAAACATTTATATCAACTTGAACACAACAATATACTAAATATATAGAATAGAAAAGCATTATATAAAATGATTTTGTTGTCTTTGGTATTTGTGATCAGCCTTGCAAACTCTGTTGATGGATATGCCACCAATTTGGCATTTTTTGTTGTTGGCATGTTGCAAGCATGAAATACAAATAGTTACCTCCCCACAACTAAACCGACAGCTAAAGCCGATTACACCGAACCCATTTATTTCGTTATTGCAATGCAAGTTTAAAACAAGTCACCAGTGTCTTATTATATTGTACATTTTATTCTTACGAACATGCTATTACATAAAGCATGAGCAGGTAATCGCACTTTCGTGTGTAGCTAAATGAAATACAAAATAGAAATAGTTCATCATGTCCACCACACATCAAGCGCTGAAATTCCCTGTCACAAATGACAACATTTGAAGGCTGAACAAGTGCCACACAGTCCATTTGTAGGGAATCTCGTTGTATCTGTACCCGAGGCACCATAGTGTTGACACTAGCCGTTTCTCCACGTCATTACCACCTTCTTAGGGGGTGGGCACCCCTCACTGCCGCCATCTGTTGAAATAAAAATATGGTCAGAGGTGGGTGCTTGCGCGTGATTTGCTCAGCACAAACGTAATACTTTAAAGAGATAAGTTAATGTAATGGTTAGTGAGTCCGTCCTGCGGGCTATGTGATATTATAAAGCCTTAGGTTCAAACCCCCTCCCTCAGTTAGGGTGCGTTGGCTGTCTGCAATACTCTAGCTGACTGATCATTTATATACTAACTGGCTACCAAAACACCTACATAGAACTTATGACCAGAAATGAGGGAAAATAAAAAACTACCACAAGACGGTTATCATCAAACTGTGTCCCTCTTGTATAACCTATCTCCATAATATCAACGGTAAACAAGATAATGTGTGCAACAGAAGCCTGGAGAGATATGTAGACAGCTGTAGCAGCTGACACCCTAGTTTAAGCTCAAAGTTTGCGTTTGGAAGCTAAAAAGCTCACAAAACTAGAGCTAGCGCTGATAATATCAGCACACATACAGTCAACTGTAGCTACAGCCTCACACAATTGCACTCGCTCTCACATCAGCTGTGAAACCACTTGCACAGAGAGGAGATAACTCTTCAATAGATCATACTTACATCTTCAGTACTTTGTCTTTGCCCCCGCTAGCTACTCTCTGTCCATCTGGACTCCAGTCCACAGCATAGACCTGCAAGTAACAATAACTTTTGTGCTAAAGAGCAAATCCTAACGTGTGTCTATGAAGACGGGTGGAGGAATAGAAAGAGAGAAAGCGGTGCGAAGCTGACTTCCCACAGGATGCAGCATCAGATAGCGACAAGTGCAACTATTACACTTCAACCAGCTTCTATTAACATTGTTCACCGGATTAAGTTGAAATTTTTCAGCATTAAAAGAAACTTGATGGCTTGACTGAGGATTGAACGAAGAGCTTTTGCTTGCGAAACCAACCAATTCCTCTCAGGTTACTGCTGCACTACTACTTAACGAGATGTCCGTTTAAACACAGACTTGTTATTCATCAGTGAAGGTTTTCCTGATGTTATTTGTAAAGTCAACTTGTGCAGTACTTGTGGTAACTTGGGCGCTTCCTGTTACTCGCCACATGCTAGGATGTGGGGGTAAACTTGTAAATTGTTTGGCAAACCATTAGATTATCCAATTTCAGGGGTGAGTTTTCTTGAACGCGAAGAAGTGAGAGGTGACGCATGCTGGAGTGAATGCAATGATTTGATAGCTTTTGTTACTCGAACAATTTCCACAAAAGACTAACGCGATTAAAAACCATCTTTTAATTAATCGCCATTAGCAATGACTTCTTTATTCATTTCCCTTAAACTTGGCAATTGCAATTTTGTTTGACTAATAGAATTTAGCATTATTAATATTGCTTGTAGTGTTTCAAGTTTACCATTTCTATGACTGAGAATAAATTCCAATCCACCATGATGCAATCCTACGCTTATAATTTTTAATCAGAGCAGAGAAATCTTCATTGCATATTGGAGAATTGGAGTTTAATTTTGCGATTAAGATCAATAACAGGAATTAAGATTAATCTTGACTGAATTTCTACATTACGTCACAGCCTTAATACAAATGCAGTTTTTTATTGCCCTTTCATGAGGAAACTTTTAAATGCAGATAAAATAAAAATTAGTCGATGGCAAGTTGACATAACTTGTAATTATCCAGTCTGGGTGAGCTGCTATTATTACATACACTCTCCTACTGCTTGTAATCTAATGGTTCATTTACTTGTTTACTATTTGTGGTTTGGGAATTGACTGAAGCCTATTATTATTCTGCTATTATTATTGTTCTGCAAGTCATAGTGAGAAATACTGATATAAGAGCACAAGTGCACGTATTGATATCAGCTGTTATCATATTTAATAAGGGGGCTTTTAGATACCCTCCACGCAGGAATTAATCAAGTGGCTTCGGATACTTCATCGTTGAGTGCCAAAAGACAAGGTAGCAATTGCCAATTTATTTGGGCTCAACGATACAAAGCCACAAGCGAGGTAGTTAGGGCCGATGAGACCTGATGTGACCTTGACATGGTGCACAAACCAGCAGCAACTGAAAGCAATTTCAACGAATCAAATAAATATCTTTTAGTCCTAGTTTTAAAGCCTGACATACATTAAGTAACATTTATGTAAATACCGTGGTGTGGATAACTCTTAAAAAGATTATCATTCTTTACAGCAAAACTTTCATCTCAAGCAGAAACTGTGCGTATAAAACAAAATTATATTCTCACACATTGAGTGACACACATTAGAGTGACACACATTAAAGTGACACACATTAGAGTGACACACATTAGAGTGACACACATTAGAGTAACACATTAGAGTGACGCACATTGAGTGACACAAAATAGTGACACACAATAGGGTGACACACATTAGAGTGACACACATTAGAGTGACACACATTAGAGTGACACACATTAGAGTGACGCACATAGAGTGACACACATAGAGTGACACACATTAGAGTGACACACAATAGAGTGACACACATTAGAGTGACACACATTAGAGTGACACACATTAGAGTGACACACATAGAGTGACACACATTAGAGTGACGCACATAGAGTGACACACATAGAGTGACACACAATAGAGTGACACACATTAGAGTGACACACATAGAGTGACACACATAGAGTGACACACATTAGAGTGACACACAATAGAGTGACACACAATAGAGTGACACACATAGAGTGACACACATAGAGTGACACACATAGAGTGACACACAATAGAGTGACACACATAGAGTGACACACATAGAGTGACACACATAGAGTGACACACATAGAGTGACACACATTGAGTGACACACAGAACTAGTAAAGTGTTATATAAATCCAGATTCAAGTTACAAACTCGTCATGAATGAAATTATAAATAAAACTTTATAAACCAAATTATAATTAATAATTTAAAAATGTTTCATCCGTTTTAAAACAAATTTATCTTTCGATAACGAAAATATCAACAATGAATGTACATTATCGTTTTATTACTTACTTTATTGCATTTAAATTAAATTGTTTGAACGAAATTGTTTCCACCAGGGTAACTTGAGGGCTGGCAGATAAACGCTACCTTACTGCAGAGTAACTTGAGGGCTGGCAGATAAACGCTACCTTACTGCTGAGTAACTTGAGGGCTGGCAGATAAACGCTACCTTACTGCAGAGTAACTTGAGGGCTGGCAGATAAACGCTACCTTACTGCAGGGTAACTCGAGGACTGGCAGATAAACGCTACCTTACTGCAGAGTAACTTGAGGGCTGGCAGATAAACGCTACCTTACTGCAGGGTAACTTGAGGGCTGGCAGATAAACGCTACCTTACTGCAGAGTAACTTGAGGGCTGGCAGATAAACGCTACCTTACTGCAGGGTAACTTGAGGGCCGGCAGATAAACGCTACCTTACTGCAGAGTAACTTGAGGGCTGGCAGATAAACGCTACCTTACTGCAGAGTAACTTGAGGGCTGGCAGATAAACGCTACCTTACTGCAGAGTAACTTGAGGGCTGGCAGATAAACGCTACCTTACTGCAGAGTAACTTGAGGACTGGCAGATAAACGCTACCTTACTGCAGAGTAACTTGAGGGCTGGCAGATAAACGCTACCTTACTGCAGAGTAACTCGAGGACTGGCAGATAAACGCTACCTTACTGCAGAGTAACTTGAGGGCTGGCAGATAAACGCTACCTTACTGCAGAGTAACTTGAGGACTGGCAGATAAACGCTACCAATACATTTTGGCGTATGTAACTAATATAACATACTGCAAAATCAACGTAATGAATTTTGATTGAAAAAATAGCAAAGTGGGCTCGCCTTAGTGTTTCCATAGTCGTCAAAAATCAATTTGTTTTGTTGTTTCAATGAGAATAAATGTTTCACCAAACGGCACTCGCCGATGAGGCATCAAAAACGACCTTGTGCCACAAAGCATCCCACAATGCATCCCACACAGGGCACTTGGTTGGTTAGATTAAGGTTAACGGATTTATCACAGAAATGACACTATAGCAAAGGAGCGAACAACTTCCAATAATGTGATGCGAGCTAAACACAACATCAAGCTCTAGTCAAACATTAGACAACTAAACCCAGTTGAATATGATTCCAACCAAGGTATCAGAGCATCTGTAAACTAGCAGAGTTAATCCGAGTGGTTTACAATATCAACAGTTGTAATGTAATAAGTCCCTGATAAAATCATGTTATTCTAAGCAACATTTTACACCCACAAAAGCACGAAGCATGCCCAACTTTCAACAAAACAGCAAAGGTTTATACAGAAATTTAAGGTCCAACCGAACAGAACAATTAAAAACCAACCAAGTATTTGTAGCCATAAAATCAGTACGTAATCTGAAAAATCTTAAATGAAATATTTAAGCAATGATCCTGCCCTCCCAAGCATAGCTCATTTCCTTGAGTCATGTGATAGCAAAGCGAAAACTAGCCATAATATACTAACAAACTATGGAATGGATAAAGTATTGTGTACAAATAACTAACTACATGATAGAGTGATAGAGCCAACCAGAGAATGAGTGCATTGCATAGAGCTAACCAGCACTCGAGTGCACTTGATAGAGCTAACCAAACAGGAAAGAGCAAGTACCTCATCGGCGTGACCAGGCAGATCATTGAGTATTTTCCTCGACTCGACATTCCACAGCTTGAGTGTGGAGTCACTGCTACCACTGCACAACAACCTGCTGTCTGCTGACCAGGCTATCTGGTACACTCTGTTCACATGACCCCTAAGGGATGCCAAGTACCTGCGCGTGTCATAAAAAGCACCATAAACAAACAGTACTCCGGGTAAAAAAGGAACGGGGTAAGACCAATGTGCACACAACTCACTTGCCGGTACGGCCGTCCCAGAGTTTGACGGATTTATCGAAAGAGGCGCTGGCAATGAGCCTGGCATCCGGAGAGAACAACACCTCATTGATGAGCTGGTGATGACCAGTAAGTCTGGCAATAGTCTTCTTCTCTATCTCCGGGTGCCACATGATGAGTGTGAAGTCATCAGAACCGGTAACAAGCACCTCCGGCCCCGAACCCTGTCAAAGGACGGAATAGAGTACATCTATGTAAAACATCACCAGCTGTGCAATCAATATCTCTGATCAATCAATCCTTTACTTGTAGGCACTTACCTTCACTGCCTGGTACCTGTCTAACGCCTTCTTTTCTTTCTCTACAGCTACAAACAACCAACCCTAAAGCATGACTGCATTGCACGGTTTTTTTTATTATTGATTTTCTGAACATTCATGTCTCAAGTTGCAGACTGATGTACTGGAGGGCTCCCATGGTCTACTCAGTCCTCATCTACAAGCTTGCCAAAAGGTTACCTGCCTCTGACAATCGTCTTATCGGATTAGTTTTGATTTACTATAACTTCTATTGATTGGCCAACACATTAATTGTGGGCGTGGCCAATCATAGTAAGCAATATGTAACTTGATATAATTAATATTAAATAATCTTCGTATAAAATAAACTCTGAGTGGGCAATTCAGTTAGCCTTGGGTCCACTGAAGGCCATTGCCACAGGAATAGAGAATCTCTCTGAAGGCACCCCATCGAAATTAGGTTTTATGATTTACTGATGTGTTTTACGATTACGCGCCACTTTTTTATCTGGCTTGACTTTGTACGCATAAATTTGTAACTGGTAATTGAGGTCAATGTAATACCACTTAGTGCGCACACTTCACAAGTGCGTACACTTCACAAGAAATCCCTGCTAGTTTATCATGCAAATTCCGCAAGTGAAATGGCAACGAGGAACGACGACAGGATTTGTGAGGTGGTACACTATGACCAACAGCACCATACATACTCTTTCCATCAAAAGACAAGGAGAAATGAGTTAGGGAAAAATGAATTGTACTCATAGAAGAATAGACAGTAGTGAGTAGAATAACAAATATAATTATAAAAAGGAATACCGGGATCTGATTGGACAACAAATATTTCACGGAAAGGAAAAAAACTACTTCCACTCCAACGATGGTCATTTTTGTGCAATGTAAAAATCGGTGCGTATTTCTGAAAGAGGGTCGTTTTGTAAGCTTGTAGACGAGGACTGAGTGGGCCTGGCAGGTCATCCAATAAATCAATCTGCTGCTTAAGATCTTGATATTCACAAAATCAAACAAATTTTAATGCTGTCATGTTTTAAGATAAATCTTAGCTGAATTACCAGAGCTCTTGTCCCCTTCATACACAATGGTAGCCTTAGACGGATTGTATGCACCTGTCCGTAGCACATAGTCTGTATTTAGGGCTAAAGTGTTGACCCAATGGGCGTGTCCTTGCAGGGTCCTACACAGTATCCCCTACATGACAATATCTTATATCATAAGGTATTGATCAAACACATCGACCAACCATCAGATTGCTACACGCACAAACATTCACACTCTTTGGCCGTAACAACTTATAATGCACAGTTTAAAATGAATTATTTGCAAATGCATCTCCAGAAAAACTTGGAATGACAACTTGAAATTAAATGTTGGAGTTATCTATTCAATGTAATTGACGTGAAATTTGTGAGTTGTCTACACATAGATTAATGACGGCAACAAAGGAAAGAGGAAATTTCCAATAGACTTTCACAAGTTGAGTATGAATTGCTGCTAGACAGGAATGTCTTACATCATCAGCTCTCCACACTTTAACAGTTCTGTCCTGGGAGCCTGTATACAGCAAGTTAGTACCGCCCCATTTGAGACACGTCACCGACTGAGCATGCCCACTCAGCACCAACTTACACTGTGACAGCACTGTGTCCCATATCCTCACCGTGCCATCCTTCAACATACACAGACAGAGTCAGCTCACATACAACAACAGGTGTGCAGGTAACTGTGAATGACAGAGTTGTCTTACCTTTGATGCACTGGCCAACAGTCTGCATTCTCCATCTCTGGCAAACAAAAAAAAACGTGTTAGTGACTAAATGCGTGCATTGCCAACTTGAATCGAGTTCAATTTATCTCCAGACCATTTTTTTTCCAACCCATTTCGCCTTAGATACAAATTATAATCATAACTTGACCGTAGACATTTAAAACTTTGTTTTGAGCCTTACAAATAAACACTAGCGTACTAATTGAGTTTTTGTAGTCCTATTGAATGAAATAATTCCTACGGTTAAAGATTTCTGTAAAACTATTTTTTCATTTATTTTGCGCACCAACTAGATTATAAATTCTTCACTATTTACGTGGACAAAACTAACAGGCATGAATGAGTAAAGATGCAAAACACGAGATATTTTAAGGTCCTTTAAAACATAGAAAATAAAACTTTGAATGGCTGCATACTTTGACAAAAAATTATTGTTCACGAGTCTGTGACGAGAGCCGCAGTGAGTGTTAGATGTGAGCATAGACTTACAGGTGCAGAGGTTTCCAGCTGAGAGACGTGACCCATTGTCTATGGCCTATCAGAGTCTTACCTATCTGTTTGCCTGTCTCTGGGTGCCACACACAAACCTGTAAAGGTGTATGACAGAAAACTGTGTATACTTTGTACTGTGTGACTGCACTGAGTTTTGAATGACACTCAACGATATGAGATAGCAAAATAAT
Organism: Cryptosula pallasiana; assembly: GCA_945261195.1. Taxonomy (NCBI): domain Eukaryota; kingdom Metazoa; phylum Bryozoa; class Gymnolaemata; order Cheilostomatida; family Cryptosulidae; genus Cryptosula; species Cryptosula pallasiana. Next base: position 2,573,857 of record OX183137.1, read on the forward strand.
TATAGTAAATAGAGTCTCCATGTCAAAACTGAACTAATTTAACAAAGTTGCAGTGAACCAAAGAAGACGGACGACTAAGATGTCATCCATATGCTCACCTGCCCTTTCTTGCAGGCAGATGCAAGCTTGTTAGCGTCTGGAGACCAGCAGATACACAGTATCCAGTGTTTGTGTGCTAAAGCAATAGCATGGTAGCAAATGTACACTGACAATATCGAATGTAGCAATACGTTTACACCATTTAGAGTAACAGTATGCGAGATTAGGCTATAGAAAACTTACCTTTGCATGTGTGGTGTGGGGTTTCTGTCTGCAGGTCCCAAAATCTAACAGTCGTGTCTCCAGAACCACTGGCTAGGTACCTGCCATTACAGTAAACTCAAGCAAGTGGGCCACTCGGACAAGTTTAAATAAATAATATTTATTATGGCAGATAAATAAACACCTTCCATCAGGACTGAATGCCACAGAAATGACTGCCTCAGCATGACCCTCTATAGTGCTAGTACATCTGGTGACAGCTCTGACTCTGAATACTGCTTGTGGCTGGTAGACGATCTCTAAAACCTTCTCAGACGATTCAAGAGCCTCTGCGTCTAGAGATTCAGCCAAGGTGTTGGTGATCTCTGTGTCATTAACATAAAACTTGTAGGGCGTCTTTTCTTCCTGCATGAAAGACAGATTTCACTCGCTAGAATTTTGCAACAAACTTTCAAACATTTACATTTTATTTCTGAGTCGAATGGCGATGAAAGCTCCGGTGATACTTTTCATCACATGATGATTATGTTGGAATGAATAATCAGGAAAGAAACTCCACATAAATACAAAATTTTAACACGAGTAACAGTGGACACCTGTTAACATTAAGCATACCCAACAGTAACTCACCAAGCATATGTAGACTGCATGTACAAGTAATAATAGAGAAGACAGACTATTTAAAAAGAATTATATACATACTGTGATCATTATAAATATTATAATCATTTTATTAATCATTATATATGAGGCAACAAATGCCGAAACAGCCGCTGTCCGCAGTTTGAGTATCACGCTCCCTCACCTCGGTCTGGTTGAGCACTCTCGCAGGGGCACCAAACACTGTTCGCCTTGTGCAAAGCTCGCCTTACGGTTTGAGCATTCTAGTGTTTGGTGACGGCAATCCTTTAAACATGCTTCGATGCAATTATTTGTATCATTGCGAGGGTTGTCGCCCCCGCTAACCTCTGTACTGCGCTGATGAGGCAACAAATGCCGAAACAGCCGCTGTCGGCAGTTTGAGTATGTTATTCAATATTTATTTACAATAATAATAATATATGTTTCATCATAATTAATGAATAATCAAAAATTAAGACAAGCTATTAATAAATATCTTGAATAAGCAGACTTAATTTTGTCAATCATTAATATTAAATACTAACAATGATCAACGAATAATAATAATAAACCTATGTGATGGATTTCGGTGAGCGACTGTATGTGAGCAGATACACCAGGAGTTATCTTACCTTGATCACGAGGAACGTTAGCTGGATGCCTAGCAACCTAGAGAGCCTGCGCACCAACGAATTCTGGAGACGTGCTAGGAAGATCAAGCCAAGGACACTTGGCTATGATTGTTCGGGTAGCCATTTTGTATAGATTAATAATTATTTGTTGTGGTTCAAATGCGCACGTTCACTTTATATATATATATATATCTATGCCTGGCGCTTTTGTATGCAACTTGTGTTGCGCCTATTTTTTGTCTGTCAGTTATGTTTGAATTAGCCAATCACACTGTTGTTATTTTAGCCAATTGTATGTTGTGAAATTCAACTGCCTTATTTACATATTATATTTTATAACTATTAGGGCAGATCGCCCAAGCTTCCAGAGTTCTTGGAGTAGTTGTGTAAGAGTTGAATCACTGTAAGCGTAGGGTAACGTTGTGACTCCTCATAATCATTTGCTGGATGTAGTCGTTTTGTCAAACGTGCCAGGATTATTAAAGCACTTCGAAACACCTCTTGCTGTAATTTTTGTAGTGTGTGAAGAATATATTATCATTGTCAACTAAAACTCTCCTTGTACTGTACAACTTGTGAAGCAGAATAACGCTTGTTAAGTCATTACACACTTAGAGATTAACTACACTCTATGTAATTATTGCAAGTCTGCCTAACTCGATTGCTGAAGTTAACTTGTTGAAAGTCTATCAATTGCTGAAATCTATACACACACACGTGCTGACTAAGCAGAATTGATAGTGGAAACGGATCTGGCTGTGTTGCGGAACAGATCCCCGTATTGTGTAGAGAAAGTCTCCCGTATTGAGACAGTGTGATTAATTAATTGATTAAATACCGTATACCACTGGTTGGTAGCAGCTGTATTACGGGTTTGTGCCTTGACACTAATACGGCTCGCTACCATTAGCCTAAGTGCTCAATAGCTTAGGAAGGGTAAAGTAAGCTATACAGTGGTCAGGTGAAAGTGTTGAGCCAACCAATCATCATCATCATCATCATACGAAAATCCTTTACACCATAATAATAATAATCAATAATATATAATTATAATAGTAATAATATTTTGAGGTAAAAAATAACATACATAATAATCAATAATTATTATAATAATAATTATCATTATAATAATTATTAAAATAATTACAATAATAATAATATTTTTTCATTGGCGTTCAATGAAGAGCGTAGTAAAAAGCTTCTAATTTCTTTGGAGGTAAAACTACTAGTTAGCAAGCATTGCCATACATACATCACTTTGAGGCTCTCAGCTAGCTCATTCAGTTTAAATTTAATTATAAGAATTATCATTATTACTATGATAATGATGATGATGGAGGTAAACAAGTTCAACAACAACTTCAACTTGAACAACAACAACAACAAACAATAACCTAACTACTACTAACTACTGTTACTTTTCAACTAACTAACAACAACAACATGATCATCACCACTTTGATATGACTTGCTTAGATTTTGATAGAAAGTCTGTGGTAGTACTGCAAGCAAAGGTTTAGTAAGTATCAATGAAAATTGCAGGCTTACATTTTGAAGCAGGGCATCACATAATCTCTGAAGTCTGTCCTTCGAAAGGTCAGCAGGCATGTCGAACGGACTACCTAAAGAATCTCCCGATTCATTTTTAAACTGGACGAGAATGTGTTTGTCCACCACATCAGATTCCATTGCTTCATAGTCACAACCCATTGTTTCGACATCCGTCATGGTAATTTGTTATAGGAACAAAATACCAATGAATAAGTAGTACTAACTAATAATAATACGATTTTTATTCACTTTCTCATAAAAATAACGTTCAATTCACGTGTTGTGTTGATGTACTGAGTTCCCAAAAATATACTACACTTTCCATATAACGGATGAAACGTTAGTGATTACGCTGAGTGCTTAGGCTCCAAGGTCAACTTGGGTAGGACTCGATGTTTACTACGGCTTTTCTCCCCAAAAATATAAATGGAAAGACAACTCTTAAATTCAGTTCCAAAACTGCCATGTTTAATTTTGCTCTCTCCCCCATTTGCAGTTCTAAACAAGAGCATGTGTATGTTTCAATATAAACATGTGGATGTAACAGAAATCTTTATTATGATTATTTACAACTATATCCATTTTATTGCTGTAAAGGTTATTTACACACCAGTGACCATTATGAAGCACGGTTTACCATCCCAGTCGATAATTGTTTGCTGTAACAATTGCCACTAGTTTGCAGTTGCAAAACCTTACAAACATCGAGCCTTTGGAAAAATGCCTACACGGAGTGGTATGATTTGGAATATTTGTTGCGAGAGCATTTCAAGACATATAGATAAGTACTTCACTAGACAGGCAAAATATCAACATGACCTTACTTGTATCTGGTGTCTAATGAGTGCGCTCTGAGAAAACTTCAACTCCGTGCTACTCAATTTTCTATACTTATTGAAACAGAAGCTTGGTGCAGTGAGGTCAAGGTTGCTAAATGACCTTATGTAGAAATGGTTGTGATAACTAGCATGTACAAAATGAGAGAGTGGCAAATGAAACAATAAAACCATCAAGCGATATTAATTAATTAGATTATTATTTCAAAACACAATTCCAAAATCTATAATAATTGACAATGTGTGTGGCACAAAGCGCAGCTAGCAATGTTCCATCCATTGTACACACCGTGAGTTATATATACATATATTAAGCAACTAGCACTTTCAGAGAGTAAATAAAAAGAAGTAGAAGTAACTTCCACTAATGAAAGCTAAATATCTCGGCATATCAGAGGAAAACGCAGCCTCTGTGCACAATAACATGCATTCACATTTGTGATTAAAAACGTCAGGAGTAGGAACGAGCAATTATGCTGCTCTGCCCTGCCACTGAATAGAAATTGTTGCAATAGAAGACGACTCAGAACACCTATACAGTAAAATACCATGTCAACACTCAGAAGGCAGGTATGTAAACAAGTATGTACAGTGGAGTGTGTAGAGTACATCAAGTTTTGAAGCGCTTGGTCTGCGGGTCAAATTTCAGACGTATTTAAGTGTAGACTTGACTGATTTCTCGATGCCGAGTATGGTACGCCTATGAGGGGTGCTCGGGTTCTTTGCAATAAACTCTGTTAACTTCTCTTTGACTAAGCCCAGTATTCTACCCATGTGCTCCTTAGTGACCGTCTCTTGAGGGTCAAGGTTGAGTATTGCGTCGGCCAAGTAGCTGCAAGCAAACAAACCCACTAAACCAGTTCAAACAACAAATCGTAGATACAATAAGAGATTGTATTCAGAGCACAGAATTGATTTGGCATAATCTTTGCTGACACACAATGAACTACATAAAAGGTTGTTGCTCTGGCTATATTCTAGTGAGTCCAACCCAACAGTTCTGAGAGCATATAATAACACATGATGCAAGTGTCAGTGTTACCACACAATGTACTTGACCGGCTGAGTGTGACTAAAGAAGAACTCACTCAAACTTGAGTTCTAGGTGAGAGTCGGAGAGACCTGAAGAGAGCTGTTGTATGAGAGAGAGAAGGGTGGGCTGTCCGAGAGGACAAGGCTCTACTAGAACATCAGAGCTGTCTGGCAGCTTACACAACAAGTACATGACCAGAGAGAGGTCAGATGCCGAGAGAGCATTTTGGAATGCCTTCTCATAGTCTTTCGTCAGCACCAGTCGGTCGATCAGCGCCTGCAATATATTATAATGAGTAAACCAACAGTACATGCTCTAACAGCCATAGCAGGTGCTCTCACAGCCATGCCAGGTGATCTAACAGCCATGACAGGTGATCTAACAGCCGTGGCAGGCGATCTAACACCCATGGCAGGTGCTCTAACAGCCATGGCAGGTGATCTAACACCCATGACAGGTGATCTAACAGCCGTGGCAGGCGATCTAACACCCATGGCAGGTGCTCTAACAGCCATGGCAGGTGCTCTCACGGCCGTGTCAGGTGCTCTAACAGTCATTGGAGGTGCTCTAAAGCTGCGTACACACTAGAACGATTTTTGTTCAAAAATTTGTTTATGTTGGAGTTGTGCCCTTTTTTGGCTGAAGGTTGCATACACACTAGAAAAGAATTTCGGCCGAAAAAGGATTTGCTCTTTGGCAAGAGAGATAAACAAATTTTGTTTTCCCACATAACCATAGCACTATTAATGATATTGCTGTCTGTTATTTCACAAATATTCACCATGTCTATGGTTGTTATTAGTAAATGCACTAGCTGTTGCTGTTATTAATTATTTGTAATATCTGTTGTTCGGAACAGAATATTTTTTTATTTTTTTTCAGCTTCACCTAATGTTTATTTTAATTAATTTAAATTATTTCAAAATTATTTAAACCTATGCTTATCAATGAGTGATCAACCATGTTGAAATAAAAATGGTAATGCATAGGAAATTTTCTTGGGGAGTTTTAATAAATAATAATAATTATTACTATTTGTTTATTGCTGGGAGATGTGACGATTTATATTATTCTATCATCATTATTTGTGCCCACAAGCTGCTTCTGCACTGATTTTGTGTGATAGTTTTCTTGATAATATGCTAAAAATTGTCGGTGATTTTGAGCAGTGCTCAAATGGCAATAACGCCGGCCGATATGATAAAAATCAGCCGTTATTTCATTCACACTAGGCGGTTTTGGAATTACGCAGCCATGGCAGGTGCCCTAACAGCCATAGCAGGTGCTCCAACAGCTGCTCCAACACCCAGGGCAGGTACCAGAACAAGGCCGTGCGAGAAAGCAAACTGCCCATCTAGACACACATACCTTAACGGTGGCTGCACTCATCTGCTCAGGTACTGGGGTGGCAGTTGCTGACCGCATAGCCTCCATATGCTCAGTGAGCACCTTTTGCTGACCCTGCATAGCAGACTGTACTTCCTGTCTGACAACTTCCTTCAGGTCAGCTACCAACTGTCCTCTAACACTACAATTTAACCACACACTGTTTAGGGAGTAGATAAATCCTCAAAATATAAAAAACTGACACTAAATGAATAAAAGTTGACAGGGCCATTTCGTATCCACTCAGTGGGCCTCAAATTAACTGTTTTGGTGACAAAAACTGTAATTTATCATCTACATTAGAATAATAAAAAGTTCCCTGGCTTCTTTTAGCTGTAACAATTTCTGCTGCCCAACATAACAAGCAGGAACATCAATAGACATTTTACTCCCGCACCTGTCAAGCACCTGTGACACCTGCAGTTGCACCTCTTTCTGAAGGGTCGAAGTCAGGTGTTTGGTAACGGTTTTTGATGTCTGTTTGAGAGATTCGACAGCCTCTTCACAGCTCGCTGTTATGATAGACTGAGTGTTCATCTGTTTAGACTTCATCCTGTCCATGCTGTCATTCATCTGTTTCATAACTACACAAGACCAACGAGACTAGCTGGTGAGAAATTATATACAACTAAGTCTACACAATATACACATAAGTACAACTAAGCCTACACAATATACACATAAGTACAACTAAGCCTACACAATATACACATATATGTACAACTGAGTCTACACAATATACACATATGTACAACTGAGTCTACACAATATACATAGATGTACGAGAAGTCTATACAAATGAAATACATATGAAACAAATGAGATTCGATGCTCAATGATAGCCACCAATGACATATACACTTAGCAATCAAGAAAATACAATAAAATTCTACTAGTACGAGACTCCAAAGAAATATGTAAGATAAATCCTGATAACAAATATTAATCTGAGGGAACTATCTAGTGAAGCAAAAGAGAATAACTGCATTACTACACGTTGTTATGTAACAAAACAGTTTATGTATATATGCTATAGTATAGTGTCATATAATATTATATAGATCTATAGAGTGTTGTGCAGCGTTGTATGGCGCTTTATATTATTGTAATACAGTGTGTTAGAGTGTGTTGTAGTATGTTGTACTGTGTTGTATAGCGTTGTATTGTGTTATGGTGTAGTTGTACAGCGTTGTATTGTGTTATGCTGTGTTTGAGGTGTTGCACTGCGCTGCATTGTGTTGTCTATCAAAGTCACACAGCACTGTAATATACTAACAGTTGCTGAGTCCATCAGTGAAAGAGGCGCTCAGCTGTGCAAAGGCTTGCCTGATGGCAGAGTCAAATGAAGGTAGCACCTGCTGCTCCAGGCTATCCCGGTGAGCCGACAACATGGTGTTCTGTACAGCCAAGCCAACTGAGTGACCAATTTTGTCTATCATTGCCTGCCAACACGGATAGAACAATAGTACATGGGCAGAGCAAAAGTGACACACATGAGCACAGAACAACTAAGATATCTCAACTGACAATGATGTAATGAGGGACTTTCTCACACACTATCATGATCGCACACTGCCAAGATCGCACACTGCCAAGATCGCATACCTGACTGTTAAAGAGTTTACCGACGGCCTCCTTGAACGACTTGTCCCCAGCTGTCAACTTCTCAGCCATCACACTGTGTAGATCCTTCTTGACAGGCTCTATCAGCTGACCCAAAGCTGCAACAAAATGTTCTTTAGATAAGTTTGAAAATACATCCAACTCCTAACATTTGACAACATTACTAAATGCCCTTGTTGTAAGAATCAGCACTAGATATAACACTAGATATAGCACTAGATATAACATTAGATATAACACTAGATATAACACCAGATATAACACCAGATATAACACTAGATATAACACTAGATATAACACCAGATATAACACCGGATATATCACCGGATATAACACTAGATATAACACCAGATATAACACCAGATATATCACCGGATATAACACTAGATATAACACCAGATATAACACTAGATATAACACTAGATATAACACCAGATATAACACCGGATATAACACCGGATATAACACCGGATATAACACCGGATATAACACCGGATATAACACCGGATATAACACCGGATATAACACCGGATATAACACTAGATATAACACCAGATATAACACCAGATATAACACCAGATATAACACCAGATATAACACCAGATATAACACTAGATATAACACTAGATATAACACTAGATATAACACTAGATATAACACTAGATATAACATTAGATATAACACCAGATATAACACCAGATATAACACCAGATATAACACCAGATATAACACCAGATATAACACCAGATATAACACCAGATATAACACTAGATATAACACTAGATATATCACCAGATATAACACCAGATATAACACTAGATATAACACCAGATATAACACCAGATATAACACCAGATATAACACCAGATATAACACTAGATATAACACTAGATATAGCTCCAGATATAACACCAGATATAACACCAGATATAACACCAGATATAACACTAGATATAACACCAGATATAACACCAGATATAACACCAGATATAACACCAGATATAACACCAGATATAACACCAGATATAACACCAGATATAACACCAGATATAACACCAGATATAACACCAGATATAACACCAGATATAACACCAGATATAACACCAGATATAACATTAGATATAACACTAGATATAACACCAGATATAACACCAGATATAACACCAGATATAACACCAGATATAACACTAGATATAACACCAGATATAACACCAGATATAACACCAGATATAACACCAGATATAACACCAGATATAACACCAGATATAACACCAGATATAACACCAGATATAACACCAGATATAACACCAGATATAACACTAGATATAACACCAGAGATAACACCAGATATAACACCAGATATAACACCAGATATAACACTAGATATAACACTAGGTATAACACTAGATATAACACCAGATATAACACTAGATATAACACTAGATATAGCTCTAGATATAACACCAGATATAACACTAGATATAACACTAGATATAACACCAGATATAACACTAGATATCACACCAGATATAACACTAGATATAACACCAGATATAACACCAGATATAACACCAGATATAACACCAGATATAACACTAGATATAACACTAGATATAACACTAGATATAACACCAGATATGTCACTAGATATAACACCAGATATAACACCAGATATAACACCAGATATAACATTAGATATAACACTAGATATATCACCGGATATAACACCGGATATAACACCAGATATAACACCGGATATAACACCAGATATAACACCAGATATAACACTAGGTATAACACCAGATATAACACTAGATATAACACCAGATATATCACCGGATATAACACTAGATATAACACCAGATATAACACCAGATATAACACTAGGTATAACACCAGATATAACACTAGGTATAACACCAGATATAACACTAGATATAACACTAGATATAACACTAGATATAACACTAGATATAACACTAGATAAAACAATTCACCCACCGGGCAGCACTGACTTCTTCATCTCTGCACTAACTGTTCTTTCTAGATTAGCCTTAAGTTCTTGGGTGAGTTTGTTTGTAGCCTGAGCACTCTGTTTCTCCTGCATGGTTTTTTGGTCTAAAAAAGAGACAAACCAGAGAGATAACGCTCACACAAAATACAGCTCAGTAGTAAGTACTCACGGGCGATGCACAAATTCTCATGAAGAAAATTAAAAACCTTTGATAAGTAAATAAACATGTTTTATTTCTTCCTAAAGTCACAATAAAATGATGCCCTGAATTTCAATAGCAAAACCAACATATGAATAATCTATTATTAGATAGAAATGTATTATTAGATAGAAATGTATTATTAGATAGAGATGTATTATTAGATAGAAATGTATTATTAGATAGAAATGTATTATTAGATAGAAATGTATCATTAGATAGAAATGTATTATTAGATAGAAATGTATTATTAGATAGAAATGTATTATTAGATAGAAATGTATTATTAGATAGAAATGTATTATTAGATGGAAATGTATTATTAGATAGAAATGTATTATTAGATAGAAATGTATTATTAGATAGAAAGTTATTATTAGATGGAAATGTATTATTAGATAGAAATGTATTATTAGATACAAATGTATTATTTGATAGAAATGTATTATTAGATAGAAATGTATTATTAGATAGAAATGTATTATTAAATAGAAATGTATTATTAGATAGAAATGTATTATTTGATAGAAACCTATTATTATATAGAAATGTATTATTTGATAGAAATGTATTATTAGATAGAAATGTATTATTAGATAGAAATGTATTATTAGATAGAAATGTATTATTAAATAGAAATGTATTATTAGATAGAAATGTATCATTAGATAGAAATGTATTATTAGATAGAAATGTATTATTAGATAGAAATGTATTATTAGATAGAAATGTATTATTAGATAGAAATGTATTATTAGATGGAAATGTATTATTAGATAGAAATGTATTATTAGATAGAAATGTATTATTAGATAGAAAGTTATTATTAGATGGAAATGTATTATTAGATAGAAATGTATTATTAGATAGAAATGTATTATTTGATAGAAATGTATTATTAGATAGAAATGTATTATTAGATAGAAATGTATTATTAGATAGAAATGTATTATTAGATAGAAATGTATTATTAGATAGAAATGTATTATTAGATAGAAATGTATTATTAAATAGAAATGTATTATTTGATAGAAATGTATTATTAGATAGAAATGTATTATTAGATAGAAATGTATTATTAAATAGAAATGTATTATTAGATCGAAATGTAAACGTGTCGACGAGCCCATCTCATTCGTAACAAACATTCATACTATGTTGTGAACTTGGACACTAAACAGACAAACAAGAGCACTTTAGCACAGGGAGCGAGTGAACTGTAGTTCCTAAAACAACGGCAACTCAGTCTCCAGCACAAACATGAAGTGTAGCCTGGAGTTGTCAGCTTCAAATATCTACAGTTCTACAGGGTATATAGAGAGGGCGGTGCAAGGACTCACCACGTTTGAGAGAGGTGCCAGTTTGCTCTAATTTAGTGGTAAGGGTGGAGCTGAGCTGTTGCATTTGTTTAGACAGTTGATTGAGTTTCTGTTCAGAGTTGGCTTTGGACTTGAGCGAGTGTATCTCTTTGCCCTGCACCATCATTTGTTCGTTCAAAGTCAAGACTGCCGTGTGCAGCTCCTCCATCTTTCTCATCAGCCGCCTGCAAGTATCACACCTTATAAGGTAACACTACATACACCATAAAAATGAGCATGGAGGCCTCAGGTAAAAATTGCTGTAAAGAGTGTTTCCAGTTCATAAGGTGAGAGAGAAAATGTATATAAAACCCCCAACAGGAGTTTACGGAAGCTCAATTCAAATCAATTAAGCCCCGCCCAACTCTTTCTAAACTGTTCTTTATACACCAAACCGCTTTCAATTAATATAACAATAAAAGACACTAAAGGTGGTGTGTCACCGATTGATACGCAATTGACTAGTTGGAATTGTCTTTTCTTTAGTGTCAAAACGCGCCATATAGTCTCAACCAAAATACTATGAATAATAATAAATTAGTTCCTACTTTATTTGCTACTGCTCACGTGGGCCTCATCATCAAGCTTTACTCATTCTTTTTTTTCTTTCTGGAAAAGTTTTTACTTTCTGATCTGTTGTTCTTTGCATTCCATTTTTTTTTGTTTTTGTGATGAAATAAACACACACACGCTTATTTTTTTCTATTGTATTTAAAAGTTATTATTTACAGTCTCTAATGTATAATTTTTTTTTAGTCAAATAAAGCGTAATTCATATTTGAAATTATTGTTGTTGTTGTAACAGCAACAATGCCAACAACGCAAATATGGCAGTTTCTCTTCTTCACAAATAAATTCTAAATAATGATAATTTAGGTCTTTTGATATTATTCGATTTAAACGAAGTTTTTTAACTGTAATATTGCTTTAGTTTTTGAGATATTGGCCATGTAATGTATCACATGAATGTCAGTGTGTACACAATAGCAAACTTATCAGCAATAGATCAAAATGTTGACTTCACTAAAACACCCCTAAAACATCTGAAAATAATTGCAAACCTATTTTTTTATGCTCTTGAAAGTCTATACACAATGACTATTACTGGGATGCCCTCATTCTATGCAAACAAGCCAAATTTTAGCAACGTTGCTTTATGGCCTTGTACAAGTTGTCGTGTATGGAAAAGATATCGTGTACATGTCAGCATCAGCATCAATCAGCAATAGCTTGCTTATACTGTAGATAGAATTAACGAGAGCACAACTCCGGAAAAATATTTTATCAAAAATCAATAGAAATGGATAAATTAGGTTTAATTCAGCCAAAGATAAGTGAAATAGCAGAATTAAATTGTGCCAATAACTTACTATGTTGTGTAAAAAATTATTAGATGATAAATGATACAACTACTCATGAAAAGATAGTGGGGTCCCGGCAGATTTTTGTGCGGAGTTATTATTAAAGAAACCGAAAGCCTGCTTTCCACCAACAATACTATTAAAACGAAAGTCACTTCATTTTAACAATTACTAAAGAAACATTTTTTTATTCATTCACGGCGGCTGATAAGATTGGGGTGTACAATGCGCCATCCACATAAATTGTAAAACTATAACGGCACAGCGCAAGCAAATCACAGTAATCATTAAGGGCGCTTTCATTAGTTTACGTTGGCAAGCTCAAACAAACCCGAAATACGAAACTATGGTTCTCCAGTGAACATGATATTTAATTATTTTTTTTCAACTGAATAAACCTATTTTTTTCAACAAAGAACTTCCAAAGGCTTTATTGATTCTTTGAGCTTTCTCAACAACACCATTTTTGTCATTTTGCTCAAATTTCCTCACATCAGAATAATAGTCAAGCAAGTCGTGATTTCTAATGATAAGTTCAACGATCAACTAAGCTACTTCCGGTTGCATCGCTAAAGTGAAACTACTCTGCCGGGACATCATTGGTAAATTAGCATCAATGTTTTAAAAACCTAATTTTCATGCTTTTGTTCTGCAAGGTCAATAAGTTGAAGAAAAAAATTGCTTGATATTATTACTGGCTAGAAAATTAAAGAATAAACAAACCTTTGGATAAAAACTTTTACAAAACGTTTTAAAGCTAATTTGTTTTCTATACGGCAACCAGTGTAAGGGATGTGTGAGAGATAAGTATCAAAAAAACTACTCAAGGACGTACACAGTCATATAAAGCTTGCAGTAGTTTCACACAATTAACTTTTTGTTATGGAGATCTATAAATAACACCATGATGATCTCTACATCTCTTACGAGATAATTCCTTATGTAAAGATCCTCATCTAAAGCAGTAATACAGTTGAAAAAGTTATTTTCAAATCATATAATATCAAAAGATTCGAATTATCCTTGTTTGGAATTTGTTTGCGAAGAAGAAAATACCTACATATTTGTGTATTTGGCATTGTTGTTATAATGAACAACAACAATGATTTTCAAATCTGAATCTCACTTTAGTTGACTGAAAAAAATTATACAGGTGAGATTGTGAATAATGATTTGCAAATTTAAAAAAAAATTAGTGGGAACTAATTTATCCTTACTTTTAGTTGATACTTAGAAAAAACAGCCCCCACTGGGGTTCGAACCCAGGACCGCTAGTTTACAAGACTAGCGCTCTACCACTGAGCTATAGAGGCTGACATACCACGCGGCAACCTATAGGGCTCTATATTATTGCGTGCTAACTGTTTTGCAGCGACAAATGAGTGCGATAAACAGACACCAGTGGTGGCGCGCGGTATTAACCAGAGAGCGAAAGGTGTGGTGACGACCACTGTTTAACGGTTTTGTCGGAGATGGAGCTGCTGCCTATCAACAATGAGCGATGGCATTTGTTAAAAATCTCTACTTTGTGATTTAGGCAATGAATTAAACAGCGAGTCAAACATTTATTTTTCTGTTCTCATCATCGCAACAACAGGCTTGCACAAAATTACCAGTGGCAATTTTTTTAGGCTACTGGGTATTTATGTCCACTATAGTGTGGCAGGTTGAATGTTTGACAAGGAATGACAGTGATTAATGTTGCGTTCGCAAACACGCTATTTCAAAAGGGCCTGTAGAGGTTTGGGTTCCGGTAAGACATTTACAATGATTAACATATAAAAACAACAGTTTTAAAAAATATTTTGGAAATATTTTTAAGTTACATTTTTTGACTAAAATTAGAAGCAACCAATTTTTTGGTTACCTTTTTTACACTGGAAAACCAAAATAACAATTTCAAAACCAAATATTTTTTACAATCATAATTTTTAATTTACAATTTAACAACTCGTCAACAGTACCTCGCTATGATTTTTATCAACATAAAATTATCAACTGCAGTTTCATTCTATCAAAAAGTGGGTTATTGGCACAATTTTTTCGTTGCTACGATTGAACCCCGGTCAAGTGTAGAAACAATCATTTGGGAAAGGAGGGGCTTGGCTACATATTTATAGTAAAGCCGATAAATTGATAGGCAGTAGACTGCTATTGTGTGTTTTATATACTCATCACAATCCTGAGAAACCAGAAACAGCATTAACGGCATTTCATTGACCTACGCCTCCATCTATACCTCTATGATATATATGTAAAGAGTGTGGACAATGACATAATTTCCAAACATAGTGGCGGTGGAAATGCCATGCCACGCCCCACTATATAATTTCATTGTTGGAGGCACAAATTGTCACCCTAGAATAGCAAAATTTCACTAAGTTGTTACGTTTTTTGTTAACTTTGATTCTTTGAAGGTTTATCTTCTCAGAACACCAACTGGTTTGACAACTCCTTGTTTGAGCAAGCATCTATAGAAGGTCAAACAGGGCTATAAATTACCCTACAGGATGAAATTATTAATGGAAATTAATTTCGCGAGTTGTCTCCTCTCTGATGATTTAACGGATATTATTTTTCGCGAATCGGGAAACCTTCGCGGTAGGAGAAGACAACTTCACATATTTTTTTATGAATCCGTTGAAAAATCAAATAAAAACTAATGTATCAATGGCATTAATTTTTAATGGAAGTAATATTTCACAAATTTAGAACTCGCGTAAACGCGAAATTAATTTCCAACAGATATTTTCATCCTGTAGGCCCTAGGGTATCTGATTGTCGAAGGCATTTCAATGGCGTTTATATACTAAATAATAGCAAATGGCATTTGTTTGTTTTAAAATACTTCTACTTCTACTGCTAATAGAGTCTGACTAGAAAATACGAAAAGTGTAAAAGAAAATGTTAATCATAAATAATAATTGCCAGAGTGAGCATGCAGTTGAGTGAGCATTGCTTTTAATAATTATATATATAAATATCACTATTACTCAATGAAGACCATGAGCAATAATATATAATAGTTAATAATAAATCATTATTATTCGTGATTAATGATCAATTATAAAAATTACAAATTTTGTTACTAATGTGGCATAATAGTCGTATAAAACTATCAAGCATAATTTATAACCAATATTGTTATGCGGAGGCGTGGTTAAAATCATTATTCAGTTATAATAAATAATTTTTACCTCAAATTCAAAAAGATTATTGGCCCATTTGAAAGCTCAAGCAACGAGCAATGTGAAACCAGGAATACTTTTTTGTTTTACTGGTAATGAACATTAAAAAATTAATGTACAATGCTTTTTAGCTCTATGCTAACATATAACTGCCAGCAGACTTTTTGGCGCCACCAGAAGTAAGTCTCATATAAAATGCGCTGGACACGGGTGGCCAGACTCTCTACGTTAGACTTAGGCTTAAAACTAGAGCCCCCTGGTTTTTGTGGATTTAGCCTAAATCATGCGGAATGGGGTCCCGGCACAGTAGTTTTGCTTTAGCGATGCAACCGAGAGTAGCATAGCCGATCGTATAACTTATCATTAAAAATCACGACTTGCTCGTCTATTATTTAGATTTTAGACAGTTTAAGCAACTGATATGGCAAAATTTTTGTCGTTGGGGAAGCTCAAGGAATCAATACAGCCGTTGAAGTTTGTTTTTGAAAATAATTTTGTTTTATTCGCATGATAAAAATTGATTGAATATTATGCTCGTGTGTAGAGCAATAGCTTTGTACTTCGCAGCTCATTGGGCTTGCCAACGCCAACTAATGAAAGCGCGCCCTTGAACAATTACCGTGGTTTGCTCTGACATTGCCGTTTTAGTTGGACAGTTTGTGGTGACGGCGCATCGTCAGTATTATATACCCTAAACTTATCAGCCGCAGTAAACAAAAAAATGTTTCTTCAGTAATTGTTAAAAATGAAGCGACTTTCGTTTTAACAGTGCTATCGGTGGAAAGCGGGCTTCCAGTTCTTTTACTAATAGCTCTGCAGAAAAATCTGCCGGGACCCCATTGGCCATAAAATACGCCTTCGCAATCGTCACGCCTGCTATCACAGTGAATGTTATTAGCAGGTAGTGATAAAAGGCTGACAAGAGTACTCTTCAGGTACGTGTTGCTACTGAAGTTTGAGTACTATTCATCAAATTATCGAAGAGAAAGAATAATATAAGAGTCTGAAGTCAAAACGCTTTAATCTACATTACCTACATGTAGATTACATTACCTACATGTATGTATACACTACAGTACCTTTTTGAGTAAAACTTGAAAGCAACGACGATTTATTATGCAACGCACACGACGATTTATTATGTAATGCATATGATGATTTATTATGTAATATATATGATGATTTATTATGTAATGCACATGATGATTTATTATATAATGCACATGATGATTTATTATGTAATATATATGATGATTTATTATGTAATGCACATGATGATTTATTATATAATGCACATGATGATCTATTATGTAATGTATATGATGATTTATTATGTAATATATATGATGATTTATTATGTAATGCATATGATGATTTATTATGTAATGCACATGATGATTTATTATGTAATGCACATGATGATTTATTATGTAATGCACATGATGATTTATTATGTAATATATATGATGATTTATTATGTAATGCACATGATGATTTATTATATAATGCATATGATGATTTATTATGTAATGTATATGATGATTTATTATGTAATATATATGATGATTTATTATGTAATGCATATGATGATTTATTATGTAATGCACATGATGATTTATTATGTAATGCACATGATGATTTATTATGTAATGCACATGATGATTGTTTCGTTATGGTTTCCACAGAAAATAATAGCGAGTGGCAAGTAATATCATGGTAATATTGTTCTATTAAAACAAAACTACATGATTGCCATTCTTTCCATAGCCTGAGATACTCACATGGATCCTTCGCTGTTTGGAACAACAGCTACAGGACTGGTCACAGTCATGGCCTTAATGGCTTCCTCCTGTTCCACATCTCGCTCTATGTCCTTGACATTGAGCTCCTCGGCTTCATTGACAGATTCCACCTCGCTGCTCGTGCCTGAGTTTTCACTGGGGTCATCGCTGGTGTCGCTGCAAGAAGTTAAGAAAATGAGGCTACAACCTTGAGCTGTGCACTGATTATATTTGCAGAGTTTAAGCAAACTCACGCCACTGTTTGTAAAGTGGAGATATCTATGTGCAACAGAAAAAATGGAAAAGTGAGAGCAACTCATTTCTAATCATATAGAGTGGCAACCCGTCACATAACTTCCTGTAGCCCAGTCACTAGTCAGACTACCCAGAACTATTCTGTACACTATGGCATTTACTGAAAACTGTCACTATTTGTTCCTTTGAAGGGCTAAACCTCACAGCATAGAAACGCAGTGAATGTAAGCGGACTTAAACCAGTCGTATTGTGAAATGTTACGTTAGCCGGGGTGTATTTATGCATACACATGTAGTAATAGTTGGAATGTGTGAGTCAGAATTATTTGATGAAAGAATTCGGAAAGGCTGTGCAGATTCATCAAGACTTTTCAACAAAATCAATTTTGTCATGTAAGCTGCTGTAAATATTTCAAAGCAGGAAAATAGTTTAGCCAGTCGTTATTTCTAATCGTAAATCATATTATCATATTATTTTGATAAAAAAATTTCATTATTTCTTTTGATTTTGATGACAAACACTATCACGTGAACGCCAGTGTATACATAATAGCCAGCTTACCAAAGATAAAACAAATTGCTGACTTGAGAAAAACAGCTCCAAAAAAATTAAAATTTGTTACAATATCATTTTTTCGCAATCAAAAGAGTCTCTGCACAAAACTAATATTTAGGACGCCCTATTTCTATGCGAACAAGCCAAATTTTTGAAAACTCGCTTTATAGCTCTATATAACTTGGTGCGTCTTCGGAAAAAAAACGTCTTGGCAAGTGCTGACTGTGTCTATAGGAATCGTCTTACTGGTGAGAGCGCAACTCCAGATAATTTTTCTCAACACATTTCAACCTCAGAAAGTTTAAATTAAATCAAATCCTCTTCAAATTAGGCGTCATAGGCCCTTTAACCCAAACAAATTCGAGCCATAGAAACATAGTGAATAGCAAGCAAAGCAGCAGGAAGACCAGCAGAGTGATTATTAAACATTCTCTCTCTAATGTAAACAAATAAATAACAACATAAACTCTCTGTCTAATACAATTATATAACTATATAAACTCTCTCTCTCTAATACAATTATATAACTATATAAACTCTCTCTCTAATACAATTATATAACTATATAAACTCTCTCTCTCTAATACAATTATATAACTATATAAACTCTCTCTCTAATACAGTTATATAACTATATAAACTCTCTCTCTCTAATACAATTATATAACTATATAAACTCTCTCTCCCTAATACAATTATATAACTATATAAACTCTCTCTCTAATACAATTATATAACTATATAAACTCTCTCTCTAATACAATTATATAACTATATAAACTCTCTGTCTCTAATACAATTATATAACTATATAAACTCTCTCTCTAATACAATTATATAACTATATAAACTCTCTCTCTAATACAATTATATAACTATATAAACTCTCTCTGTCTAATACAATTATATAACTATATAAACTCTCTCTCTCTAATACAATTATATAACTATATAAACTCTCTCTCTAATACAATTATATAACTATATAAACTCTCTCTCTAATACAATTATATAACTATATAAACTCTCTCTCTCTAATACAATTATATAACTATATAAACTCTCTCTCTAATACAATTATATAACTATATAAACTCTCTCTCTAATACAATTATATAACTATATAAACTCTCTCTCTCTAATACAATTATATAACTATATAAACTCTCTCTCTCTAATACAATTATATAACTATATAAACTCTCTCTCTAATACAATTATATAACTATATAAACTCTCTCTGTCTAATACAATTATATAACTATATAAACTCTCTCTCTCTAATACAATTATATAACTATATAAACTCTCTCTCTAATACAATTATATAACTATATAAACTCTCTCTCTAATACAATTATATAACTATATAAACTCTCTCTCTAATACAATTATATAACTATATAAACTCTCTCTCTCTAATACAATTATATAACTATATAAACTCTCTCTCTCTCTAATACAATTATATAACTATATAAACTCTCTCTCTAATACAATTATATAACTATATAAACTCTCTCTCTAATACAATTATATAACTATATAAACTCTCTCTCTAATACAATTATATAACTATATAAACTCTCTCTCTCTCTAATACAATTATATAACTATATAAACTCTCTCTCTCTCTAATACAATTATATAACTATATAAACTCTCTCTCTCTCTAATACAATTATATAACTATATAAACTCTCTCTCTAATACAATTATATAACTATATAAACTCTCTCTCTAATACAATTATATAACTATATAAACTCTCTCTCTCTCTAATACAATTATATAACTATATAAACTATCTCTCTAATACAATTATATAACTATATAAACTCTCTCTCTAATACAATTATATAACTATATAAACTCTCTCTCTCTCTAATACAATTATATAACTATATAAACTATCTCTCTAATACAATTATATAACTATATAAACTCTCTCTCTAATACAATTATATAACTATATAAACTATCTCTCTAATACAATTATATAACTATATAAACTCTCTCTCTAATACAATTACATAACTATATAAACTCTCTCTCTCTAATACAATTATATAACTATATAAACTCTCTCTCTCTCTAATACAATTATATAACTATATAAACTCTCTCTCTCTCTAATACAATTATATAACTATATAAACTCTCTCTCTAATACAATTATATAACTATATAAACTCTCTCTCTAATACAATTATATAACTATATAAACTCTCTCTCTAATACAATTATATAACTATATAAACTCTCTCTCTCTAATACAATTATATAACTATATAAACTCTCTCTCTCTAATACAATTATATAACTATATAAACTCTCTCTCTAATACAATTATATAACTATATAAACTCTCTCTCTAATACAATTATATAACTATATAAACTCTCTCTCTCTAATACAATTATATAACTATATAAACTCTCTCTCTCTCTAATACAATTATATAACTATATAAACTCTCTCTCTCTCTAATACAATTATATAACTATATAAACTCTCTCTCTAATACAATTATATAACTATATAAACTCTCTCTCTAATACAATTATATAACTATATAAACTCTCTCTCTAATACAATTATATAACTATATAAACTCTCTCTCTCTCTAATACAATTATATAACTATATAAACTCTCTCTCTCTCTAATACAATTATATAACTATATAAACTCTCTCTCTCTCTAATACAATTATATAACTATATAAACTATCTCTCTAATACAATTATATAACTATATAAACTACCTCTTGCTATGTGTATATTTATATGTTTGTATTAGAGAGTTGTATAGTTGCACTGATAAGCAAATTATAAGCTTGCCGAGTCTTGTGATATGATTTTTGTCCAACCGTAACCGAAAAGTAAAAGGTTGGCTATGAAAGTAGTTGCTGAACTGCCTGGTGCTAGCAAAAGAGCTGAACCAATGAGGACAAGACAGGCCACCACATCCAGAGACGAGACTTGCTGTACACCCAGCAGCTAGTATTAGTTGGAACTGCAGAAGTGTGGCTGGTGGAGCAGCAACAATGGTGTTGTAATAGTGACCAGAGCAGAGGTCTGCTCAAACGACCCCATAATATTTACCTTTCACTGTATGACAACCTAACAAAATAATCACACAGTTAACACAAGCAAGTCCTATTCAGCACTGAACAACATTTTAGGGCTGGATATTTCACTTGCAAAGCCAACCGTTGGTATTTTTCATGTGGAGAGAGACTTCACCTTTATTAGCACATAGCACAGATAAACTATTAGCATATGTGATCGAGGGAGGAGGAGATTCGTTCTACGACGACATTTTTTCCTAAATCGTGTGCTATATCAACTATATATAAATGAAAAAAATAAAAAATGCTCACCCTCGGCCACCCGCCGCTCATGGTATATTTGAGCTACAGTTGGCTTTCTAGAGGGGAGATTATTCTATGCCCCATAGCCTTCCCATATCGGAAGAAGAACTTTTGCGTTAGTCAATGAAGTTTGTAATCCACATCGCCATTAGAAAACATTCAATAAAGTAGCCAGCATTGAACAACAGCAAGCACTAGGTTCTAAAACGTTCTCGCCAATTAGCATACGAAAATACAACAAAGTCAATAGCAAACTAGCGGTAACAGTGACCTCTAATTGATCGCTCACCTCTCGTCTGTCTCCCCGCTGTCAGAGTTCTGTGTTGGAGGATCAGGGGGCTTGGGCCATATCTTAGCATCATAGGTAGGCTGCGCTGACACGGGTGGGTGAGAGAGCGGGCTGGTGTTGACTGGGGGATTAGGCATTGAGAGAGATCTGGCCAATGAGTCAACAGGAGAGTCATTCAGAATATCTTCTTCAGTGAGCATGTGCGAGGTGGGCAGCACTCCACTGGGGAATGGTGAGCTGCAAACAGCAACAGATCCTGTTTCACACGGGAAGATTGGTGGACAAGCAGTGGGGAAGCTTTAAAAGCCAACAGATGCTGTCTCACACGGGAAGATTGGTGGACAAACAGTGGGGAGGCTTTAAAAGCCAACAAACAAGTATTAGAAATAATAGCGAATAGAGAAAGAAAAACACATCAACAGGCAGAGCGGATAGCAAAAGTCGTGCTACGGAAAGAATGCACAATTATCCCACTTTTTATTTCTTTGAATAATTTTTATTATAAAATTTCCCATTATTATGCAAGCTACCGTATCATATTTAATTAATCTATATATGAGTGATTGTGTGGTGCTGGAAACAACACATGGCTCAGCGCGAGAGCAACTAAAAGTGTCCGAAATATTGTTATAGTTTTGATATCCAAAAATACTTCTCTAAAAATAATACGTAGGTTATACTTCAACAGCTCTACGGAACTGACATTCCCTAAGTAGTTCTCGCGCAATTGAAAATGTTTTCCAATAATCGCAAGGAAACCGTCGTTAGCAACTAAATAAATATTATTTATCAACTTTCCTGGTTCAATAAACCAAAGTTAGATGCCAATACATCGCGTTTCAGTTAGACAATAAGCGTATTTGTGAATACTCTTATTGCCCTGCAGGGAATTGTAATACATATTAATAACAGTCTGAGCAGAACCCAATAGCACGTTGCATCTTTTTGTGATCTGGGGATAAATGTCAAGTCTAGATTTTCTGATTACATTTGACCCAGTTGGTTCAGAATCACAATAATAAATAATATAAATCTAACAGAAGCCATGAAGGATGCTTATTACCAAAGAAAACAGAAATTGACTGATGAAAGAAAATTTGACTTTGAATGAGGACCCACCAACATGAGATGTTGCAGCATACAAAGAATCTTACTAGTAATTTACTAGTAATATGAAGAAACCATCAAACAACTTACTTTTCACCAATGCCCGAAAAAAGCTCGTCCAGCTTTCGTGCTGTTTCCTCAGCTGACTGAGAAGGTTCCAGTACACCAGCTATTGGCGCAGGTTCCAGGGTGCCACCTATTGGCGTAGGCTCCATCCCAGCAGCTACCGGTGCGGGTTGAGTTAGAGGGGAGGTAAGAGCGGACGCACCATTCACACTAGACATTGGAGTGAGAGTTCTTGGACTGACAGACGAGACAGTTCCTGCATCAACAGACAAAATAGTGAATTGCAAGCAGCAGACGATTTTGAAAATATGGGCCTTTCAGCTTTCTATAACGGCTGGTGACAGGAAAAAGCTTGGCTGTGGGCCAGAAAAGCACCTCACAAAAAGCAGCGATCTAAGAAGTAGCAGGCTTCATATGGGTTTAAGGAAATAGCCAAAACATCACCGACGAGCAACCAGTCACTGCTTTGAGCCGGCAAGTGATGTCCATGTTTGCCTGACACTAGCCGGATATATCAACTGTTCTTTGGATTGCAGATGCTGTGATTTTTCACACAAAAAACCATTTTCAGCTAAAAATGACCATATATATATTATTCTGTGACTAACAGTATAACAATCTATAGAGACTGGTTTGCCCTGAATTGTTAATAATAATTAATTGTTATCAAACAAAATAATTTATCTATAGGAATATTTGTAGAGAATAGGTACTTTCGGCTAAGATAACACAAAGTCACAATCTTGGCGAATGGGCGAATTCTTCTAGTGCCAGCGAATAAGAAAATAAATTTCTTCACGCTATAGCTTCGCAGAAAATTCAGCGCCAAGGTGTTTGCGAAAAACAACACTTGTTTAAAAATTCTGAGTTTTATTTTCTGGATAGGTGCATTGTGAATAAAACCAGAGCCATTCTAGGGTGATCGATATTTTTGTTGCAGTTGGAGTAACAAAAACAACGAATCGTCATCATGCAAGCAACAATTGTTGATGCAAAGGCCATAAGCAGAAGTTAAAATTAATAATAGTTATCGTAATTCACAATGTTGCATATCTGTGTGCGGTAGCATCAATACATAATAGCGACGCAAAAAATAATTATTCATTTGTCTGCAATGTTTTAGTAGTAATAATTATTTATTATCATTTCTATAATAATTGTCTTTTATATTACTATTACTAGCTTGACTGGCAGAGAGTTGTTGCAAGAGAAAACGGCTCTATTAAGATATTTTTTGCACAGCTACATGTTTTGCTAGATTGGAGTACAAGGTAAACTGTAATGGAGTCCATAGGTAATCCACTTGTTGGAGTTGTCTACTTTCAGTGTAAAAGAGTGTCTCAAACAAGATACTAAAAACAATTGCAAACTAGCTCATATCAATTTCTTCATTGTATTTGAAAGTGACTATTTATATTTCATTCTCTGATTATTTTTGCAGTCAAATAATGTGAGACTCAAACTTGAATATTATTCCATCGTTAATTACAAAAACGACGACAAAAACGCAAATACAAGGTGTTTTTTCTTCACAAATAAATTGTAAATTATGATAATTTAAATCTTTACATTTTTTAATTTAAAAATATTTTTTCAACTGTAGTATTGCTTTAGTTTTTGAGATATCGACTACAGAACATATCATGTGGACACCAGTGTGTGTGTATATAATACCAGGTTACCAAAAATAAACTGAAATGCTGACTCAACTTGAGTATGTTCAAAATGACTGCAAACCCAAGTTTTCATGCTCTAAGAGTGTCTTTGCACAACGACTATTCCTGGGATGCCCTCCTTCTATGCAAACAAGTCAGAAATTTGGAGCATTAATTTATGGCTTTATATAAATTGTTGCGTATCGGAAAAAGAAATCGAGTACAACCCAGCATCTGTTGCACTTGTACTATCAAATTAACAAGAGCACAACTCAGCAAAAAAGTTTTCTGACATAAAATCACTTGAAATCGATAAATTAAGTGTAATTTAGTTAAAAAATCTGTGACACAGCAACTGTGCCCAGCTTTGAGAAGTTAACACGTTCGTACATTAGCAGAGCTCTTCACGTTAACTTTGCAAAAAGCATATAATGTTCAACCTTTGATGAATACAAGTATGTGTACGTGTAATAATAGTTTGGTAAATAAATATAAATTATTTCCTAAGCTAGTACAAAAATCACGGAAAATAAGTTGAATGCATTGTGCAACCAAGTCTACACTTGGTTTGCAGGTGCTAAAATGTTCAAGATACAACAACTTAGACTGAACACAATCCATTAAACAAATCAGTAGTTTAAACTACATTGGTATTCACTATATAACTAACTACCTGCATCAAATGCTCCCATCACCAGACTATTGTCAGCAATCTGGGTGACATGTGTGAGGGAGCTCCGTCCACTTCCTGGTGAAGGCAAGATGTCCATGCTTGGTCTGCCACTAGTAGACGGGGACAACACCGTGTCCAGAGATGTCACTGGTCTATAAAAAACAAACATGTTGCACACCATCTAGTGCTGCTATGTTTTAGCTGTCACATCACATACGACTTGATGCTGTCACATCACGTCAAAGACAGCATCATGCGATTGTGTTGCACTATACAGTAACTGCACCAATTCTACACACTCAATCCTACCAGTATACGGAGCTCTCATCTTCACATCAAACTGATTATTGAAATCAACACCTACTCAGCTAGTTGTTCCATATGAACAAATTTACAATTTAGTGAGAGTTGCCTCCACTTGCGACAGTGAGTTGGAAAGTTGATGTTTTTTTCAGTTTTGCACCAACAAAATGACAGATTTCCGATACGTAAAATCAGAAACAATGAAAGGCGATGGCCGTGGGATTGAGGCTACACATACTTGACCGTTGCTGATGTTATGAACGAGTCCGGGGTGAGTAAAACGGAGGACCTGGCAGTTCCTGACACAACGCTGCTGTTAGATGAGGTTACGTCAGCGTCTGGTCCAACATCTTCCAACAACTGATTTGGGAAGCCTGTTGGTGGCTGACTCAGAGACACGCTGTCACAAGATGTCTCCATCGACTCCACAGGCTTAGACACACTAACAGCTGGGTCGGTGGATATACTGGATGGGACAGACTCACTGCCGGGGACAGACTCACTGCCGGGGACAGACTCACTGCCGGGGACTGGCCCTGGACCTAAGAGCTCATAGTTGGAAGGTCCCAAGTCTCTGGTAGGTACTTCTGCAGAGAGTTGAGTCGCTGTGACTAGAGACTCTGTACCAGATGTTGAGATGGACAGATCACTGAGTGCGTCTGGGAGGAGGTGAGAGTCAAGGCTTGAGGTGGTCAACCCGGTAGAGGCCTGAAGGCTGTCAGTGGCGGTAGCAGTTAGTGGAGTGAAGGTGATGTACATATCTTGTAGATGCCTACAACAGAAGGAGGGTTACACACAACTCACAATAGTATCATTGCACTGGTAATCACGCGGCAGCTACATACTTAGGTTGAACCGCTGCCATGTGCACAGAGATTGCTTTCTTGTATCTTTTCTCATCTTCCACTCCATTGGAGTAGCCATCATTGTCTTCATCGTCATCATCACTGTACGCGTTGAATATCTG
The DNA here is from genome assembly GCA_945261195.1 of Cryptosula pallasiana. Lineage (NCBI taxonomy): Eukaryota > Metazoa > Bryozoa > Gymnolaemata > Cheilostomatida > Cryptosulidae > Cryptosula > Cryptosula pallasiana. The sequence continues at coordinate 2,600,947 of OX183137.1, forward strand.
TTTCCTGTATGAGTATAACTAATCAGGTTGTCTATCACTTGGGGCAAACACTGGAGACAGGTTGTACATCACTCGGGGCAAACACTGGAGACAAGTTGTTTACTGCAACTTTAAATATTTTTACACGAGACGTTACAGCAATGTTTGGAACCACCTTAGCCTGAGACTGTATCGAGTCCCTATACTACCGGGTGCCGCCCTATCCAACCTCATGTACAACAATCTACTGACAATTTATACTCGAAAAACCGCGACAGTTCTATGTTCCATTGGCTCCATATTCCGACGATTTCGGCTCTATGTTTCGGTGAAGTATTTTTCATAAAATAAGACAATCGTGGAGCGTGAAATATGTTTAAATAGAGTAAAGTTCAAAATGATTGGAATATTTGATTTTGCACTTGTTTTGAAAGAGTTTTGATGGTAATAGTTTTATGATCATGCAAAAAGTAGCAAACTACTTTTAATAGTAACAAAAACTATAAATAAAAGTAAAATTCATTATAAAATAAATTTAGCGATAGTTTATTGGGAAATGTAGCGTCCACTTTTAATGATGCTTGCTCCACAATACACGTTTTCTATGGAAATAATTCGCCAAAACATAGAGCCAAAATCACCGGAACCACCGCAATGTACCCACCATAGCACAGCATAAAGTCATAGACCCACTGAAATATGAAGCCACTGGAACATAGAGCTAGACCCAAAAACATGACATGGAACATAAACGTTACAGAAATGCTATGTTATACAAAAGTGCACTGGTGGAATGTTTAGTAAACACATAGTATTTTATTGAGTATACGGTAATAAAAATGTCATCAATGTCACCACAGGAGGACTGCTGCCAGTAATCTTGTATGACACTGCTGCCAATAAAACATCCCTATACACGCTGTGTAGAAGGGAGATGATACTTAATACAGAATAGTAAATCGTTTATCAAGAGGTCAAGTAAGACATTTGGTCTCAAGTATGACATTTGGTCTGCATTCAAATACTCCATAAAGTGAACTTGTTGACTCATTCAGGAATGGCACATAGTTGAGCGACCATCAGCCGAGGTAGATGGTACACTGGCCATGATGGTTTCTATTCAATCGATTTTGATTAAAAAATTTTAAAACTTTATCAAGTGTGGCAAGTGACCTATTACTGAATGTGAATTGGCAGCTGATCGCACATAGAATAAACAGTCTTATAGGAGCAGTAGTGAGACCTACCTGCGTATTTCCATGATAGCAAAGCTAAGTACTGGGGCTCCCAGTACAAACTCGCTGACACTGCAGATGTGTACAGTGTCAGTAGTGCTGTCTTGGTACATCTTCAGTACGTACAGCACCTACATATACAAGTGTGTACAGTACGTATACAAGTATGTACAGTACGTATACAAGTATGTACAGTACGTATACAAGTGTGTAGAGTACGTATACAAGTATGTACAGTAAGTATACAAGTATGTACAGTACGTATACAAGTGTGTACTGTACGTATACAAGTATGTACAGTACGTATACAAGTATGTACAGTACGTATACAAGTATGTACAGTACGTATACAAGTGTGTACTGTACGTATACAAGTATGTACAGTACGTATACAAGTATGTACAGTACGTATACAAGTGTGTACTGTACGTATACAAGTATGTACAGTACGTATACAAGTATGTACAGTACGTATACAAGTATGTACAGTACGTATACAAGTATGTACAGTACGTATACAAGTATGTACAGTACGTATACAAGTATGTACAGTACGTATACAAGTATGTACAGTACGTATACAAGTATGTACAGTACGTATACAAGTATGTACAGTACGTATACAAGTATGTACAGTACGTATACAAGTATGTACAGTACGTATACAAGTGTGTACAGTACGTATACAAGTATGTACAGTATGTATACAACTATGTAGAGCTGCTGCTATTACTGTTGCTGCCACTATTACTGCTACTACTACTACTGCTGCTACTACTGTCCTTACACACGACTCACCCGATGTGTGATGTCTGACAATACAAGGTACTTGCTGCTCAGATCCAGGTTGGCTATAAGACAGGAAGGCTTCATCTCATCACGAGGGGTAAACCTACAAAACAAGAACGTTTGAGAACCAGACAGCTGTGTCATTGGTGGAATGAAAGACGAAGGTCATGCGACACACTCACCGTATCGTTTGCAGACATTGCCACTTCTCACAGGACGAGATCTTGATCTCTGTGTTGTTTTTAGTGGCGGTGAGCACGTACTTCCAGTACTTGATGGACGGTTCGAGGTTTGTGAGGTCGTCCATGAAATAGATCATGGACAGGGGCTGGCCTCCATGGGGCTCCCACACGTACAGACATCTACACAGCATGTATATATTAGTGGTGAGTTCACAACAACAGTTAGTAAGGGAACCCTTATAGCAGCGTACAACAACAGTTAGTAAGGGTAGACAACTCACAACTAGCCACTCAGACTTACTTTGGATGGCTGGGCAGGTTCTTCATGTCTAGCTCAAAGAAGCACGCAGAACCATCTTCAGATGCCGTGGCAATGGCTGTACCATCTGGTGAGAATGCTGCAGATACCACTTTCTGAACAGAAAGAAAAAGACAAAACGATATCGTCCATCTTTGTTATACCAACTTAACAAACTACGAGCCATTTGGACCATAGTCTACTGTCGACCAATCAGCTAGAAGAGAAAGAGCTGAGGACCAATCAGAAGAGAAAAGCTGTAATACATACCCCTGAGTGTTTGTCTATTTCAACAATAGAGCCAGCCACCTCAGAATACTGAAGGGGTCCCACACCGTGTTCATTAGATAACTGTTCAACATTGAATGCGTAGACCTGTATAAGTACATATACACATACAACAGGTACGTATACAACAGGTACATATACAACAGGTACATATACAACAGGTACATATACAACAGGTACATATACAACAGGTACATATACAACAGGTACATATGCATATAGTACAATCACAAGCTCAAGGTTTCATACCTTAGAACCAACAATCGTCGATAGCAACATGGATTTGTCCTCATCGTCATCATCATCACTGAGGTTCTCCTCTGGTATGTAACAGCACCATATGACCCTCATGTCAAGGTCACTTACAGCCCAACTTAGCTGTATGATGCAAACAGTACTAAAAATCATTTATGTAAGAAATACAACGTATGTCACTTCCAATCAATTGAACCACCTTCCTGTCCATTGAACCACCTTCCTGTCCATCGAACCACCTTCCTGTCAAGTCAACCACCTGCATCTCAATTCAACAACCTGCTTATCAATTCAACCACCTGCCTATCAATTCAACCACCTGCCTATCAATTTAACCACCTTCCTGTCAAGTCAACCACCTGCTTGTCAATTCAACCACCTGCCTGTCAACTCATCCACTTGCCTATCAATTCAACCACATGCCTATCAATTCAATCTCCTACCTGTCAACTGAACTATGTGTCTAACAATTAAACCACCTGCCTGTCACTCAAATCATCCCTTGGTCATTTGGACAATATCTCTGTCATACTCACCATTGGTTACCAATTACAAAACCTGTTTAATTTTCAAATCTTTCTGCTCAGTTCTGAACACCTGTTTATGACTTTCAGCAAGTTTAAATGAATGCAATCATGAAGCAAGCACACTGAATTTGTGTGCCATACAATTATCTGGTATAGCAAAGCTAGCTGACCAAAGCTGGTGAGACAAAGCTTATACTTCAATCAACGAATTGACGAGCAAGCCCAGTTTATACTTCAACCAACCAATTGACGAGCAAGCCCAGTTTATACTTCAATCAACCAATTGACGAGCAAGCCCAGTTTATACAAGAAAGCTGCTGAGATGAAGGATACACCACATGATTGGCAGAATCGAGCAGAATCCTGTGCACGAATAGAGTGCCACTTTCGTCCATTGAAGCCAACACTTCATTGTCAGAATGGGCGAATGCCAAATCAATAACAATTCCATTATATCCCTTTAGGAGAGCTCTCTCGGCTAGTTGTCTGTGGATGAGTCTTACTATACCTCCACTTCTTCCTAAACATCATAAAATATGACAATAGTTTACCTGCATGGCACAAAAACAGATCAGAGTTGTAAAAGCAGTCAAATCAGAACTATTACATCTATAACATGTATTACTAATTGGTGATAGTAGTTTGACAAGAACGCGCTTAAAAAAGACTCAATCTCACCAATTATAAATTCTTGGATAGTTACATAACTCAATGGCACAACAGTTACGAGTTAGTTACGCCCACTTTACACATGCCATTAACTCTTACAATTTTAGCTGAGTATAATAATTTCTTCACCCTTTATATTATAGAGTTAACCATAAAATATCAACAAGCAAAACAAAATGAACATGCCGGCCAAAGGACAAAATGATATGGCTTTCGGAAAGTGGGCTTACTTTTTGCAACTACATGAACAATTGCAAACTACAAATCCTAATATATAATTAATGCTCCTCCTTTAGAATAATACAAAAGTTGATAGCTAAGAAATATCAAGTCTGGTTGGTACAGAGTAGCCCAAATTTCCTTAGTAGATCTCGCTATCAAATTGGGATTGAGTGTCACTAATAAAACCCACAACCATCTTCGACAGAAACGAATTTTAAAAAGTATCACAAAAATGTACTTGTGCCAGTTTTCAATTGGTAAACTATTGCTACAAGATTACCTTTGAGAGCATAGGCTATATACTTGTGTCCTTTGTCGATGGCCACTTGTTGGCCTTTGTAATGTTTTACAGCCCAGTCATAGCTAACAATATGGCTTATCTTTACCTGCATCAGATAATGAACAAGGACATGGTAAACAGAAGAAAAAAGAAAGCCAGTATTCTTCAACAAAATAAACTCACAACAGAACAAAACTCAAGAACTACAAGCAAAGCATAGAAGCTCTTAGCTCTGAAACCAAACAAAACTTTTGTAATATGAAGATCACACCTTATTACTGCCCTCGACGCTGTCATCAACACAGCTTGGAGTTATGGTTACATCTCTACCATATATGGGATGACTATTGCTTGCGTCTGACCCAGTGAGGGTGATGTGCTGAGTGGTAAGAGATTGTCTTGCCATGAGCTCAGTGCTCATGTGACCTTCACCGCTTGCACCTCTGCTCATTGCAAATCTCCTAGTAGCCTCTCCTAAAATGCATGCAAAGCAATTGGTGGTCCTATCATATTTCCTCAGATGAGAGGACACTCTAAGCTCTCTTTTGGCGCCTTATTTTTTGCGCTCAGGTCAATTTTTGTCGGTAATTTTTGGCAAATTTTTAAATTTTATGGCCAAGTTTTTGCTCACAGCCATTGGCAGTGAGAAAAAAAAACATTACATCTAGTTAAAGTTGTTACAACTGAAACTAGATGTAATGTTTTCTTTTGTTCAAATACTCAACTGCTAACAGACAAAGTGATTATTTATCGTCATTGGCTGAAAATATAATGTAGCAAGTCGATGCCACGAATCTACTACTACACTATTTACGGGCATTGTGAATATCTGTCTTCCTTGCATTTTTTTTTCAGATTGAAGCGTTGACTTGCAATTTTATCTTTTGTGTCCAGTTTGCTAGCGTCTAGAAAACCTCACTTTGGCCAATAGCAGTTGAATATTTGAGAATGACAGTACATCCGGTTTCAGATACTAGACATGAGCAAAAATTGGTCATAAAACTTCAGATTTACCAAAAATTACTAACAAAAATTGATCAGGGTGAAAATTTTATGCACCAAAAGTGAGCGTAGTGTCTTGTCTTGGAAACCTAGCTGAAGGTGAGTGATTCAGTGGACCGAAGTGCAAATGAAGTGACTAGAGTTGCAGTATTATATACTATAACATACTGTAAAAAGTTTTCTGTATTTTCCATTACAGCACCAGGTCACTAATCATACATGGCTCACTGCGGCTGATCTAATAAATATTGGATTGCACATTCATCATGTAAATATTTTTAAATAAGAAAACCAAAATATTCACAGCCACCATAATAATTTAGTGTCAACAGGAATGACTCCACTGCATTTAGTGGTTTATTAGACTCTCCATCACCTAAAGCAAACCTGAAGACGGCCTACACAGAGGTTTGATCAATCTAACGATAGTCCCAAGGGATTAAGGGTTTACTGCTATGTCTTCAGCGTGAAAAACCTGCTGCTGAATGTTTGATTCAAAGATAAACCGCGAAAAAATTATGAAAACATAATAACTATGATGACAAGCAAACGGAGCCAACTACAGTAAGCAAACCGTACAAAAACTAACCCTGAAATTTTTGCTTACAATATATTCATTATGACCATTATCATTGGTGTTTATTTAGTTCATAGTAGCAGTAGTCACATTATTAAAACTAGTACTCTAGTAACTCGAGATGAGAGTTAGTTTCAGAGTTTGGCGGTCTTGATGAAGAGCCTGTTCATCTGAGATACACTGTTGTGATGCAGTATGTGGATCTATTGATCAAGAAGCTTCAGGCACTTGATACCAATCCTGGTCTCATCCATCTGATAGACAACTTCCTATCTGACCGTCGTAGCTGCGTGAAGTTCCAGCAGGAACAATCTACGTATTCTACTATCACAATGGGAGCGCCACAGGAAACTAAACTCGGTCCGTGGTTGTGGCTAGTTTATATGGATGACTTGAGGGTCTCCTCAGATCAATGTAAGCTAGTCAAGTATGCCGATGATCTGACTTTATACTCGTGTTTCAAGAAGAAAGATCAATCAAACATAGTATGCCTCCAAGACGAACTCAATCACATCACCGACTGGGCCTCAGAAAACAACATGCTGGTGAATGCGTCCAAGACCAAAATTCTTCATCTCACCCTATCCGAGCCTAAATATATTCCGCAATTTTACATGGATGGTCACTTGCTAGCAAGTTCTACAACTGCCAAACTACTGGGAGTTACCATCGACAGTAGGCTGACCTTCTCGCATCACATCGACAACATGTGCAATAGCCTCGCAAGTCGCCTATATGCCATGAGGGAACTAAAGAGACTCGGTCTGAACTCATCAGGCCTTCTCCTATATTACAGCGCAAACATACGCTCGCTTCTCACCTACGCCTGTCCAGTATGGGGTACTATTATCAGTGATCATCATCAGCAACGCATCACTCAGGTCGAGCGTCGTGCATTAAAGATCGTGAACCCTGATATCAGCTATAATGAGGCAATCAGTAATCATAATCTACAGCCTGTGGTATCATTCATAGATGACATTAGCAGAAGGCTAATGAGCAAGATCGATAATAACCCTGGTCATCCGCTCAGAGAGCTAATAATTTATAAGACCGGCAGGCGAACACGAGTCTCGTTGTCAACAAATATGCCTGTTTGTCGAACAGCGAAATTGACGAGCTCATTTTTCTATAAGTATGGTAAATTTTAGAGTTTTATTTTAATTACGGAATGAATAACCTTGTAAATTTATCTTTTTGCATCTTATTAGAACAATTTTTTCTAGTGGAATTCTCTCCGGTGCATCATTTCATAATGATTTTAGGAGGAAAATAATGAAACATAACTAACTAACTATGTGCTATTCTATGTCATGCAATAATAAAATAGTGCAGTCGGCTAAACAAGCACGAATGACTCAAACATGAAATGAATAGTATATGCGTCTGAGGCTATTGCTGGTAATATTTTACCAATATTTATTGTACTAGAATTGTGTTGTTATTATATTAGATGGTGCTGGACCGTTTACTTTTTATGTCTCACTCCAATAACGCGAGTAATAACACACGATTTCTTCCCAATTACTAATTTTTTTTCAACCGTTTTTATATTTTGTGATAGTAATAATTCCACAGTGCAGTAGTAATTAAATTTATTATCAAACATTAATAGTTGTTCTTCATCTCCTAGTCTTTTCCTACACAATGTGAATCAAACCAACCAATCTAAAAAGAAAAATATTAGTCAACAGCTTTCTTTAGTCTTTCTTCTACAATATGTAGTTACAGTAGAGACAAATTATGTGGAGAGAAAAGCAGTTGTAAATAATATTTCAGTTGTTGATAGGTTATATAACACGCATACAACAATAAGATACTACTATTATTATTGTGCTACATAATCTCATAATAATTAAATAAGGGGTCTATATATATATTATATATACTATATAGAATAGTAATAATATATATGATAATTAACAACACAATGGAAAGCTATGCAAAAATAATAGTCATTCATACGTGCATGGGTGAACATTTTTGTGGCTTGCAGTTGGGACAGGAATGTATAATAGTAATAAAAATATTCAGCGAATGGTACATCTTTCCAAAAACGGTTGTTTAAAATTATAAAAATATCATCAGTGGCCCACTGATGATACCACCACCCACTGAGTGGGTGGTGGTGGGCAAAACCCCATGAAAAAAAATACTTATTCATCATTGATTTACTTCACATAAGTTTCCAAGATTTCAGATTTGTTTGGCCATCATCATCTTCTTTGTTATTAATTATGCACTAGCCAAATAACTATAATAATATTATTATTATAATTATTATATATTAATTTAATGAATAATAATCATAATTAATAATAATAATATAGTAGGAGGAGTAGCAATATCTAATAAATAACAAAAAATTATAATAACAATAATAATGATTAAATGAATACACAGACACACTGTGACTCACTACACTAATACATAATAATAATCATCATCCAATGCAATTTGCAATGGATTGGATATTATTATCATTTATTTATCTATGGATGGATGGATCATCATCATCATCATTGGATGGAGGACTAGAATTAATAAATATTGATTGATGAAATGTTAAACATAGCAATTAAGCAATTCGTGTAATGCATTTCAGGGGGCACACACAGAAGCATTGAATAAAAAAAATGCCAGGGAAAGCATGAAACACGATGAATAACTTTAAATTGACGAGAAGGAGCCGAGGAGCAGACAGCGCGTTTTGAAATTTGGAATAAAAAGTGTAAGCAAACTACAAATGATAATACTTGATACGCTTACCTCTGTTTTTCAGGAAATGTCGTCCGTTGCCTAAGTTCATCTAAAAACATTGTTTATAAGAGTCGGCCTGATTAACCCGGCATGGGTCTAGCTCTATGTTCCGGTGGTTCTATATTCCGGTGGGTCTATGTTTCGGTGATTTTGGCTCTATGTTTCGGTGAACTATTTTTCATAGAAAAGTGCTACTGTTGAGTACCATTAAAAATGGACGTTACCTTTCGCAAGAAACTATTACTAAATTATTTTATGATGAAGTTTAGTTTTTTCATTGTTTTTATTGCTAATAAAAGTAGTTTACAACTTGTTGCATAATCATAAACTATTAGCATTAAAGTTTTTTCAAACCAAGTACCAAATCAAATAATACAATCTTATTGAACTTCATTGCATTTAAATGTAAAAGACGCTCCACACTAGTGTTCTTTTATGAAAAATAATTCACCTGAACATAGAGCCAAAATCGCCGGAACATAGGCCCACCGGAATATAGAGCCACCGGAACATAGAGCGTTCGCGCCCGGCATTGCCAACTATGTTGTGTTGTTGTTTTTCAGGCTTTCAACTTGAAACGGTCATCACCTCAGCAGAGGGGGTCTACCCTCATTGATTTTAGTTTACAGCTTGCTGTCTACATGTAATGCGTGCTAACATGACTTATGAAAATTTGCCAAAACAGTTCCTTTCATCCGTACGAGTACTGTTTGATGTTTTGGACGCAAAGAAACAGGGATATGTTGATTTTAGTGCAATTGAAACCAAATGGAATAGAGAAAACGCGGATGACCTTCCTGCTGGTTTGTTGTTGTTGATTGATGATGATGATGATGATGATAATAACAATTTATTATTATTATTGTGTTGTATTATTTAAATTTTGTTGTACAAATAATAAATATAATTGTTCATTATTATTATTATTATTTATTTTCGTGTTTGTTGGAATAATAAATAATAATAACAACAACAACAAACAATATTATTATTATTTATAAATAGTTAGTTAGTTAGTAGTAGTAGTAGCCAGTCAGTCACAGTGGAGTGTATTAATTATTATTATTATTTATTATTATAGCTAGCTAAGCTCCTACTACTACTAGCTAGTGCAAACAACTCAGTACTGCCAGAATTGCAAGTACCATTGAAACTTTTGAAAGTCATATATATATAACAATATATATCAGATAACGGATGTGATTTTAGCTAATTCCAATGATGATCCATGCTATGTCTTTTCCCATTACTTACTACTAAAAACATTTTTTGGATTTTAAAGAATTTTTTTATAAAATTGCTTATTGTTGTTAAAAGTTTCTTTTTGTGTAACCAGGTATGGTTTACAGGATCTCGTGTTTCGCTGTCTAACAGTCTCTTACTTTTGTATTCTTAAAATATCCGTGTGTTTTCGTAGTAGGCCTATTATTTCTGTAACATTAACTCAATTTCCACATTGTTAGCAAGTTGGAAATATTAATATCAATCATAATGACAACAATAACCAATGGTCGTAAAGACTAGTAAGTAAGTGAGTATCAGTTTATTGTCTTGTTAAAGTTTCATTGCTGTAAGAGTATTATAGTTTGGTACACGCAGTGCTAATCTCTACTGCTTACCCACCAATATCTGCATACATAGTACTTGCGTTTGTAGATGTGGTAGAGTGCTTGCGCAGTGTAGCTCTACCCAACGGTCACCTCACATTTGAATTATTTGTAACGGGTTTACAACGATCTCTGCTTCAACGGAATAATGATGAAGTATTTCATGCCTCACCCCCACCCCTCCAGCCCAAGAAATCAAGCTGTAGAGAGACGGAAATACCTTACTCTCGAAATGGTGTGCCTCAGGTACGATCTTATTAATTCCTGTGAGACGTAATGGTTTGCTGTACATCCTGTGTACAAGTATTGTTAGCAATCCTCTCTGCTGTTGCAGTCCAATGGTGAACCTATCTACCAAAGGCCTGTCAGACCTGTCCATTGTAAGTACTAACCCGTTCGCATCATTTCCGAATACCTTTTTTTCTCATTCAAAATATTTGTAAATGTTGCACTTTTTCAGATGCATTGTATTTTTATGTTGCAAAATTACACACAAATAGTTTTTCCTCTAGTGTGCCCGATAAATGCAATCTGGAGTGTTCAGCAATAACGTACTGTCAAAAAGTTATAACTACAATAGCTGTAACATAAATGAAATAAATGTTAGTGCTGTATAATGTTTCTTGTACAATTTCAGTATTTTTTCTCGTAGACATGTAGTTTTACTTTTGCTTTATGCATATCAATCGGAAAAAAAACATGTTCCGTTATTTCAAAATGAAAGCGAATCAAGACAACATGAGTATTCCATAGCGCTATCCTGACCACAGCACTATTTCTGAGGTCAAATGGTTTTTAAATTGTCAATTGCCATCCACATTGTATTTGATATTATGTACGTAGCCTGGGTTCTGCATTTTGAACTTATGTGCGTAGCCTGAGGCTTTCATGGTGTGTACATGCTGAGATTCCGCTATCGTTTATTCTAATATGCTCCAGTGTCGATAGCAGTGTAAATACTACCCGTTAGGTTTAGGCTCATCTCCCTGCATATTAGCTATATTTTACCTGTCCCTCTGTCTTTTCACTAACTGATGTTGCGCTGAAGATCAAACATCGTACCACAACAAACATAGCTTGTGTTCCTGCTGTTTAGTGAAACAAGGGGGACGCTCTCAGTCTATAGCAGACATACCTGCCCAACCAATCACCAGTCCCCAGCATAGACCCGTATACAAGGAGAGTGATGCCTACCGTAAGCAGGTGCCAAAGAAGAGGGAGTCTAGCAGACGTCACACTCTCGGCCATGGAGTGGATGGAAGTATGGTAGGAAGGCTATTGTGTACTTGTACTTACTGAAGGTGTATAGGATAGCTCAATATGGTACATACACAGTGTCACCTTTAGGTCAGGAGGTCAAAACTACTGGAAGAAGAAAGAAGAATGCTACTTACTGGCTTACAGGCTGTGGACAAGGCCAGGGACTGGTACGTTCTTTCTTTTGGTTGTACATAGAGCTGCACATATAGAGTGCATAGAGCTGTACATATATAGTGCATAGAGTTGTACATAAAGAGTGCATAGAACTGTACGTAAAGAGTGCATAGAGCTGTACATATATAGTGTTGAGAGTTGTGCATGTTGAGTGCATAGAGCTGTACATATAGAGTGCATAGATCTGTACATATAGAGTGCATAGAGCTGTACATGGAAAGTGTATAGAGCTGTACATATAGAGTGCATAGAGCTGTACATGGAAAGTGTATAGAGCTGTACATATAGAGTGCATAGACCTGTATGTGGTTATCTACAGGTACGCAAAGAGGCTGGCTGAGGTTGCAGAGAAACAGCGGTACGGGGCACCGGAAACAAGCGACCAATCAACAACTGATCAGCACCAGGAGAGAGTCAACTTCGAGGAGCTGCGTATTGCTGAGGTATACGATAATGTAATATACCCTTGTCAGCGTCAGCTGATATCTCCGTCAGCAGTATTAACTCTGACATACAAGTTTCTAGGGTCACATAACTCCCATGTGTCACTACAAACCGCTGTCACTCATTCACAAACTCGTTCCTCTGTGCGCTGGTCCCCGGTATAACAGGTGGAGGTGAGCGTTGAAAGGAAGTCTCTATAGATTAAGTCTGTTTTGTGTCTAGGAGACATCTCGTTCTGCATTATTCTTACAAATCGCTGTCTATCAAGCCCCATCACTTCAAGCTGCCATCTCTGCATGTTACATAGATTGTCAGACACTGTTAATGGAGTTACCTTCCTTCTTGTGTACATATTTCATAGAACAGACAACTCTCAATTGTTTTTGCTGCTCCTCACCTAGATATAGACAATATAAAGTAGCCTGTGTGTATAGCATTACAATAGTGAGTGGGAGCAATCAGCAATATACAGAAAAGTTTTCCAGTACAAGTGGATAAAAACTGGTGCTGATATTTATTTGTATCGTCACAGTAGCTAGTTGTGTGCTGATGAGTTGTCCCCACCTGCTCCCTGAGCTTTTAATCATTTATCACTAGTAGATAATGACAAAAAACGGAAGATTTAAATGTTGAGTGATTAGTTGGTCGTCTTCTTACCTTCTCATTCTAGTTTTTTATTTTTGCTGAAATCTTTTAAATTTTGTCAATTTTCAAAAAGAATCAATATGTTTTGCAGTTGACAGGTTTATGAAGAGGCCAAGCTTCTATTCATAGACTGTACATAGCTAGCATGTCCTACCTCATGTTACACACTGTTATGTCCTTGGCCTTTGGCCCACTCCAAATAAATAAATTATGTATGATGTGGTATAATAACTGTATACTCATTGGCCGTATGTGTACAGTAACTATACAACATTAGTGTCAGCTGTTGTTGACGCCAAGTCTATAGCCCGAGCTCCCAGGGGCCTGCCACCCTCCTTGAATGTCCCCAAATCTGTCTCCACTCTTTTCAGTAATTAATTGAATTTCATTATTGTGTTGGATTTTCTTGCTAGACACAAGTACCCCATGAGTTGATTCATACAACAAATTACAATTACTGTTGAATGGGTTGCCTGAAACTTGGTGCAGCTCCCAGTCATTAGTGTTGTGGAATGGAGAAGTTGTGTGCCCTTGCTCACCAGTAGTTGCGCTCTCCTGTAGCTAAACCAGCAGATAGATGCATTGACTGAGCCCAGTGCACAGGGGGGTCTGATGAGGATGAACTTGGCTAGGCCTAAGAGGCAGCAGACTATACCTTACGAGCGCAGTGATACGACCAGCCCTAACGGTGGCCCTGATGCAGATAGTGCTCATGCTATGGAGCTGATGAGAGCGCAGAACAAAATGCTTACTAAGGTGAGTGCATTATTTGTGTTATGTGTGGTAGTAAGTAGTTATAGTAGAAACAGATGTCTGTGTATACAGCAGCTGTGTATAGTGTATATATAGCAGATGTGCATAGTATATATATAGCAGCTGTGTATAGTATATATATAGCAGCTGTGTATAGTATATATATAGCAGATGTGTATAGTATACATATAGCAGATGTGTATAGTATATATATAGCAGCTGTGTATAGTATATATATAGCAGCTGTGTATAGTATATATATAGCAGCTGTGTGTATAGTATATATATAGCAGCTGTGTGTAGTATATATAGCAGCTGTGTATAGTATATATATAGCAGCTGTGTATAGTATATATATAGCAGCTGTGTATAGTATATATATAGCAGCTGTGTATAGTATATATATAGCAGCTGTGTATAGTATATATATAGCAGCTGTGTGTAGTATATATATAACAGCTGTGTATAGTATATATATAGCAGCTGTGTGTATAGTATATATATAGCAGCTGTGTATAGTTTATATATAGCAGCTGTGTATAGTATATATATAGCAGCTGTGTATTGTATATATATAGCAGCTGTGTATAGTATATATATAGCAGCTGTGTATAGTATATATAGCAGCTGTGTATAGTATATATATAGTATATACAGCAGCTGTGTATAGTATATATACAGCAGATGTGTACAGTATATATATAGCAGATGTATACAGTATATATATATAGTATATACATACACATCGCTTGTAGGAAATGTCACAAAAGGTGGACAGAATCTCCCAGCTGGAGAAGGACAAAGCTGCGCTACTGAAGGATCTTTTTGAAGTCAGAGCCAAACATAGAAGTCAGCATCAGCAGCATAGGGGCGCTCCATCCCAACGCCCCTTTGATGAGTCTACACTCATGTAAGATCTCAGCTTAGTTAGTCACATTGTAGAATTATTCTTTCACTCCATGTAACTATATGTCCAAGCTTTTCTTTCCCACTGCTATTAGTGAGGGTGAAAAATGATTGCTTTCATCAGTGCATAAGGAGAGCACAACTCTTGTGGCAAGTAATTTTGTTACCATTTTTATCGCGCTTTCAGATACCCAACGCATAGGGCAGTCGCTGAACAGGCATTGACAACTGATCGGTGAATGTCAATTAAAAGAAATTTTTTTAAGCTTCAAGCCGTAGACATATTGATTTCTCACAACATTTATGGAAACTCTATATCTAGAACAAGCCCACTATATTTTCTTTCTCAATAAAAATAGGTTACAATAATATTACCGTTTGTTATGTTATTCATATACACCATAATATACTGTCGCGATTTATAACCGGGAGAACGAATTCTGATAGCTTGACTTATTGAAGTTGTGTTCAATCACTGCCGGCTCGCTGAGTCAAGGTCAAATTTTTCTCTTCAACAACTCTGCCTGCCTCTCTGCTCTCTTCGTATCTTCGAGTCCAAATTACACGTTGTCAGCACGTTTTTTGGCACTCGGCGATGGGCTTTCCAAATGATATCGTTTAATGCCACCTTTAAGCCCTACACATCGGGTGTCCGAAAGCACCCTAAATGATCCCCAAGTAGACCTGAACTTTAACTGGTTTTTTTGACGTCTTTCACCAAATTCAGTGATTGAAAGATTGTTTCCTCTACTTGCAGATAATGTAGCTGTGCGCCCAGACAAGCTGTCTTCTGTCAGGTTGGGTGGTCTCCTTACCTTCCTCACTACATCTACGCAACATTGATATCTGTACTTACTCACCCCTCACAGTATTGTCACTTTGGCTTATCATGCTCTGACTGCAATAATTAGACACCTGATACCTGTGGACTTTGATGTAGTCAATGATCTTTTTAATATTTTACTCTATTTTTTTTATATTTTTCTGGCCAGATCAAATATTGGGTACACCTCATAGGTCAGTCTAACACAAGTTGAACCCAATTGGTTAGCTGAAGTTTAAGTTACGCCTTATTGGTAAGCTTAAATATTGGTTGAATCCTATTGGTCAGTTCAAATGTTGGTTGAATCTTATTGGTCAGCTCAAATATTGGTTAAATCCTATTGGTCTGCTCAAATGTTGGTTGAATCTTATTGGTCAGCTCAAATATTGGTTGAATCCTATTGGTCTGCTCAAATGTTGGTTAAACCCTTATTGGTCCCTTACATTCCTCTTTGGATATAGACAAATATTAGATCTCAATTTGTGTTTATGATGCAGCTTTTTTTTCTTCAACTATTGTTTCACTAATAACTAGTATGGGAGTTATCCCCCTTCCTCCATCTCTAGTATGTCATATGAGTCGCTAACTAGTCATCCTTGTTGGTATTTTATATCTGTAAATGTGGGTGGCGGGGAAGTTATCTGTCATTAAAAATGGCTCCATTTCTTATTTTTATACAGAAAACTTAGTGTTATTGACTTATTGTTATTGTTACTTCAATGTTATATTGCACAATATATAATCATTGTTAGCTTTGTGTGACTGTTCTTTATTCTAGTGGTCATGCAACAGCATTTCTACAAATTCATGCAAACAGTGGGCACTGGTTGGTTGGCTTTACTACCTGTGTCTATGAGAATACAGACTGACATCACGGACTGTTCATCAATATTTTATATCACATGGTCAGCGTTGGGAGCTTCATTTGGGACACACTTAATTGCCTATTTACTTGCTAAAATGACCTCAATTGACAAAATCATCCCAGCTAATTCTCTACTTTCATGTTTAGCTGACTTATGAGCTTCTAATCTGCATCTGTTAGCTGCGCAATGCCTCCCTGCATGCATGCAATAGCCTTTGATGTGACAGCTTATTCTGATACACCTGTTAGTGCATATCAGCTCCTCTACAAACTATACCATTTGCCTGAAAGTACGTTTTGAATTGTCACCCATCATTTTAGCGTATTTAGCAAACAAAAAATGAAATA
This sequence comes from Cryptosula pallasiana, assembly GCA_945261195.1. Taxonomy (NCBI): domain Eukaryota; kingdom Metazoa; phylum Bryozoa; class Gymnolaemata; order Cheilostomatida; family Cryptosulidae; genus Cryptosula; species Cryptosula pallasiana. The sequence continues at coordinate 2,617,835 of OX183137.1, forward strand.
AGACGAGTCGAAAGGAGATGAGTCTATACAAAAGAGTACAAGACGTTTGTGAAACTTGTGGTGCAGGGTTTGTTAGAGAGCATGTTATGTTCTGCTTGCAACCACTACATCTGCTTATTTTAGAATAATCAAATGCCATTCGTCGCCAACTAAGTCACTGTATAAAAATCTACTATTTCATTTCGTATTGATAACAATATCAACACTTTCTGTCCCTATCGGCAAGTTTTCATGAGTTTTTTTTTATTTTTGGATTTTCAATTTTTGCATTTCTGGTTTGGATTAAATTATTGTTCCTGTCGGTTATGTAATAAACATAGCCTTATGTACTGTTTGTTACAGTAGTGTCTGGGTGCTTGGAACTAGTGACCCTGTAGGATCACTAGTTGTAACCAATTCCTGACAAAAGCAGAGAAGTGCAACAACTGATGCATTGGATGAAAACTCGTTTCCAACAAATAAATTGCTTTGTATAAACCTCTGTGTGGTACTCCAATCATAACATGGCAGGTGAAAGAGAAATATTGGCAGTGGAACAGCTAAATATTTATTTATTATATGGGTGGTTGGTTAGGCTGGGTTTATGTGAGGCTACATCAAGATTTATAGGCTAATGCATAACTAGCAGAGTTGTGTGGTATTAGCCTAAGAACTCGACTTCTCCTCTGCGTTTGTACATTTCTGTTTCATCGTACCGGTTATATCTTAACCGGCGTAGTACCTTGTTTAGCTCTACAACCCAGTTGTCTCCTCCGTTGTTGGCTGTCTCTGTAAACACAACGATTCGTTATAGCGCATCCACTCAAATACTTTTAGTGATTTCCAGCAATTGTCAATTCTCATCCTCAAATTTTAGTGCAAACTGATCTGTCATGTTTTCCAAATCACAAGTAGAGTGCATTGTTATCTCCCTTGATTTGTTTCAGAGAAGTTGGCAGATTGCCACCCAGAACAGCTGCTCCATGGATTGATAAATGAGATTTCTGTTTTTTTTTTTAAAATAAAACATGATTTCAGCATAACGTTTTTCCGTTAAGCTCACCAAGTTCGGTTTGACAAATAATAATAAATTAGTGGAACCTTCTAGAAAGCTTCTAATTCTACAATGTATTTTTTACACATTGTAGTAGACATTAGTAGTAGACATTATGATGTAGCTGAGGCGTGTCAGCCCTTATTTTTGGATTTGATACAATAAATAATTAATTGATTCAAAAAACGTCAAACATTTCATTCCTCTGGGAACTCTGTATGCACAATATTATAAATTCATTGCTTGTAAACTGCATTTCATTGTTAGATCAATACTCCAGGGAATCGGTGCTCATACCACTCATAAGTGTTTGTAGAAGAGTATGACATGTGCTGCCAAACAACTTTGGGATCAGCACTTTGTAACAAAAGATTGCGCTTTCTGCTTATTTATTGCTGGGAACAGCAATTTATTTCTTGGGTGGATAATTAACCAGTATGCATAATTGAGCTTTTCAATGCGGTCTGCACCGGTAACAGTTCAAACACAACGAGTTGCCAGTGTTTCTGAGCACCAAATAGCTTGAGCCACATCGCTATTTCTCAAAAAAGACAACACCAAATCTATCAAAGGGTTGCCTCTTGTAGAAAAACAACTGTGGTAAAAGAGTTGTTTCAGTCATAAATATATAGTGTATAAAGGTCCGGTAAAAATTTGCCAACTAAAAAATTTTTCTGGGGTTGTATAATTATTTATGTATTTCCTATAACAAAAAGCAACATTGGTCTTGATCAGATTTTAGCTGGTTTATTCACAAACATTTCCCTTTATTATAATAAAATTAGATAAAATTTTTATACATATTCCATAGCACTACAAAGGTTTGAGAGCTGTTTCTAGGGTCAAATGACTTTTGAGAACAAATGTCGCTGTCCTCATTGGTGAAAGCTAAAATTGCACAAAAAAATGATAAGTTTGCTTTTCCATATTACTTTTTTGTTATAAATGTTGTAGAAAGTCAGTTTTTAAATATATTGAAAGTAATTAGTAAAACGCTTCACGACTAAAAAAAGAGAAACAGAAAAAGTTTTAAAAGTTTTCAAGTTCAAAAAACAGGCATGTAAGTTTTAAAAACGAAAAGTTTTTAAAATTTTTCACCTGTTCTATATGGGTTGAAAGATTGGGAACTGCTCGTAAGAGTACATATCCAGGAGTTGCTAGAGTTTTCTAGAACCAAATGACTTTAGCAATATAGTTGTTTCCCCAAGAGAAGACAACAACCAACTCATACCAGAGTTATCTCCTGTAGAAAAGACAACTCTGCAAAAATATTTTTTCTGTCGTAGTTATAATATATAATTGCTTCTGGCAAAATATTCATACATTATCAAGAGCTTCTAAGGCTGTAAAAGCATATTTTCCTCTTCTATGACAAAAAAGTTTGCTATAAGCATTTTGAGACGAGTGTTTTAACTTTATTTTCAACAATTCTTTTAGACGCTTCTATGACAACTATTGCTATTTCCTGTAATAGAACATAATCAATATTTTATTTATATTTCAATTGCGTTACCAAGTTTCACGAAATGTTTCCAGGACCAAATGACGTGTGAAAACGACCATCGCAGTCTCCATTGCAATCATTATTGGTTGTAGAGCTCATGATGTACAGATGGTCACAGATATCCCGAAGGACATAGTTGATAAACAAAATTATTGTCATTTGCTTTTTCCGTACTTCTTTCAGTGATGTACAAACGATGCAAAGTCCCATTCAGCTCTGAGCAAAATAACTTTTCAATGTTTCATAAAAGCTTTTACGAGGATAATCTTTTTAGGATGAGTTGGAAAGCTTTTCAATTTTCTCATTTTCTTGACAGAAGGTTTTTCTGTGTTTCTTATTGCAAGTTTTCATGTATTTTTATTTTTCTGACTAAAGTTCCATAGATTTTATGTTCAATTCTCTGATATCCTCATCATCTATAAAAGGCGTGGTCTAACTATTCAACAAATTATTGAAAGTTATAAATTTTTACATCGTAAAAACCCAGTGACGAGTGATAGAAGACAAACTATGACATAATCGGCACTCCTGAAGGAGCACTGCTGCCTCTGAAATACCTGTTCTCAGAGTCGGATCCACCAAATAGGGTGCTGCAAGCACCTCACAGGTCAGAGAGGCTATAAGCAGCAAAGTCAGCAGGCCCAATTTTACCATTTCTACAACAAAATCGAAAACTTCATCGGTAGCCACTAGCATGGCAGTCAAAAGTTGTTTTGTTAACCTCAAATGAACAACAAACTCACTAAATGAAGTTTATCTATAAGCTCCCATGACAACCGGGGTGTCCCAAAACAACCTAAATAAAATGCCCAGCAGAATAATTCTTTTTACAAAAACTATTATTACGTAGTTGGTCTCATTTTAGCTTACAACTGGGGTTTGTTTTGTGTGAATAAGTTAACTATGCTTTGTGAAGCTAGAGTAGCTGCACTCCAGCGATATAAATAGTTAATATCACTGAGAATAACATACTGGATACTTAGCTGAAGTCGGGTGATATTAGATTGCAATCACAAACAATGACATTTCACTGAACCAAATAACAGCGTGATTCCACGAAAACTTTCATTTTTTTCACTGAAATGCTTTGCTTTAGTACGGTTTGGAGCTTTGAACTTCAAAGTAAGCAACTAGACAAGTATTGAGTGGCAGACATTTTAAATCTACTATGAACTCCATTGGCTGGGTAAAAAACCAAGTCATTCTGGAAATATTCAAAATCAATAAAAATTAACACAATTATTTGTAGTTGTCTCCACATTGATTCAACTATACAACTTTTTTCTTTCCCTTTATTTCATCATAATCACGATGCTGACAGGAGACTAGAACAAAGTGTTCTTCGCAAACAGCCAATTAATCTTAGATTAATGTATGATTAAATAAGAAAATATCGAAAACAAATTTTTCATTTGTTCCTCGCTCAATGAGTTTTTACTACAGTCACAGGATGTTGCGCTACACAAGTCTACAAGTTATTGTTATGGGTCTATGTTTATTGCTGACACCTGCCATTTGGTTTCTTACAAGGAGATCTAATTTTGGCAGTTGGAACAAATGTAATGAGTTGTTTTTCACAAAAACATTTTGTAAATGCCGAAGCAGAACATTACCTGCAGTTGATTGTCGGACAGGGTAGAGACAGCTATGGAGGCAGAGGTCTGTTGCTTGTATGCTAAATTAGCTATGATTATTTGAGCAAATACCTGTCCACCTGTCTTTATATCTCTGACGCAGCTTTATTGATTTTGTGATCTGCTTTGGTGCTGACTTTAATTATTCAGGGCTTATGAACATCGGCATGAATATGTTATGACAGCTCCATCTGGAAGTTGAAGCTCTCCGTTACATGAGGGGGCTTTCTTAGTCATATATGGGAGGTAATCTGGTAGAAGGAGATGCTATACTATATAATTTATCAAATGTGTTGAAAAGATTTCAAAGTTTAGATTGACGATGTTCCCACAGTGCTTATCTACTATCTAGAGAAAATGCAGTCCGTGTAAGGGGTCGGTTTATACAACGGGAAAGAAGTTCAGACTAAAGTTACAGTCGATTCATTCTCGATTATTTGAAGATAAAAGTTAAAATATGGCTCAGGTTAGATCATATTGTGATGTTAACTTTTTGGTTATTCACTCCACAACTAAAGCATTGCTAACTTTGTCTAAACCAGCCCCATCATTGCCTAGCTCATCACGCATCAAACAAAGACAGATTGATATAACATGTAGAACCAAACTCTGAGGCTCCACTGTTTTTCTCAAGTATGGAAATCAGGGTTGTTTGAAGTACTCTAAGTAAATTCTATTATTCGTAATACTGAATCTTTTATTAATTAATCGCTCTTTTTCTTTTTCAACTCAGGAGCCATAGATTTTAAAACTACTGTGCTGAACACTTATAAGGGTTGGCACTTTTCTTAACTGCATTGTGCATGACCAATGGTTGACAAATAAAGGTTTATAAATATTATTGTAACATGAACCATGTCCATTAATTACACACTTCTTGCACAAATTTATCTCTTTCTCATTAATTTGACAGAGCCGTAAGTCAAAAAGGCTTGTTAGTTACATGGTGAAATGTTGGTGTGAAACCCCCGTACAGTTATAGAAAAGAAGAGAAGCCTGTGGGGCATTAACTAAATATAGAAAGATGAAAGATTGCATGCCCACAGGCTACACTGGTAAGTGGATTTGTACCCTACAGTGATGGAGATATGTAGGTATGCAGGGGGTTACCTCAGCGTTTGCCATTGTTGTAGAATATTTGTACAATTTTTTGGCTTTTATCAAACATATTGGTTCACAGGCTAGGAATTAAATCTTTCATGGAGTTATCAAAAGCCACATGAGCATTGCGCGCTGCAAAAACCTATACCCTAAAATGGTTAGCCATGTGCATTCAAAATCATAATTTTAGGACAATAAATTATTTTTAATAAAGCCATTTCTATAAGGGTGTTTAACTCAACATTTTTAGTATTTCATTTCTTGTAAAGGTGTAACAAGAAATCAGAAATAGTAGTAAAACAGGAAGTGAGGAAATGAGTTAGACAAATTCAAGTTGAAGAATAAATCATAAATATCTAGCCCATTGCATATTTTGTTCTGATTTCTTAAAATTGATAAAGCAAAGAATTTATCCAAAACTCATCCCCACGCGTTACAGAAAGTCTTGGTAATTCACATTCGACCTAACCACCCTTTCATGACGTAAGTAATTGTTTTTTATGCTTCTAATAATGGCCAAGTCAAAACATATTATAGTAGTTTCAGAATAGCACATTCTTACAAGAATAAAATATTAAAAAAAATGATCAATTTTTTAAAGATAAATTTTTTTTCATATTGCCGTTTTTTCTATTAGGGCTTATTAATTAAAAGTTTGGTTTAAAAACATGGATTTCTCACTGTTTGACATGTTTTTCTGCTTATTTTCCATCAACATAAGACCTCTGCAGCCAATGGTTTATTTCAAAGAACTGAATGAGTGACTATTTATTGCAAGCGCTTCCATTTTAACTATGTACAACGCAAGCATAGACATGTACTATGTTCACACACCACCAACAGCTACCACATATCTATGTCTAGTTTCACTTGTAATGTACAAATATAAAAGGAGCTTGAGTGGAAGGACCCATTTGATGAAAGTCTGACTTCTGCGCTTCAATACCAGCATTGCTGCCGACGAATCTCTGCCTCTGGTGCTACAAGATGGCATCAAATGTTAGATAGAGTTTAAACCATCTTTACCATGCGAAGCAGTTTTGTAAGTGAAAATTGCCCATTTCAATTCTGTTAACAAACCTATAGTGAAACTTTTTATCGCAAAAGTATTTTTAGTTTGGAAACGTAAACACCAGGCCAAATTATTAATGTAAAACAGTTAAAGAATAGCTGATCTGTGATGTAAACTAATCAAAAGCATCTAAGGGTACAGGGGGTGATTCTAAACGCTATTCATGTTTGTAAAAACAGTTTTAAAGCAGGATTTTGTAAAACTTACTTCTTCGAGCTCTTCCAGTGGCAGCTGAGAGACGTCACCAGCTTCATCATTGTTTGGTGTAAACTTCACGGCTGCAAGGGGCCGCACTCTGGGCAGCTCGTCCTCTATTAGTGACGATTCAGCATCGGTGTTTGCTGCGCTGTACCGGTAGGTATACTTGGCTTTCACAGAAGTGTCGTTGACATTCCTTGGTAGCTGCCGATCAGCTGATTGTCTGTATAGCTTCATCTGAGAGGACATGTTTGGCACGGGGTTTGGGATGGAGTAGCTGAGCGCCTCAACATTTCTTTCAGCGTGGCGTTTTTTAATTTTAGCTAGTCTTTCTTCCTGCGTTTCCTTCAGCAAGGCTACAAGTATTCACAAATGTTTAAAATTTGTTTTGAGATAAAGAAAATGTCAGATATAATTTAGCGAACATGAAACATCCATGAAAGCCAGCATACAATGACTCGATATTGACAAACTGGTGTCATGCAAGTTTGTATGCTCATAATGGTTTGTATATTGACTTCTTGATAAATAATCCATTTGTGTGGAGTTGTTGCCCCCACGTATTTAGTTCACTGTTTCCATTTACTTTAATAACACAATTGATTTTTTTCTACGATTAGTGCAAAATTAAAAACAAACATACTACCACCCATTGATTACATCTTTATCTAACCTTAAAACTTGCAGCGGCAAGCTATGTTAAACAGTTTAGTTTCATGTGCGACCAGCATTTGATAGATTTTTAATTGTAGCCAGTCAATTTTTGTTTAAGAAATCAAAATATCCGCCTAAAAAAAATCTTTCTAAATATCTTTCTAGCATCCAAAAATGGTCAAGCCTTTAAGTTTATGCTCCCATTGTTAAAACTTAGTCTTAGCTGTCGTCTAGTTTAAGACTGATTTGTTATTATTAATTATTATCAAAAATGTTTCCTGAAGATTTTCAATTATATTTATTTGATTCCAACTGAATAGCAGCTAATGTTTACTTTTCTTTGGTGCGAGCACCAGGCTCTCCCCCACAGCCTGATGGGCCAATTTATCAAGATCACTCATTGCAGAACCTTGGTTAAGCTTAGCTCGTCTTACATTGTCTCCACGGGCTATTTTAATTTTAGGTCCAGTGACTAGGGACTCATCTACCACTGTTGGTGCAGACAGCGTCTTCACTATCTGATGGGAGAGAATTAAATTCTACAATGTTATTGTTATTAATATTTATTAAACATTGGTAAAGGCTTTTTGATTTTGATTGATGATGACATAAAAACCAAATTTAAACTGCACAATAACAGTGCTTTTAGCTGTAGAACTGCCAAGTGAAGGCATAAGATCTCAGGCTTGTCGTAACAACCCACTCCAGGTATTCTTACCGGCTCCTCCAGCGTTCTGTCGATAATGCTGCCTTCAGCTGGCACCTGAGTCAGCGAGGGAATGCATTGTCTATGGGCTACTTTGTTGGTGACTGTAAACATACATACATGATCTTCAGTGACATTAGGTGGGGACAACTCACGGCAAACATAACAGATTATTATTCCCTGTATAGTATACAGAAGCGAGATAACTAACGATTTGAAAAAGAGAGATAATTTCAAGAAAACAAAACAGGGACTTGGTAACAGCTGCATTCAGGGTGGGATAACTCATGATATACAAAGGAAAGGTAACTCCTATGTCATTGCAGACTAAGAAACCTGAGCAGGCATATCCCTGCCATACAAGGCCTTTGAGAAGTCTCCCACAATAATCACAGTCTGTGGCCCTAGCAAATGTGTGCATGTAGAAACTATGTCTGTTCATTCTATAGCCATAAGGTTGTGTGTTCTTTCTGCAGTAATAAAAATAAAACTATTATTTGAAATATTACATAATATAGAAATAGTGAATGCTGGCACTCGAAATTAATTAATAAGAATACATCCCCATGAAAACCACAAAATCTTTTATTGATTACGTTGATTACTGATTATTGATTGGTTTGAATATTGGCAAAGGATTTAAAATATACACATAATTGTGAACAGTGGAATTATTTTTGGGAATTGGGATGAACGTAGACAGGAATGAAAGCAGACACATCCTGGAATGAACGTCAACAGACCTGGAATGAATGTCGACTATGCTATAAACAAGAAAATTTTGACTTTCAATCTCAGATGTTGTCTACATTCGTTCTCGGCAATATATAAAATATCATTTCAACTTTTGTTCCAGGAATTGTCTATTTTGGGGGAAAAAAACGATAAATTATTTCATTCCTGGAATGAACGTCGAAACGGAAATTTAAATGTCGCCAGGAATGAATGTCGACACTTCCTAGAATCAACGTCGAGTTTTTCCTCTTTCTAACATAGTCGACTTTCATTCCAGGTCTGTCGACTTTCATTCCAGGATGTTTCTATGTTCATTCCAGGATGTGTCTATGTTCATTCCAGCTATGTCTGGATTCATTCCTGTTGACATTTATTCTTGTCTACGTTTGTTCCAAATTCCATAATTTTTATTAAATAACTTTAGCTAATCAGGAGTTATCTTCCATTACATAAAATGATAAAAGTTTTGGTTTTTGAACACATGATAATTTCAGCCTGAAGCTGATTAACCAAATAAATTACAGTTTTACTGTTTATTTTCTCCCAAAGAAACTCTTGAACCTTTTGGCTAACAATAATTTGTATTCATGCTGACCACGGAATACTTGTCGTAATCATAAGTGAGGCTCAGAGTAACTATTGCTGCTGCTTACTTTGCTGACTTGATGGCAATCGTCCACTCATTCTTTCTCTTTTCATCCAAACAGTAAAGCTTGAGAGAGTACGGTGATGTGAGCTTATCTATTGCATCCATGTAAAACATCGTACGGTACTGTAAGTAATACATCATTTAATAATAGCAATATAATATAGTTGGAGTTATGCTTCCTATAAAGAGAACATAACTCTCAAAGTTAATAAAGTAGAAATTCTCAGTGGGAAATCCCCACTCACATAGACATGTACATAGATACATACCTTAGTGTAAACTTGTTTATAGCCCTTACTCAGCACAGACTTAGAGCTTGGTTTAGTTAGTTTGTCTGCTGCTACCACCCCCAAATTGTATTTATCCGGAATAAGATATCCCTCATAGTACAATTTTTCATACGAAGGCCTTGTGATCAAAAGTATCTTGTCAAACACAAAGCAAACCCTAAAAGTAGAAATCACCGGAGCTTGTCATTTTATTTTCGATTGCGTATAGTTTTTATTTTATTTATTTAGCGAGAATTTTGACAACCAATCAATAAAAGTAAAACTTCACCTTTCATAATGTTCGCCGTGTTGAGGGTATTCCAAACTGAGTCTGCCATATCGACGCAAACGACCAAACTGAGACAAACCATTTGTACCATGCTGTAACACGTATTGCCACGTTTGAACCAAAAAGTCAATGTGATCTCACGATTTTGAAAAATCAAAAGCCAAGTTTTACCAACATTTCTGTGTTTAGCACAAATACATTGTTTGAAATTTCATCGCCAGAACAGCGATAACTCAAAACTCACCAACTCCATGTTTGTGAAGTTTGCCTGCACTCCTTGTATTACATCCAGGTTTTCTCTGTCTCGTATACACACTCGGCACATTAGTGAAACATCTGCCATCGCTTCTGTAGCCAAGTAAAGGCTTTCATATTCTATTGAGGTTTTGTCATCACACAAAGCAGCTATTGCCTGCATACAGAGATCAAGATACAGCTCTGTTAGCATTGTATAATACGCAAATATTTGATGGAGTTTGTGAAAAAATATTAACAAAAAGCATGAAGAGCAAACCATATCACTTTTATTGAAACAAAAGTTATCGCTGGCAAACTTATAAAATTACTTTTACTGTAAGTTTGAAAATCAGTAGTAATCTACTGAAAGAAAATGTAACCTTGAGTGTCTCAGCATACTTGAAGAACTTCAGAGGAGGTTCTTGAAGAAGAGATTTCAGTGTGTAGGGTTTATATAAAGTTGGATGGGTTTTTGCAGACTGGGTGTTGGCTATTTCCTCTATTCTCTGCAATTCAAGTAATGATAGTTAGTTATCGAATCTACGACTAAAATTAAATAAATACTTTTATTTCGATCTTATTTTTTAACACAACCTTCTACATCCATCACTTTTTCTAAATAAGCAACAACTTAATTCAATATCTTAGTGTATGTTAAAAAATTTACTTGAAATTATTTTTAATTGGTCGATTTATGTGGAGATGGATGGCGAGGGATCAAGTCTAAGTAATTATTTTTGTCATTTTTCTGTCAAAACATTTCCACATACAGTTCGTAAAGTATTGTCAAGCAATGAGTTCTATGCAATATGATTGATTGGGTTGAAATAATTATTTAATTCTTGACATACACTCCAACTCGTCAAAAATAAAAAATGGCTAAACAATCGAAGGGAAAGCAATCCCAACTCACCACAAGCACATCTCTGAGCTCAGAGTGTTGTTCATTCATGATGAGATCATAATATTTCTTAGCCCTAGGTAGTCTGGTGCAGTAGATAGCGTAGGTAGTAAAATCAAACTTGTGTTGTACGAAGGCTATACCTAGCAGAGAAAGTTGAACGTTTTCCATGAATGAATGTAGCTCTGAGAGAAGACTTCTGTGTACAGAGAGTATGTCCTACAACATACTACAATGTGTGACCGGAGGGACTTGCTAGTAGTTAGTAGAAGTGTTTAGTTGTGTGATATCACTCACTTCTATGTTACTGAACAGAAACCTGATGCCTTGTGGGTCAAGTTCGGTAGACAGCATCTCTTTAAACTACAACATATACTAGTTATACCTTGTGTTCACCAGCGTCGGCTCTTTGTATTTTATCATTTAAATTGTATTTTGTAATAATCTATTGCAAATAAGAAACTGGCTTGCTTCCATTGCAAAAACTGTTTAAGATATAATTTTGCTATTTTTCAGTTCACCTTGAAAATCTCAAATCTCAGGTTTCAATGTAAGATTATTGTAACAATACTGATGAAACATCATTTATTTTTCTAATTCAGTCATTTAAAAGGTATTCGGTTAAAAACTATATGACGTTTTGGTAAAAGCATGTTTTCTCAAAATTTCATAGAACTATGTCTTGTACAAATTAATCAAACTCATTTGGGAAATTTGAAGTTTTTTAAAAAAAACAATTAAATTAAACCATGATACTACAATCTATATGTAATCCAAAAAAACTCATTGTTGCACACGAGTAGTTAGATTACAGAAAAGCAATGCACAACATTGCTATCTATGCGGTAGTAAATTGCAGGCCGTAGAAGGTAGAAGGTAGAAAGTAGAAGGTAAAAGGTAACTCACCCTAATAACATTCTCAAGTGTGTATTTGACATATTGCTGCTCAGATGCTATCAAGTCATCAATAGTTTCCCTCTTTTTCACAAGAGCTTTTTTCTTCGCTCTTTCCTCCGTCTGTAGCGGCAATGGACAATCAGATAACGCTCCTAGACACTTTTTGTTAATACACTTTTTAATTTTTTTTGTTTGAAAAATAATTTGCCTCAAACCGATGCTAAGTAAGTCCACCGAAAGAAATAGAGCTGTAGCAATATATTAGTGTTTATTGTCAAAAAGATGAAATATACAATCCGTTTGCTAAAAGAAAATGGCAAAGTTTGCGGCACACCAAAAGGAGCTATTTTAGTTTATTTATGAAACTTTCAACTTACAGCATCAGTTATGACTAGCTCAAGGCAATTACCCATAATTCCATGTGACTATTAAATAGGCTAGTTTTAGCTGTTACTAATAAATAACTCTGATTGGTTTATTCATTCAACAATGGCACTCACCATTCACCATTTCTATTGTTATTCATAACAGCACAAATTGGCTCCAGCTAGTAACCCTTTGGTAGTAACATTCTTGATAGCATCTTTGTTCATTTCAGGTCTTTCTATGTTATTTATTGCCTACATTTTTCTTTTCTGAAGTGTCTTCACTCATTCCTGTTGATGTTCATTCTGGGAGGTATCTACATTCATTCATGAGGTTTCTGAGTTTATTCCTGGTCTGTCAGCTTTTATTCCTGCCTATGTTCACCATTCCAATACTTATTTTACTGCCATTTATAGTACCAGTGCTGGGTACAGCTAGTTATAGACTACTAATGGCTACTAAACAAACATGGCAATAGATATGAAAAGCAGTTTCTTCAGGTATAAAAGAACCAACAAACATAGAATGGGGGGGGGGGGGGGGGGGGGCGAAGGGGAATATGCCAGGAATCAAAGGTTTATTTGTTGTAACATGCGATATTTTTGGGAATTTTATTGTCCTTTCATTTGTATGCTGCCTTCTTGCTCACACAGATACGAAAGTTTTATGATGAAATTGGTTACATATTTCCTTTCAACATTTAGAAGATTGAGCTAAATAGTTTCTGTACAATCTGTTGTACACTGTACAATCTGCTGTACACTGCACAATCTGCAGCACAGTGTACAATCTGCTGCACAGTGTACAATCTGCTGTACAGTGTACAATCTGCAGCACAGTGTACAATCTGCTGCACAGTGTACAATCTGCTGTACAGTGTACAATCTGCTGCACAGTGTACAATCTGCTGTACAGTGTACAGTCTGCTGTACAGTGTACAAGCTGCTGCACAGTGTACAATCTGCTGTACAGTGTACAATCTGCTGCACAGTGTACAATCTGCTGTACAGTGTACAATCTGCTGCACAGTGTACAATCTGCTGCACAGTATACAATCTGCTGCACAGTGTACAATCTGCTGCACACTACTCTGTAGCAACTCTCATAGACTAGAAGTTGCATTATTTATTATTTATATCCATATGTTACTCGTCCCAGAGTTTATATCGTGTTACAAAACTGACACTCATTTGAATTTTTTAATAAGGCAGATGCATGCATGCATCTATGCATTTATGCATTTATGCATGTATGTATCTATGCATTTATACATGTGTGTATCTATCTATGTATGTACGTATGTATGTATGCATGCTTGTATTTTAGTTGGTTTTGTCAGAAGGATTATTTTTGCTGAAACACGACCAAGTTTATTTTCTTACTCAGCATAATTTGTGATGATTCGGGTTCGCTGAAGTATCTATTCTTGTTTTGTGATCTATATAATAATATTTAAAGGTTTTGCTACTCAACTACGAAACAGTTACGTAATGCATCAAACTGTCTTGCAACGCTTAGTATAGATTGACGATGTCACTTGTGCATGACAAGCGTGCTTTTCAATGATTAGTCATCAATTCATAAAACTGTCAGAGATTTTTGAATGTGTTAGTAAGTCTCTGTATTTTGGACAGTTACTTACCTGGATAAGTCCATTTACCTTCATAAATGCATCAGACGGATGTAATTTTATTACTTAATATTCTGCCACTGTTTGTATACTTATTAGACTCAAACGCACCAAGTATTGCTGACAACCGTAATGAATAATGGGTATGCCATTTTATAGCTCGGAATACCTCCAAAACGGTTTCAAGTACGTCGTGTAAAATGTAAATTTCATTTTATGCTTTGCTAAAAGACTTTTTTTCAAGTTTACTTTACCATTTTTCAGTCTCAAAGATTAAAAACAATCAATGAACGATTAATCTAGTCTAGAGAACGCTATCGATAGCTACAAAATGTTTAGGACTGAATTAAAATTTGATTGTCCGTTTTTCACAAAAGATAGTTTTTTCCTGATTTGCTTGAATTAAACCTACAATGATACTTTGGAAGAGAAAAGTGATGTATATATTTTGCGAGTTGCTATAAATCGGCAACTTTGTGGAGGTAAAAACAAGCAGTTTACTGATGATACAAAGCTAGTAGCTAACCTGACCATACACGCCTGTGAGACGAGTCTGTCTACATGCAAGTATTCAGAGTCCAATGACCTATCAAAGCATGCCAGCTGTAACTATGCGGTGGTACATGAGCATTGGCTGTAGACTGCTGGTTGGAGGGTTCACAAGACAAGTATTGGTGTGCAAGTAGCTAAAAATTTGTAGCAAGTATGGCTGGTGCATGCAAACAAGCTCTACTAGCGATCGGTATGTGGAGTTATCTTCTCCTTTTGAAAGGGAGATAACTGCATACAACAAAAATTAATCTACAGAGTTTTAAGCTGGTTCCACAGAAGTCATAATAGCAAATAAAAGAATTTCGTGCAGTCATTGCAACCAGATGAAACAATTTTGCTGACAAGTTAATATTACTGGAGTGACAGATGTTGGCTGGAGTTGTATTAATAAATGTATTGACGACACTTCAGAGCATCTGCGCTTGATCAAGTTTTTGACAGCTGATTAAGTACTTACTACGTCTATGCAATGCAAGTAATGTATTACTATAGCGGGTTTGTGCGCATGGTAGCAGTGCAACTACTGGCGTGTCTTCCTACTATATGAGCATCACTAATAAATTCTAAGTAATTAATTATAGAATTTGTGTATTATTGTTTGAGCAGACATAAAAAATAACTCATAATACAAAGACAATCACATATGCATGTTTCAGACGGTATGTGAAAATGAAATAACAATAGTAATACAAAACACAGATAAAATTAAACTAACATGAAGAAATTTGACAAAAACAGCTACAGAATCCTATCTATCCATCTTTTTTGTATCTAAAATTATCCAGTGGTAGAGTTGAGAGGACCGCTGACTTCGTAGCATGGTAGTTAGTAGTTAGTACTAGCAGTGATGGAACTATCAGTCACTCCTACAATATACAACACAGCTATGAGCCACAGGGAGCTAATTCATGGCATCGACAGATCTGTGTTTGTAGAGGGGGTTTTCACACGATCCAAACTGGCTGTTTTGTTTCATAAACCTCCTGTACGTTACAATTAGATACTGATAAAGAGCAGGTAATTGCTTGGCTTGATTTGAAAAAAATAATCTATTGCAAAATTGGTTTAACGTGTTATTCTAATAAAATAACTTTATTACACCAACACTCACATGTAGATAACTCTATGGTAGCTTAACAAAGACTCTCTTGCATATCAACTCCCCATCTGCCACATTTATGAGCTACAACAAAATATCACATTTTGATTGTGATAGATATGACAATGTGGGCAGACAACTCTTAAAAAATCTTAACAGCTCTTTAATAAACATTGTTGTAGCCTCAGTATTACCTGTATGAGATCACCGTCGACCACCTCTCTTGTGATCACAGTCTTTTTGAACTTATTGTCTGTGGGTATAGTCACCACTGTGGGTTTGCCATCCTCGATGGTGAAATGTGCCTGCCAGAAAGAAAATGCTGTGGTAGAATCACGGATAGCTACTCAAGCTTCATATGTACTAGATAAGTGCTATTATTGAATGGTTAACTTTACCACTAACAAATACCGTGGCTTCAATGGACTATGTTAATTGTCCCACAATTTCACCCCAAATACAATTCACGTGAATTCTTGCTAATACAATAATCTGGTGAAAATCTGGGACAACTGCAGATAGGCTATGCTCCGTTGCCTCTAACTAAACGCACCAAAAGGCTTCCATCGCATGACCTAAATAAACTGGCTGCTGTGTTCGCTCTCAGCAAAAGCTGTCCGAAGTCTACCTTAGTTTTTATGCCTCCTTGCTGCTCCTCATCAATCTCTGTGCCATCCACTGGGAAGGAAGTTATTCTAGTACTCAACGCCCCTTCATTCTTTACAGTAAACTTTCCATCGTCAAGGGTGAAGGTCAGCTTGGGTGAACTCTTTGACGCTAACTTACGTGCTACAAAGTTCACTCCTGAAAACAAAAACAATGATTATGCAAATGATTATTTTACCATGGCCGACAGATGCTTTCAGACGAGTCTTCTACAAGCTGCTGCAGACTAGCTTTCTACAAGCTGCTGCAGATGAGCCTTCTACACGCTGCTGCAGATGAGCCTTCTACACGCTGCTGCAGACTAGCTTTCTACAAGCTGCTGCACACGAGCCTTATACACGCTGCCGCACACGAGCCTTATATACGCTGCTGTAAAAAGAAAACAAATAAAACTTACCCATCAATGTGAGCAGCTCGTCAAACTTTTCTGAGCGGGTGTTGTCACACTTCCAGGCGCCAAGAATTGGTTGACATACTTCTTCTGCAGACATGATTTGCTAGTGAGTGGAAAGTATTTGTGAAGATCAACTGATACTCTGATATGTTTTGGCTCCGTATCTTGCTATATAGCTCGGAGTAGCCAATCAGAAGCCTTCATAGCTTGGCTTAGCTCACGTCTCCAACCCAGTCACCCTACGTCAAGTATACAAATATAACACCAGGGGACAAAAGTGCGCATACAGATGGGTGTCTATTATTATATCAAGTTACTGTCAAAAATAAAAACTTAGTCAACTAAGTATTAACCACCTCTCCCCTTTTATGATTTGCTACCAAATAATTTTGCATAAGCTAGTAATAAATTTTACTAGAAATGTGTCACTGAAACCGATTAGATAAAAGTCTGAACTGATATGAGTACAAAATGGGTTGTTCAACCCTTCAGAAATAGTTACTTGCCCAAAAGGAAAACTAGTCAACCCGGCTACAACCAGTTGTTACCACCCAACTATAACGACAACCAATTTTTGTGAAAAAGAAAAGAGAAAAAAAAGTTTTCTCTCCTTACAGGAAATGTGATATTGACATTGTGAGGCAAGTTGATTATTTATTTAACTGCCCAGATTACAAACATCGTGTTTATACCAAATGCAGGTTTTATATATTATATTTAATACCGCTATCATTTTGAGAGTCCGTATCCAGAACCAAACAATTTTACAAAAATCTGTCGCAATCATGTGATGTAATGTAAATCAGAAATAATTTCTGTCAAGTATTTCTAGCTGCAAACGGGATATGAATCGATTTATTTGTTTAAATTTATTAGTAATTGATTGCAACTAGCTACTTGCAACCTGCACCTATGACCACCCTGAAAGCCATCAATAAATTAGAGCTTGACAACTGATGGAACTGTGACCTATCATGTGCTTGGATCCCTGGTCACATGACTTCAAGCTGGTCTGTGACCTCGTATAAAAAGAAGACAACTCCGTGTTGTAAGTTTATCTGGACTCAGTATTTGCTGGTGATAACAGAGAAAGCCACAAAACCAACTGAACCACATGAAGCAGTGGGAATATTCCTAGCAGCAATTTCGTGGAGAGAGAAAGCGCTGGTATAGATGTGATTGATGTTGTTTGTGCTTTTATATTCGCAACTTATGCAACTGTGTTCATTCGGCTAACCACAATGTAATGTTCTTTTTTTGCATTTTACTCCAGATACGCCAGTTTTATTGGCATTTCAGATGCGTTAAGTACCACAAAGAATTCACATTGACAATGAACTCATTGCGTTTAAATTATCCAGTGATAAAATTGGACACAGGTCATGAAAACTGTATTTCACCAAAACAATAACCAATTATGTTTTCTTCAAACCATTTAGAAGACAACTCCTTATGAAGGTACGCAGAGGGTAGCCAGCCAGGGCTGTCTGATTAATTCTCCCCAATTTGAATGCTGCCTCAAATTGACAATTTGCGGCCAATCGATCCAAGCTGGTCATCGGCCGAGATTTTCCTCATAGCAAATGAGCATCTTTCTTGCTGATTGACAAAATTTGATTTCTATCACTTTTCATTCATTGCATCTAAAACTCTTATAATATTGCTCTTTAGGGTTATGTTTTCTTGCTTTGTTGTTAGAGAACACAACTCCAACAAGTCACAAACAATCAAAAAAGACACAAGTATGTTGTGTTTGTTTACTTCAAATGCCTCAAGTTTTATTTATTAAAAAAGTTTTCCCAAAACCACATGACAATTAATTGCCATTTTAGGCATATATCTGAAGTGAAACTGGCAGCATATATACAAGTAACCTTTTGGTAACAGCACAGGAAGTAGTCGGCAGCTAATTAAAGAATAGCTCTTAGCGACGATCTCTTTAGAACCAAACAACTCAAAGAGGATAACTCTGTAACCTGCTCAAAACCTTAGAAAGACTCGATTGGTGGCGAGTTGCAATTTTTATTGCTGCTGGAAGGAACATCTATTTTTTTCTAATTATCCTTGTTTTTTTTTCATTTTTTATAAAAAACTGATCGTTACTTTCCTTTGTTTTAGTTTCTTTTTGTTTCAACTTTTCGTGGCTCATCGAGAAGCAATGAATAATAACATAATGACATCAGAGCCAGAACTGTGTGTGCAGGGGAGATCGATATAGACAAAGGCACGCTGTCACATCTCACCCAAAGATACTCTCAGATAGCAGCAAAACCAATTGTATTGACAACAATTTTTAAAAATGGTTTAGGTCAAATATGTGTTGCCAACAAAGGCAGTTTTTGAAACAAAAATTTAGAAAACTGAAAAATCATGAGCAGGAAAATACTTAATATCAAACCAAAAGATTAAGAAATAGAAATGTAGTAGATTAGATGCTGAATGGCAGTAGAAAACTAGCTGGAAAGATCGGAGCTTGTAGTTGGTACAAGACTAGAAATGTCGATATTATGCCGAAAGGAAGACTGAGTTGAAAGGTTGTATGCGAACCTGCAACAGAATGTGCAATGATCAGCAACATGCAAGTAATCGATTGGTCGCTATAGTGACCTAGAAATCAGCTGTACACAAAAAGTACAATCTCAGATCGTATGTTGAACTCCGTATTCACAGAGAACTGGAACTTCACTCAGCAGGAACTTACGCTTTGGCATATCTATGACTGCTTTATAAACACTCTTTTGCATATAACTGTTCCGTTTCCTACATCCAAAATCTACAAAAAGTATTGAATTTGCGGAATTGCCTACTCTTTGAAATATGTAAAACTAAACTAACAAACAACATGATTTCATGCTCAAATTAAAAGATTAAAACCATAAGCCATTGCAATGCGGGGCGCATGAAAGGCTGATGAGTACAACGATCCCACCTGCACAAGTTCACCATTTACAATTTCTCTAGTGACCACCGTCTTCTTTAACTTTGGGTCCTCAGGTGTGGTAATAATGGTTGGTTTGCCATCTTGTATCGCAAAGTGGGACTAAAACCAACATAACATGTCAACAGAGTATACAAATGCGATATAATAATTAATGGTGAACACTCTTACAGACATCCTAAACCGATACGTGTAAGAGGCTAAGGTTACCTTAGACTTGGCTCCTCCGTATTGTTCTTCCTCTACGACGCTCCCATCAAGGGGCACAGCACTAAGCCTGGTGGTGAATCCTGCCTCAGTCTTAACTGACATCTTTCCATCTTCAACAGTGATAGTCATAGTAGGAGCTCCTCTTTTAGCCAACTTTCTAATCATAAAATTCACTCCTGGAATAAAATCAGAAAGAAGTGCGTAACAAATTATGCTAGATTGCGTTGTAATATAAACAACAGTACATTTATTAGTCCTAGAGCGAGCTAAATAGCCCTAGACACGCACCACAGACAACTACGTACCCATTTCGGCTAGAAACTCCTCAAAGTTTTCAGTGCGGCTGTTGTCACATTTCCACACCCCCAGGATTGGTTTAATGGCCTCCTCAGCATCAGACATTGTAGCTGGAGTCAGAGAACAGAGAATGTACAACTGGTTAACATGGCTGAGCAATAGTCTCGGCAACTGTAGCCAGAGTCTGTACAGACATAGTACTCAGTATTCATAATCAATAAAGCACATACCCCCAACCTCTTGCTATTTTAATTGTTAACAACCATCCAACTAAGTTTTTTAGAGTAGCAACCAGTTTTTGAAAAATAATTGCTATAATTTCATGATTAAAAGGGACCAAGCAATAAATTTTTTCTGAGATCCAAATTGTAATCTTAGACAAAGCTCGAAGGAAATTTGAATGTAGAAAACTGTCGCGGCTTCAAAAATGCCAATGGTGGTAGTTTGGCAACAAAACTTGACTCATGAATGATTGTGAGAAAAGACGGAGTTGTGCTCTCAATGAAGATGACATGCCATTCTTCCCATACAAAACTAAGCGAGCAACTTTACAATGGTTTGGCTCCCACTCTTTCCTGAAAATTGCCAGATTTTAAACATTCTCATTTTTTTGAATCGCAGCATGGAATGAAACCAATTTTTCTTGGCACGAATAAGTCACAGAACCATTCTACATCATTTGTGAAGAGCAAAACGCAAAGAGCAAACCATGATGGTACGTCAGATTGCCAGATTCTACTGTAATGGACTATGGCATAAGGCTAGCTGATTAGATTGCGGAGCTTAGGTTGTTTTATGGATTTTTGTGTGGATCTAGGGTTATTTGATATCAGAATAATCGAGTTAGCGAATGCAAATACATACAGAGATGAACAAACATTTTTGGAATAAAAAATAAAATAAATATTGACACATATTTCTGGATCTCTCACAGAATGATTGATTTGATGATAAAATAGACTACCATGGACATTGTGTTTTGTTCACCCATATTTAATATTTTTATTGTTCCGCATACTGTATAGGAAATTACATGATTTTGATAGAGCTAAAAATATTATAAACAACAGAGTGAAGCCTGTCTCTAGTCTTGGATAAGTGTGGGAAGGTCGAGTTGTTATGCAGCGACTACACCTTGAACATATCTACCTTGGAGCAAAATAGCTTTACAAAACAGCTAAGAAAAAACATTCAGATGAGACATAGTAAAAAGAGCCGTACTACACACGACCACAATGCAAAGCAACAGCATCTATCAAAAAGTCACTGCAGGAAGCAGCTTACAACTTGTTTGGTTAAAATACGGCTCAAAGTCATTAGTTGCAGATATATGCTGATACAGTGTGGGACCCGACCAACAAGGCTAATATAAACTCAATCAAATGCGTTCAGAGTAGAGCTGTTAGGTTTGTGAGTGGTATGAAGGATCGCGACAGTGTCAGTGAAGCCAGAGAACAATTAGGTCTCCGGACGTTAACCAGGCGCAGGCAAAACCATACGATATCGTTGCTTACAAAAATCCTGCAAGATGAGGAACGACACAGTGTACTCTCATCCAGTTATGATGAAATAATCAATAACAGATCTAAAACAACGATAGTCACACGCACTGCTAGCCGTGGAGAGCTCACTTGCAAATATGCAACCTCCAATATGCTTCACAACAGCTTTTTACCTAGAACTATACATGACATGAGAGTACTACTAGAAACCGTATAACCGTTAGACAACTACATGCTGGAACCATGTAATAACACTGTAGCCCACCATTTTTGTCCTAAGGCACTCCACTTACACCTAGTGATCTAGAGTGTCCTATTGTTACAGAGGTAATACAGAAGTAAAACTAAAAACGGGGACAAAAAGTAACATTTTCAATTTTGAGACATAGTTTTGTGCTGTATAATTAACGCTATGTTTAACAATTTAAACAATCATCACAGTCAGTGAGTGAGGGAGTGTTGATTCGCATTGTTACACATGGTATTTGAATTATCGCTATTATTTTATTCATTTATCATCATCACTATAGCTATTACACCCAGGGGTGGCACTCAAAGATAATAGGCACCAGGCTCATTCTTAAATTTTAAAAAGCACCCCTACAGAGTTTTTTACGTTTTTTCACAATCACCCCCTACAGCAACATCCTTCTGCCATATACCCCTAGAGCACAACGCCACTTTAGTCAATTATTACTCCACAACAACCTGAAGCAGAAATACTGCCCGTAAAAGCTCATAGCTGAATTTGGAGGCCCCTACAACACTGCAATATTACATTATTGACCCAAAGCATTTGAATTTGAACAAATCTCACTGAGAACTTTTTAACCACACACCTTGATGATAGTAGTGCTTTTCTGTTGGCACTCTGTTATATGTGACGGCAATTCACTTAAAAATTATACTGATTATTATTAATTATTATAAGAAGATGATGTATCATTTCACTATTACTATTATTATTCATGATAATAGCAATAATAATAATAACTAATACTTTTTCATTGGATATGAAAATCAGCATATAAGCTTTTAACACTATTTTTATGAACTTATCATTATCATGGAAGATTTATTACAGTGTATATAATACTAGTTAGTTTGTTGTTAGTTAGTAGTATTATAGTATATTTATAACTTTTATTACACATAAATAATATACTTATGTTTAATAAATCAATGAAGATAACAATAACATTTCAACAGTTTTCATATTACTAATAATAAGATATTAACATATAACATAAAAACTGTTGAAGTGTTATTGTTATTATTTATTCAAAATTACAATATAAAAAAATTATAATATTAATAATATATCATTACTACCACTAACCAACCAACAACAAACTAACTACTACTCTATTAATTAATATCATTATTGTTATTATTCTAACAACTACTCTACTACTGCCACTATAATTATAATACTATTATTATTATTACTTTTTAGTGTTTCTGTTTTAATTTATCACCATCAGATAGATAGATAGACAGACAGATAGATAGCTAGAAGAGTAGATAATAAATAAAAAAAGCAGAAAATAGATAGATGGTGAATTACTTACTACTATAATAAATAATAAATAAAATTTATTATTTATTAGTAATAATTATTTTCTTAATTAGATTTAATAATAATACTGATGTTAATAATGATTATTAAATAGTAAGCTGATAAATAAATAAACTAATAACTATTTTATAACAATAATCATAATACAAAATAATTATATAACTTTTTATTTATTTCAAATAAATTATTAATAATAAATAAATAAATTTATTATTATTACTTGACAATCATGAAGTAATAATAAATATCTAACAGTGTGTCACAGCTTTGGACAATTATCAGCAAAAATGAATAAGGTGTGATATCATTTTCTTGAATAAAATAGACACTAAGTTTTTTCTAAAACGTCTTTTTTAATAATTATTGCAGTCTAGTCTGGCATATGTTACATTTGTGGCTGCTGGAAACAAATTTCTGTTAAATTTATTGATATCTCCAGTGAAATCTAGATGCATTCACAACAGCACCAAACTAAAATTTGTAGAGGTAGTTGTCAGCTACGGGAAAATTCACTGCATTCCAGCAATAAAACTAGGAAAGATAACTCCACTGAAATAGATTGCAATGATTTTAGCCATAGACTTAGAACTATAAATAAGTCTATCAAGCAAGTTACTTCACTGCTGTCTGATAACCGCGAACGCTCTATGTTCCGGTGGTTCTATATTCCGGTGGGCCTATGTTCCGGCGATTTTGGCTCTATGTTCAGGTGAATTAGTTTTCATAGAAGAAGACTATCGTGGAGCGTCTTTTACATTTAAATACGATGAAGTTCAAAT
Organism: Cryptosula pallasiana; assembly: GCA_945261195.1. Lineage (NCBI taxonomy): Eukaryota > Metazoa > Bryozoa > Gymnolaemata > Cheilostomatida > Cryptosulidae > Cryptosula > Cryptosula pallasiana. The sequence continues at coordinate 2,641,726 of OX183137.1, forward strand.
GGATTGTATTATTTGATTTGGTACTTGGTTTGAAAAAAAAACTTGAATGAAAATAGTTTATGATTGTGCAAAAAGTAATAAATTTGTTTTATTAGCAATAAAAACAATGAAAAAACAATATTTCATTATAAAATAATTTAGTAATAGTTACTGCAAAAGGTAGCGTCCATTTTTAATAGTGCTCAACAGTAGCATTTTTCTATGAAAAATAATTCACCGAAACATAGAGCCAAAATCACCAGAACATAGACCCACCGGAATATAGAACCACCGGAACATAGAGCTAGACCCCTGATAACAACCCCTAGAGCGTTTATTGTTGTTGTTGTGCCCCCCTACAACGTTAACGTTGGAGTAGTCCAAAAATACCCCCCCAAAACGTTGATAATGGAGTGAGCCTGGTGCCTATTATTTCAAAGTGCCACCCCTGGGCTATTACAAAGATTAAATAATTTTGCAAAAAAATTATAGAGTTTATTGTTATAACATTTATACAAATAACTACTGATCTAATATATATTAACTATAATGTGACCAATAATAATGTTGCTAATATCATATTTATCACTATATATATCAAATGAATTATTATTATCATATTATTATTATAATAATAAGTTGTTGAAGCTATTATTATTTATTAATTAATAATTATCATCATTATTATTATATATCATCTTTATACAACAACATCATACACAGCCAACACACCATCAACCACTACTACTAACAACATCACATCTTATCTATCACCATCATTCATAATTTCAATGGATTGTAATCTATTATTACTGCTAGTTTTACAAATTTATTTATGAATGATAATTAATTATTATTATTATTAACAACAAAACGAATTTTTTTAATTATTATTTATTCATCAATCATCTTTCTTTACAAGCGATTATTTTTAAAATCAGCATATACATCCAGCTTTAAGTAACTTATAACGCACTATATGACGCAAACAACAACTGCACGAAAGAGATTGAGAAGTACTTACTTGGTCTCACAACAGTCAGCTAAAGAATGTTGTATAATAATGAATGAAAATGCTATCAGTTATAGCCTAAACGCTATATTTCTGCGTTGGGCTCGAAAGATCGGCCGTAAAGACATGGTGTGATAAACCTACACTATGCTAGGGCGTGTCTTTTGAAAACTTCATAAATGAAAACGCTACATCAGAGTACAGACAACTCCTTTCACAGGAGAAAACACTAAAATCTGCATTTGCCAAGCGACTAGAATTCTACATCTAATAATGGCTTATCAATAAGACAACAGTCCCATAAAAAATAATAATAATACTGTCCGGGTATCTAACGTCAAAGCTATTTAAGTAACATGTTAATTGGTTGAGCAATAAATAGAAGAAAGTCAAAACAGTTTATCAGGATTATTATTTGTTCATTTAATAATTCAGTATGCCAAGAAGTTAGATTAATGTAACCTAACTCCTTGACTGGGTGGAAATATTTTATTTGCACTTTGTGGACAAATATAGTAAATAAATGCCAGTATATAGAATAAATCATTCATTTAATTCGGGTTCCATAGCCATGAATGATTCAAAGTCGACCAAGAATGTAAAAATTACCAAAATACATATTATAATGAAGGGCATACAACTAATTTGTTCAAATGACGAGTATGGGAAAAAAACTGTGACAAACGTGGAAAAATAATGTATGATTAAATATAATACTTCACTAAAAGGTGGTGTTACCCAAAAGCAAACTGTAGCAGCAAAGTGCAAAGGAAAACAGCAATAAACAAAACTTGTAGTTATTCAATTTTCCCATTTGTTTTTCGCGATTTCTGTCGAAACAATATGGGCTCACTGCTCGAATCGTCATTATCGCTTTCAGAAAACTCAAACTCTTGCATTTTCATGTTATTACCCTTCGCCTCCATGTCGGAGAGACCCAGCTGCCTGTAGCGGACGCTGTTCTCTGACACAATACAACGCATGACTACAAATGTGACGAGACAGCCGAGTACACACACCAGTGTTGTATACATCAGCGTCAGAGGTCCCGTTTTCTCTATAAAATAACCCACCACAGCGGGGATGACCATTTCACCGAGAGAAGAAGCCACTACAAATACAGCGGCTATCTTGCTAGTGACCTTTATATAGCCTTCAAGCCAGAGTACTCCTGTAGGGAAGATGGCAGCCATTCCTATACCTAAAGTACCAGATAAAGCCCACAGAGCTCTCGAGTTGTTTACCACGGCGGTAGCTAGAGTGAGACCAACCACTGAGCACACAGATATTACTATAGAGATAGTTAACATGGTGGTGGGGGAGAGATACTTAGCTAGGGGTACTGACATTCCCCTGGAGAGAGCAAACATGCCCCAATATACGGCAGTGATTAAAGCACCAGTTCGCTCTGTGAAGCCATTATGGTGAATGCTGAATGTTGCGATGAATTGACCATAAGACACCTCAGTGCCGACGTACAGGAAAAAAAAGACGAAAACAGCTGCCATTATTTTCACTTTGTTTGTGAGGGGTGGCGCCATCATCATCTCTGCAACTTCATACAAATCATTTTCTGATTTGCGACGTTTGGAGATAGCATCCGGTTTGTCTGACAGAAAACAGAATACAAAACCGAAGAACAAGAGAACTAAGGCTATGACAAGATAGCTGAATTGAACCTTTGAGATGGACTTGAGCAAGTCGCCTGCTTTTTCAAACACAGAACGATAGTCTTCCTCACCAGTGGAGTTAGTGCCAGGCTTGGATACAACTTCTGTGGTGGTGGTTGTGGTGGTTGCAGAAGTTGGTGATGGTGAGGAGCTGATGGAAGGTTTCACGGGAGTCATGTGTTTGTTTGGGATTCCCGTTTTTTTGTTAATTGTTTTTGTGGAAGAATCTGCAGCAACTGTAGTTGAAGGAGAATGGGTCAAGGGTGCTATTTCAGTGGCAGCAATTGTGGTGTGTGCAGGTGTTGTGGCAGCAATTGTGGTGTGTGCAGGTGTTGTGGCAGCAATTGTGGTGTGTGCAGATGTTGTGTCAGCAACTGTGGTGTGTGCAGGTGTTGTGTCAACAGGTTTGGTGGCAGCAGGTGTGGTGTCAGCATATGTTGTGCCGGAGGGTGTAGTGTCAGCAGATGTTGTGTCAGCACTATTTGAATTTGCCATAGTATCTGCAGTTGAATTATCATCTGCAGCAGAATTTGAATGGTTATGTGCAGCAGTAATTGAACTGCTATCTACAGCAGTAATTGAACTGTTACCTGTAGCAGTAATTGAACTGTTATCTGCAGCAGTAATTGAACTGTTATCTGCAGCAGTAATTGAACTGTTATCTGCAGCAGTAATTGAACTGTTATCTGCAGCAGTAATATAACTGTTATCTGCAGGAGCAATTGAACTGTTATCTGCAGCAGTAATTGAACTGTTATCTGCAGGAGCAATTGAACTGTTATCTGCAGCAGTAATTGAACTGTTATCTGCAGCAGTAATTGAACTGTTATCTGCAGCAGGAATTGAACTGTTATCTGCAGCAGTAATAGAACTGTTATCTGCAGCAGTAATAGAACTGTTATCTGCAGCAGTAATTGAACTGTTATCTGCAGGAGCAAGTGAACTGTTATCTGCGGCAGATATTGAACTGTTATCTGCAGCAGAAATGGAAGGGACACTTCCAGCAGGTATAGTGACTGTCACAACACTATCAGTATTTCGTGATGGCTGAGTAGCAGCAGAAGTTGACTGCGCATTGTTAGTTTCAATCTCTGGAGGTTGTTGGGGCGGTTGTTGGGGCGGGGTATTACCGCTTGCTTTTTCTAACTGGTCACCCAAGTTCTGCCCACTGGCGTGGTTGAGACTCTTATCTTGCTCGGATACATAATCACCGGTGTTTTTAGGTTTTGATGGTAGTTCGGTTGTTGTGGTGGTCTGGGTGGTGGTGAGCAATGCAGAGGAGCTTGCAGACGTGGTGCTTGCAGTAGCGGAGGTCAAAGAAATGTTGGTATGGTTGGTATAATAAGGAAGAGTGGATACGTTGAGTGCATCATCAAATGATAGACCTAACGGCGGTGAATACTCGGTAGATGGGCGCAGAAACTGTCTCTTGTGCATTGACTCTACAGTGACATTGGAGAGGCTACTGTTTGAGGTGACTAGAATCGTATTACACGAAACTCCGGTGGAGCTTAAAAATGGTGCAGCAACTAGGGGGGATATGCACGCCCCCAAACCAAATGCAAAGTGGAGCAGTTGCATATATGGACCACTGTCTTTTTCCCAAATTCTCAGCAGTATCACATTTCCACCTACAAAACAGGCAGAAACATTAGGAGCACCTTTCTCTGTGACATATTAGTGGGAGGGACTAGAGAGGGACCCACCTGTGTCTAGGAAACCCATGGCTATGCTGGTGATAGACAGCAGTACACAGAGCATAGTCAGCGATGACGTCCATGGGGCTGCGGCAATAGCTACAATACACAAGTTATACCTACACATGTATGTATATATAGTATACAATACCTACACATGTATGTATATATAGTATACAATACACAAGTTATACCTACACATGTATGTATATATAGTATACAATACCTACACATGTATGTATATATAGTATACAATACACAAGTTATACTACACATGTATGTATATATAGTATACAATACCTACACATGTATGTATATATAGTATACAATACACAAGTTATACTACACATGTATGTATATATAGTATACAATACACAAGTTATACTACACATGTATGTATATATAGTATACAATACACAAGTTATACTACACATGTATATATATATAGTATACAATACACAAGTTATACTACACATGTATGTATATATAGTATACAATACACAAGTTATACTACACATGTATGTATATATAGTATACAATACACAAGTTATACTACACATGTATATATATATAGTATACAATACCTACACATGTATGTATATATAGTATACAATACACAAGTTATACCTACACATGTATGTATATATAGTATACAATACACAAGTTATACTACACATGTATATATATATAGTATACAATACCTACACATGTATGTATATATAGTATACAATACACAAGTTATACCTACACATGTATGTATATATAGTATACAATACACAAGTTATACTACACATGTATGTATATATAGTATACAATACCTACACATGTATGTATATATAGTATACAATACACAAGTTATACTACACATGTATGTATATATAGTATACAATACCTACACATGTATGTATATATAGTATACAATACACAAGTTATACCTACACATGTATGTATATATAGTATACAATACCTACACATGTATGTATATATAGTATACAATACCTACACATGTATGTATATATAGTATACAATACCTACACATGTATGTATATATAGTATACAATACCTACACATGTATGTATATATAGTATACAATACACAAGTTATACTACACATGTATGTATATATAGTATACAATACCTACACATGTATGTATATATAGTATACAATACACAAGTTATACTACACATGTATGTATATATAGTATACAATACACAGGTTATACTACACATGTATGTATGTATAGTATACAATACACAAGTTGTACTACACATGTATGTATATATAGTATACAATACACAAGTTATACTACACATGTATGTATATATAGTATACAATACACAAGTTATACTACACATGTATGTATATATAGTATACAATACACAAGTTATACTACACATGTATGTATATATAGTATACAATACACAAGTTATACTACACATGTATGTATATATAGTATACAATACCTACACATGTATGTATATATAGTATACAATACACAAGTTATACCTACACATGTATGTATATATAGTATACAATACCTACACATGTATGTATATATAGTATACAATACACAAGTTATACTACACATGTATGTATATATAGTATACAATACACAAGTTATACCTACACATGTATGTATATATAGTATACAATACACAAGTTATACTACACATGTATGTATATATAGTATACAATACACAAGTTGTACTACACATGTATGTATATATAGTATACAATACCTACACATGTATGTATATATAGTATACAATACCTACACATGTATGTATATATAGTATACAATACACAAGTTATACTACACATGTATGTATATATAGTATACAATACACAAGTTATACCTACACATGTATGTATATATAGTATACAATACCTACACATGTATGTATATATAGTATACAATACACAAGTTATACTACACATGTATGTATATATAGTATACAATACACAAGTTATACTACACATGTATGTATATATAGTATACAATACACAAGTTATACCTACACATGTATGTATATATAGTATACAATACACAAGTTATACCTACACATGTATGTATATATAGTATACAATACACAAGTTATACTACACATGTATGTATATATAGTATACAATACACAAGTTGTACTACACATGTATGTATATATAGTATACAATACCTACACATGTATGTATATATAGTATACAATACACAAGTTATACTACACATGTATGTATATATAGTATACAATACACAAGTTATACTACACATGTATGTATATATAGTATACAATACACAGGTTATACTACACATGTATGTATATATAGTATACAATACACAAGTTATACCTACACATGTATGTATATATAGTATACAATACACAAGTTATACTACACATGTATGTATATATAGTATACAATACACAAGTTATACCTACACATGTATGTATATATAGTATACAATACACAAGTTGTACTACACATGTATGTATATATAGTATACAATACACAAGTTATACCTACACATGTATGTATATATAGTATACAATACCTACACATGTATGTATATATAGTATACAATACACAAGTTATACTACACATGTATGTATATATAGTATACAATACACAAGTTATACTACACATGTATGTATATATAGTATACAATACCTACACATGTATGTATATATAGTATACAATACACAAGTTATACCTACACATGTATGTATATATAGTATACAATACACAAGTTATACTACACATGTATGTATATATAGTATACAATACACAAGTTGTACTACACATGTATGTATATATAGTATACAATACACAGGTTATACCTACAAATGTATGTATATATAGTATACAATACCTACACATGTATGTATATATAGTATACAATACACAAGTTATACTACACATGTATGTATATATAGTATACAATACACAAGTTATACTACACATGTATGTATATATAGTATACAATACACAAGTTATACCTACACATGTATGTATATATAGTATACAATACCTACACATGTATGTATATATAGTATACAATACCTACACATGTATGTATATATAGTATACAATACACAAGTTATACTACACATGTATGTATATATAGTATACAATACACAAGTTATACCTACACATGTATGTATATATAGTATACAATACACAAGTTATACTACACATGTATGTATATATAGTATACAATACACAAGTTGTACTACACATGTATGTATATATAGTATACAATACACAGGTTATACCTACAAATGTATGTATATATAGTATACAATACCTACACATGTATGTATATATAGTATACAATACACAAGTTATACTACACATGTATGTATATATAGTATACAATACACAAGTTATACTACACATGTATGTATATATAGTATACAATACCTACACATGTATGTATATATAGTATACAATACACAGGTTATACTACACATGTATGTATATATAGTATACAATACACAAGTTATACTACACATGTATGTATATATAGTATACAATACACAGGTTATACTACACATGTATGTATATATAGTATACAATACCTACACATGTATGTATATATAGTATACAATACACAAGTTATACTACACATGTATGTATATATAGTATACAATACCTACACATGTATGTATATATAGTATACAATACAGAAGTTATACCTACACATGTATGTATATATAGTATACAATACCTACACATGTATGTATATATAGTATACAATACACAAGTTATACCTACACATGTATGTATATATAGTATACAATACCTACACATGTATGTATATATAGTATACAATACACAAGTTATACTACACATGTATGTATATATAGTATACAATACACAAGTTATACTACACATGTATGTATATATAGTATACAATACACAAGTTGTACTACACATGTATGTATATATAGTATACAATACACAAGTTATACTACACATGTATGTATATATAGTATACAATACCTACACATGTATGTATATATAGTATACAATACACAAGTTATACCTACACATGTATGTATATATAGTATACAATACCTACACATGTATGTATATATAGTATACAATACACAAGTTATACCTACACATGTATGTATATATAGTATACAATACACAAGTTGTACTACACATGTATGTATATATAGTATACAATACACAAGTTATACTACACATGTATGTATATATAGTATACAATACACAGGTTATACTACACATGTATGTATATATAGTATACAATACCTACACATGTATGTATATATAGTATACAATACCTACACATGTATGTATATATAGTATACAATACACAAGTTATACTACACATGTATGTATATATAGTATACAATACAGAAGTTATACCTACACATGTATGTATATATAGTATACAATACCTACACATGTATGTATATATAGTATACAATACACAAGTTATACCTACACATGTATGTATATATAGTATACAATACACAAGTTGTACTACACATGTATGTATATATAGTATACAATACCTACACATGTATGTATATATAGTATACAATACACAAGTTATACCTACACATGTATGTATATATAGTATACAATACACAAGTTATACTACACATGTATGTATATATAGTATACAATACACAAGTTATACTACACATGTATGTATATATAGTATACAATACACAAGTTATACTACACATGTATGTATATATAGTATACAATACACAAGTTATACTACACATGTATGTATATATAGTATACAATACACAGGTTATACTACACATGTATGTATATATAGTATACAATACCTACACATGTATGTATATATAGTATACAATACACAAGTTATACCTACACATGTATGTATATATAGTATGCAATACCTACACATGTATGTATATATAGTATACAATACCTACACATGTATGTATATATAGTATACAATACCTACACATGTATGTATATATAGTATACAATACACAAGTTATACCTACACATGTATGTATATATAGTATGCAATACCTACACATGTATGTATATATAGTATACAATACCTACACATGTATGTATATATAGTATACAATACACAAGTTATACCTACACATGTATGTATATATAGTATACAATACACAGGTTATACCTACACATGTATGTATATATAGTATACAATACACAAGTTATACTACACATGTATATATATATAGTATACAATACACAAGTTATACCTACACATGTATGTATATATAGTATACAATACACAAGTTATACTACACATGTATGTATATATAGTATACAATACACAAGTTATACTACACATGTATGTATATATAGTATACAATACACAAGTTATACCTACACATGTATGTATATATAGTATACAATACCTACACATGTATGTATATATAGTATACAATACACAAGTTATACTACACATGTATGTATATATAGTATACAATACCTACACATGTATGTATATATAGTATACAATACACAAGTTATACCTACACATGTATGTATATATAGTATACAATACACAAGTTATACTACACATGTATGTATATATAGTATACAATACACAAGTTATACTACACATGTATGTATATATAGTATACAATACACAAGTTATACTACACATGTATGTATATATAGTATACAATACCTACACATGTATGTATATATAGTATACAATACACAAGTTATACCTACACATGTATGTATATATAGTATACAATACACAAGTTATACTACACATGTATGTATATATAGTATACAATACACAAGTTATACTACACATGTATGTATATATAGTATACAATACACAAGTTATACCTACACATGTATGTATATATAGTATACAATACCTACACATGTATGTATATATAGTATACAATACACAAGTTATACTACACATGTATGTATATATAGTATACAATACCTACACATGTATGTATATATAGTATACAATACACAAGTTATACCTACACATGTATGTATATATAGTATACAATACACAAGTTATACTACACATGTATGTATATATAGTATACAATACACAAGTTATACTACACATGTATGTATATATAGTATACAATACACAAGTTATACTACACATGTATGTATATATAGTATACAATACCTACACATGTATGTATATATAGTATACAATACACAAGTTATACTACACATGTATATATATAGTATACAATACACAAGTTATACTACACATGTATGTATATATAGTATACAATACCTACACATGTATGTATATATAGTATACAATACCTACACATGTATGTATATATAGTATACAATACACAAGTTATACCTACACATGTATGTATATATAGTATACAATACACAAGTTGTACTACACATGTATGTATATATAGTATACAATACACAAGTTATACTACACATGTATGTATATATAGTATACAATACACAGGTTATACTACACATGTATGTATATATAGTATACAATACACAAGTTATACTACACATGTATGTATATATAGTATACAATACACAGGTTATACTACACATGTATGTATATATAGTATACAATACACAAGTTATACTACACATGTATGTATATATAGTATACAATACACAAGTTATACTACACATGTATGTATATATAGTATACAATACACAAGTTATACTACACATGTATGTATATATAGTATACAATACACAAGTTATACTACACATGTATGTATATATAGTATACAATACACAAGTTATACTACACATGTATGTATATATAGTATACAATACACAAGTTATACTACACATGTATGTATATATAGTATACAATACACAAGTTATACTACACATGTATGTATATATAGTATACAATACACAGGTTATACTACACATGTATGTATATATAGTATACAATACCTACACATGTATGTATATATAGTATACAATACACAAGTTGTACTACACATGTATGTATATATAGTATACAATACACAAGTTATACTACACATGTATGTATATATAGTATACAATACACAAGTTATACTACACATGTATGTATATATAGTATACAATACACAAGTTATACTACACATGTATGTATATATAGTATACAATACCTACACATGTATGTATATATAGTATACAATACCTACACATGTATGTATATATAGTATACAATACCTACACATGTATGTATGTATAGTATACAATACACAAGTTATACTACACATGTATGTATATATAGTATACAATGCCTACACATGTATGTATATATAGTATACAATACACAAGTTATACTACACATGTATGTATATATAGTATACAATACACAAGTTATACTACACATGTATGTATATATAGTATACAATACACAAGTTATACTACACATGTATGTATATATAGTATACAATACCTACACATGTATGTATATATAGTATACAATACACAAGTTATACTACACATGTATGTATATATAGTATACAATACACAGGTTATACTACACATGTATGTATATATAGTATACAATACACAAGTTATACTACACATGTATGTATATATAGTATACAATACCTACACATGTATGTATATATAGTATACAATACACAGGTTATACTACACATGTATGTATATATAGTATACAATACACAAGTTGTACTACACATGTATGTATATATAGTATACAATACACAGGTTATACTACACATGTATGTATATATAGTATACAATACACAAGTTATTCTACACATGTATGTATATATAGTATACAATACCTACACATGTATGTATATATAGTATACAATACACAAGTTATACCTACACATGTATGTATATATAGTATACAATACACAAGTTATACTACACATGTATGTATATATAGTATACAATACCTACACATGTATGTATATATAGTATACAATACACAAGTTATACTACACATGTATGTATATATAGTATACAATACCTACACATGTATGTATATATAGTATACAATACACAAGTTATACTACACATGTATGTATATATAGTATACAATACCTACACATGTATGTATATATAGTATACAATACACAAGTTATACTACACATGTATGTATATATAGTATACAATACCTACACATGTATGTATATATAGTATACAATACACAAGTTATACTACACATGTATGTATATATAGTATACAATACCTACACATGTATGTATATATAGTATACAATACACAAGTTATACTACACATGTATGTATATATAGTATACAATACCTACACATGTATGTATATATAGTATACAATACACAAGTTATACCTACACATGTATGTATATATAGTATACAATACACAAGTTATACTACACATGTATGTATATATAGTATACAATACACAGGTTATACTACACATGTATGTATATATAGTATACAATACACAAGTTATACTACACATGTATGTATATATAGTATACAATACACAGGTTATACTACACATGTATGTATATATAGTATACAATACACAAGTTATACTACACATGTATGTATATATAGTATACAATACACAAGTTATACTACACATGTATGTATATATATAGTATACAATACACAAGTTATACTACACATGTATGTATATATATAGTATACAATACACAAGTTATACTACACATGTATGTATATATAGTATACAATACCTACACATGTATGTATATATAGTATACAATACACAAGTTATACTACACATGTATGTATATATAGTATACAATACACAAGTTATACTACACATGTATGTATATATAGTATACAATACACAAGTTATAAGCCACAGTAAGTGAGGTACAAGTTGGATACAAAATGCAAGACTTACTAAGTGCAGCTAATATGAGGGCGAATGAGACAAATGTCTTTCCTCTATGTACAAACTTGTCAAACAGGAAACCACCCACAATGGAACCTGCAGTATTGGTAAAATGTGGCAATACGCGTGTGGTACAGCAATAACAAGTTTGTGATTTATGCGTAACAGCAATGTCATATTTACAAAATGCACATACCGACCAAATAGCCAAAGGACCTTGAAGGAAAAATATAGCTGATAGTTTGTAAGGAGGCACCCACATTACACTTGAGGTAGTTTAGCGTAGGACCAGGGATCGCTAGCGATAAACCCTACAACAGTAGAGTGTAGACAACTTATACAGCAGTAGAGAGTAGACAACTTATATAACAGCAGAGAGTAGACAACTTACGCAACAGTAGAGAGTAGACAACTTATACAGCAGTAGAGAGTAGACAACATATAACAGCAGAGAGTAGACAACTTACGCAACAGTAGAGAGTAGACAACCTATACAGCAGTAGAGAGTAGACAACTTATACAACAGTAGAGAGTAGACAACCTATACAGCAGTAGAGAGTAGACAACTTACACAGCAGTAGAGAGCAGACCACTTATACAACAGTAGAGAGTAGACAACTTACGCAACAGTAGAGAGCAGACCACTTATACATCAGCAGAGAGTAGACAACTTACGCAACAGTAGAGAGTAGACAACCTATACAGCAGTAGAGAGTAGACAACCTATACAACAGTAGACAACTTACGCAACAGTAGAGAGCGGACAACCTATACAGCAGTAGAGAGCAGACCACTTATACAACAGCAGAGAGTAGACAACTTACACAACAGTAGAGAGCAGACAACCTATATAACAGTAGAGAGTAGACAACTTATACAACAGTAGAGAGTAGACAACTTTTACAGTAGTAGAGAGCAAACAACTAGCTTATACAACAACTATCACTGCGCTGAACTTCAAAGTCCGGAGTCCAAAAGTACCAATGAGCAGGCCCAAATAACATTTGTGAGTAAACAATGAGTAATTAATGAGTGATTGGTACAACGAGATAAGAAGTGGGTTACTAGTCTTCACTACATGTCTATAACAACCTCACTTTATATAACTCAAACAAATCAATAGATACGTATTTCAAGCTTACCACACCAAAGAAAGCTCCGCAAAGGGCAAAAGTGTTTAGTCCTTTTCTCTGGTTGCGCTTGCGACCGGATGCCTCGTCGCCAAGAAGAGAGCTTCTGTCAAACACGGTAACATCGTCTTCAATTTCCTCTTGAAGCATCTTGTTTTGTCACACGCTGTATCTCTCTAATGTGTAGTAATATACAATCTGTCAATCTACCTTGTCACTCTGTAAGCCTATGACTTGTTCTATAACAAACATTGAACAGTGATCAAATACAGAAGATTATGGTGGGCTAGATACTGTCTCCCCACAAATCTGTAGTTATCTGCACTGCATTATAAACTTGTCACACGATATAATAAAAAATGAGTGATGGCAATAATGTTGCCAGTTACGTTTGAGCTTTTACATAGCATGCAGTGCAGAACCAAACTCGCAGTAAAAGCAGATATTATTTAATTTTTCGTAATAACTACGAACATGTTTCTTTGATATGATCGTCTGAGAAAAAATAACACAATACTACTTTTTTTCTCTCCGATGTTTGAGGTTTAGAGGTACTAGAAAATCGGTGAAGTTAACCACTACCTATTGTAATGTCAGGTGTATTACATACAAAGTTTTTACATTATGTAATAGAAATATTAGACACGTATCTAATATTTTAAATATATTTTTGTTCTTACTGCTGACCTGGCAATGCAATGATAATTTTTACGAGCCAGTTAATCAATACATGGCAAAGTTCCTTCCGTTAGTACTAAAGCATTTGGTAGGTAGCTGTAGTTAACGACAAAAGCCTGCGTCAGGTTGGATATGTGTGAAGTGTAAAATGTTGTGCATTTTTTGTGATACGTTAGAACCTGACAGCTAAATTTTATGAACAATTGTGAAAACGAAGCGTACTGATCAAGATGACTATTTAAAATCAATCTTATATATTATACGTTATGTTACCAGGCATAATAACGGTGAGCCAAGAGGGATAAACTTGGACAGGAAAAAATTCTGACACAACATCAGCACAAAACACCCTTAGACAAAACATGGACATACTCTACATGAATGTCTACTAAGCTGAAAAAGCCAACTTTTGTATTGTGCTAGAAATGGTTGAGAACTGACAACTTTCATGGGAGTAAATTTAGTTACTTCTTGATATGAACAGTTAAGTTGATTATTACTATTACATTAAAGTTGATGGAGAAACTCTTTGGAAACAGAAGCAAATATCTACTTATTACTTACTATTTGCACCTCAGTAAGTGAGCAACTACGTATTTCAAATTTCAATAGCATCGATGTTTGCACCAAGATGCATTTATGTTCATTTCAAGAGCGTCTGTGTTTGTTTTCTTTATTATTCATACAATACATAGTGGATCAAAGCGATATTATAGATTGAGTGTATCTGTATCTGGTGTATATTATTATATCACAATAACAACAATAATGATCTAACGATTTCATTAATTTTACATATATTACTTAACACATCAACTATATAATTGCTAGGTAAAACCGTGCTGATCAACGACGTACCATTTTCTCATCTGATAGTATTTCATGAAGCATCATTATCAGTAGTTATCAATTCAACAAGTTGAACTCAATACTTACATTGATTAAAATCATTGTAATAACATAATGTAATTAAATATTAATATAATAACTATTAAAAATTATCATTTATATTAACAATTACAATAATTACATTACTATACTTTTTTTTTATAAAAACCACTTTCAAACCAAACAGAATTAGTTGTGATGATCAGTAATAATAATGGCAGTTTTACTGGACATGGTTAACAAAAACAGTGGTAAAGCCATTATTAGCCTAATAAAAAACAGTACTTAGTATTATCTAGTCTGAGTGTAGTCTTCTAATTATTGTTATTCTCAATTTTGATCATCATTATTATTTTAATAATTAATAAATAAATAATTGTAATCAGCATTTAATAATAAAAATAACTGTTATTACCAAATTTTCAATATTATATAAATAAATAAAACTTTTGTTGTGAAGATTTATTTCATGTCTCAGAGGATTAACAGTGAATAAGTAGTGTTCCATAGTAATAAATAATAATAATTAACAATAATGGCCATAATAATTAATTTTTGCTAGCAGGAGTTAATAAAACTCGCAATAGGCAACTTTTTGAATAAACGAATGCTTAGACCGTTACCAACGCACTCCCATTTAGGTATTGAACTGCAAAACAACATAAAATGAGATTCTCGTATCACCAATACTTTTTTAAATACAGCCACCCTACAGCTTGCAATGATTAGAGGAGTTTGGGAATTTGCAGGTCAAGGGTGGGACCTCCATTGGTCAATAACTACTAAAAAGACTGAGGAAATTCAAAACAAGACATTGCGCTATGACTCTAATATTGAAGGCCAAGTAAGTTATAAACAAATTCGTAAAGAGACCCAAATCGAGCCCTCTGAGAGTAGGGGACAGACGATCAGATTGAAACTGTTTTTGTGCTTACAGGTAAAAAATGGAACCTCCAATCCAATATAAATTTGACAGTGGACATTTTATCAGACAAAGAGCAAACACCATAAAAATAAACTCCATAAATACTCATCAATTTTTTCCCTCCTTTTGGCCGAATCATATAAGAGGTCAGATCTATGTTGGCTCAGAACATTTCGTGTTCTGCGTTTTAAAACGCCTGAAAGATTTCCGAACTGTTTGAACGCTTCTAAAAAACTCAGAATTTTTGCAAAGCTTCTGAATGCTTTGTGAAATCTTTCATATGCTTTGAAAACTTGAGCTGATTTGCTCTATTGACTATAGAACTCCAGTCCACTTACAACTAATTTTTTTTTACGAAACACTGAACAATTTCATAACTAAAACAAAAATCATTTTTATCATTCATTTATATTAATATAAATAATATTTAGAACCTGATTATGTTGCAAGAAATTACTTTTAGAAGCCATATTCAACCGTTGTTTATATAGTTCGCTAATTTTCTCGATGTCTTGATTTACATCTGTGTAGGATAATTTGTTGGATTTTTAGTACAGAGGCTATAGAGTAAATAAGAGCAATAAGTTTTGGTTCGAAAGCGATGTGCTTTTTCAACATATTTCGATTTATTTTAAAATATTTCAAAATAATTCGTATGGTTTGTACATAGTTTACACTATTTCTAAAGCAAGCTTTCATACAGTTTGTACTTTTCTAAACCATCTGAATCATTTCTAAACCATCTCTGAATTATTGGCAAAACTTTGCAACTTTTGCTTTGTAAAATTTACAAAGCAAAAGTTGGTGGACAGGAAATAGTTTTGTTGCATGAAATCCCGCAACTGCTAAACTGGCAACTTATTTATTATAATTACGAAGCCCGTTTTTAGATACAGTCTTTTTAAGGATATTTTACGACATTTACCCAATTATTTTCAATGTTAAAGACCCTTTGCAAATCGTCTAGACTATTTCAAACAGCTCATTCTTTTTTGGAAGCGAAAGCATCTAACATTATGAGCCATCATACAGATCAGACTAACTCAATACTAAAGCTCCTGTAGCATTATAGTTACTCTACTCAATACTAACATCAATTGATTATTGAACTAATTTTTAGTAATGTGTTCCCACGCATTTACATATTCCTTGTACGGTCTAGTGGGGAAAATATCATGTCTAATCTTATTGAATAATAATACCTACTACTAACAAATAATCATCAGAATTTATTTGTTATATTTATTATCTACATGTATTATTATTAGTAACAATAAACTATTACTACAATTATTAATAAATTTTTACTAAAAAAATTATTCATTATTAGTAAAGCCCTTGTGCATAAATATTGATGAAATCATGGATTTGGCTAATTTGCACACCATCAATGGAACTATGAGTAATAATCGTAGACGCAAAATTTGTTTTCTGTAAAAGCAGTTATTCTCAAGATACAGTTGATCAAAAATATTTTCCATACTTCAAAACTGTGTGATGTCACACACAGCTGTGACATCACAGGGGTATCACTTTGCCATTCGTTCATTAGTATTTAATGAGGAGAGTGCAGTAAATAGTTCATAATTTGCTGGCAAAACTAGTCATCGGACATTACCACACATCAATTTGAAGCTCCCAGAGATAGTTTTTTCTGTTAAAATTCAAAAATACCTGATTTGTGAAGTGCTGGTACACCTAGCTAATCAAATCAATAAAACGTTTCACTAGTCCAATCAAAATGAATGCTCAATGCGCACAATACCTAATAGGGGTCCATATAGTAGGAGGCAACTTCACACACCATGCCAATCACTCATGAATAAAGCATTTTTTGAGCTAGTGAAATACACAGAAATACTCTACTGATTGAGATGAAATTTTCAGGTTATGTTCTGAGAACATGATTATTCTCTTATCCGACTAAAAATCATTTAACTTGGTGACTATCAAATTATTTATGCACAAAGGCTTTAACAATAATAATTATTAAACTCATTAATCATGAGCATTGTTGTCATCATAATCAATAACTGGATGATAAAATCACAAACATATCACCACTGCTGCGAGCACAGTGAGCCATGTATGATTGGTAACAAACTGGAGTGGTAATAAAAAATAATTAAAAAAAAATTTACAATAATATATAATAATACTGATTAGTATTATTATATATTATTGTAAATTTTTTTTTAATTATTTTTTATTACCACTCCAGTTTGTTACCAATCATACATGGCTCACTGTGGCTGCGAGAAGATTATCATTATTTACTATGTCACACGCAAAAAACAACAATTCTAACAATAAATAATAATACCCCAATAATACCTATCTACTACTACTTCTAACTACTAATAATAACCATCTAATCAACAATAATCATCATTGTTTATTATTATTACGATTTATTAATTAATTAATATAATAATAATAATGCATATTACTTATTACTATCTATTATCACAGTGAGCCATGTATAATAAACAAATATTTATTATAATTATTAATTAATTATTATCACTACTAATTATTAATAAATAAACTTATTAAATAATTATTATTATTAAATTTATTAGAAGAAGTTTGAATAATTATAATAATCAAATTCAATCAATGATAATAATAACAACTGGATGATAATTCGCTAACATATTATTGTTGCATGATGAAGATTAAAAGCAACATCTATCAACCAGCCAAAATTAAACTAAATAATAGAGCTGTGAAGGCTAATGCAAATGTTGACAGGCCGGACGTTTCATCTGTAAATGCCTCACATTCCAACTCATAACAAAAATGCTGAACTTGCTATCTTAAACCGGAAATGTTAATTGTAGACTATGTATAAAAGAAAGGGAGTCACTTTAACCCACCCAACATGTAATCGACCACTAAGTAAGAAAAAGGAGTAATACTATGGGAGTTCTTTACTCGCTCGCTGAGTGCAAACAGCAAAAGAAGACAACCCTAAAATAAATCTTCAGCTACATTAGAATTGCTCAACGCCAAGCCAAACACCGACAATTTCTTCTATTTGCTCTTTGTATGATGAAGTAAAGCTGAAATAAACGACCATGTCGCAGCAAACTGGCAATAAACAATGATTTCCAGCAGCTGATCAGGAAACTCCAACAGAGGTTACAAATAAAACATATTTTACCCAATAAAATTTATTATTATAATACAATTCAAATCTAGACAAATAATAAAATTCATAAATGGTAGCATGGAATAACAATGTGACTGGTAACAATGAGAGACAATGACAGTTGGTAGTACTCAGATCTCCAAAGAAACTACGACAGGGAGTGCATTGCTACACAAAGGATAATGCAGTGATGTCACACTAGCCTGTATGTACAGCCCGATACAACGCGATAGATAAAATGCTAGAAAAAAATATGAGGTACAACAGCAGTAAAATAACTATCGCTCACACATCAAAATAATTAATCGGATAAAAGCCTTCAAATGAATTTTTTTGGTAATAATATCAAACCTACATTCCGATGAAACATCCAAAAAATGCCTTTTCTAATCGATCAATCAAAATACAATAAAAATTTTGATTTCTTGAATTATACAAAAATAGAGTAGATAGAATGCCCTGGAGCTGGTCTGGCTAGCATACCCTGGAGCTGGTCTGCCTATCAAACACAACAAGTGTCAGCATACAATATACATATATAAGAGGCAGCAAAAGGGCTTCGGTATGATAAAATGTTTCAATATGGCAGTGATACAATATCTAGACATTACATAGCGGGTGACATAGAACATAGACACCTATGTCACTACTCATTCAATCCCTGAACCATCCAGACTTAGTTATGACTCAGAACTCTCTGCATTGCCGGTCACAAAGTGTACCAAAATATTGCCTAGACTGTGGCGTCAGCGCCTGCTGACTGGGAGGTCTCCTCTACGCTGGGACTGGAGGGCTGCATGGCCAACAGCCTCATCTTCCTGATGACTGCAGTGGCATTGTACGCTTGCTACAATATCATATAACAGTCTACTTGGAGTATGTACACAACGTTTGGGAAGTTATCCTCTTTATGGGGAGACAACTACAAGTAGCACTACTATAAGGTGACATATTAAACTTTTTCGATGTTGAGAATAACTTAGACAGCTTTACTTATTCACTGAAAAATCCTCAAACCAATTCTATAAAAAATAAATGGTGGTGAACAGGGTATGTATAAAAATAAAAAAAAGCTAACCTTCCACTTTTGCCGCGCAAAGTTTTTCTTCAACTGCGTGCTAACAGTCTCATGAATGTTTCGGTCCAGAGCTGTTTCACCTGAGATCCTATATAGCGAATAGAAATCCACTAAAGCTTCGCACTCGAATACAATCGCTGCAGCTAGCAATACGTCATGCAGGAGAGAATGTACCAGACGTAGATTAACCAGAAAGCCTTAGTAACAAATTCTACTACATACCGAGATGGCTAGCTAACAGCAATGCTAAGGCTATTGTACACTCACCAAGGATGCTCTAAGGCTTGTTTGCAAGTGAACCTTTTCTTGGGGTCCAAACACATGAGCTTCCTAATGAAGTGTTTGGCTATAAACAGAGAGAGAGAGCAAGGCTCAGCAACTCATTGCCACAAACGCAGTAAGAAGCTGCATGTACGTCACACAAAGTAGGGGACGCATGCACGGGCCTCCTAATTCTAACCCACAGTATGTTTGCAAAACTGTGGTCGGGCTCCCCACAGTCGTCTACCCAGTTACGCGAACGGAAGTGGTTACCAAGGAAACGAGGTCCAAACAATTACTGCCAATCATATAATTTACCATTAAAAATTGTTGATGCGATATAAAAAAAACATTGTTTTACCATACAAATACCTGTCATATCTTGCACTCTTTTACAAGAATATGTGCTGAAGAGCCTATTTAACACACCCAATAGCCAATTATATAACTTTTGGTAGCTAATACAGAAAATTAGCTACTTTGAACAGGGCTAATTATCATTTTGAGCATGAAAAATATGAATAATGGGTGTTTGGCTGTCCTATTATTTTGAAAAATTATTTCCTGTTACTAGCAAGCAAGATCTTTGGTACGGTATTTCAATGGAGAATTTGTTGCTTATGAAATTTTTCAACAAAATGATTTCAACTTATAGAGGTCTTTTTCATCAAAAATGGGAAGTTTTATGAAAAATTGACACTTCGATCTAATTATCCTTCTTAGGCTGCCGATACAAACGTAAAATTTGTATGCTTTTGTAGCTTTAGAGGTTTTCTTGAATATTTTGTAATCTCTGAAAACTCAAAAGCCATGCCAGTTTCTTCAGATAAATTTTTAGTAGGCTCTACAAAATTTCTCCATTGTAGCTTATATAAAAAATAGGCTCCGCCCCTTTATTTAGGACCTTAAATTCACTTTTATATGAGCTGCATGATTCCCGTAACTGTGGGTAGACGACTGTGGGGCTCCCTACCAATTGTTATCAGATTAATCAGGAATTCCATAAATAGTCAGAAACAACAATTGATGTAGAACACACGCAATGAATATACCACCACATCAACATACAAATGAAATGACAACAGATAGCACAAATAGAGCACCAATACACAATGTCTATTGGCAACGGTAAAAACAAACACAACTAGGAGTTGTCTGCAAACAACAGGCAAAGGGCACACAACTCCCATTGAGACTACAATATATTACTAACCGGAGTCGGAGATATCGTCCCAGTATGGGGAGTCAAACTCATACTCTCCTCTCATGATTTGCTGGAATAGAACTGAGTCATTTTCATGGTAGAAAGGAGGGTATCCACACAACCTGCCATAGTAACAGACCCAACCTAATCATTTGTAGCTTATGAAAACTGATAATCCACTGCGCCCTAACGCAGCCTGTTGGACACGTGCCAATAAAATTAACAGCAGAAAAAACAACACTGAGAATATTGTAGAAGGTAAAATGACAAAAATCTATACTGTAAGATGCACAACTTATCTAGTACAAAGACTGTGTCCGTGTAATACAACAGATGCTGAATAAGTGGGTGGTAGATCAACCCACACAAACTATAATATGAAACAATGTCAAACCATGGCTAGTAGCCCAAGTTCTAGAGCATAGACTACAGAGATATGTTGGGTTCCGCACAATACCAGACTGAAACAAGGATAACACAAAGCCTAGACTGTGCACTCGAAGAAATAACACTACAACTCACATTACATGGTACACAGGCCAACCTGCATCTACATAAAACAACTCAAAGCTACGGGAGAGAGCTGGCAGCAGGTCAGTGGCAATGACAGCAATGTTACATAAGCTAGCTATTGCTGCCTATCACCTAGAATGTCAGCCTACTGACATTTAAATATGTGGTACGAATGCTCCATTTGTTAATGACCTGCAGTGGTCTATTCATGGGTAAGCAACTCCAGTTTATCTCAATAATACTTGAAAAAATGTGTATTAGTTAGCATATTGATTCCCTGCATAGATTATAATCCGCTAGGAACCGCAGAAACAATTCAGCCCTCCTGCAGCTGTATGCCACATTCTGTAAGCGTGCAATAAAAATAAGACCAGCAGATAAAAGTAAATTGTTTTTTTAATTGATTATCATTGAACTTAACTTTTTGAGTTTATGTTTGCAAGAATGATGCAAGAGATCATAATAACAAAGAGACATATTCATACGCCGCTCCGTTCATGACAAACCAGATTTATAAATAATTCACAAGGGGAAGGACAACTCTAGATGTAGTATGATTGAAAGAAAAGCAAATTGTACTACTTACAGAATATATGCTATAACACCAAGAGACCAAACGTCCACTTCCTTTCCGTAGGGCATCTGGTTGAGCACCTCAGGAGCTGCAAGTAGTTAGTAGACAGTAGTACAGAGTGTGTCTAGTATGCAATGTATGTAAGAATTAGAGGGTTGAAGGAATCACACATCTCAGTTATTCTCTGAGGGATAGGCTAGAGGAGATGACATCTCCATGTCAATGAGAGAGAAAAGAGACAGTATATTATTCTATTAACAATCAAATAAACAATCAGGTGCTGTGAGGCAGTTTCCAATACGCTATCATATCAGATACAAAATATCAATTAAGGACAAAGACCATAAACAGTACCAATCCCTATTTGTTGTGTCAACAACAGGGTGCACTGTACAGGCACTATATTAGACAGTGCAAACAGAAGATACTAGCAAAGAATACGCACAATAGGCCAACCAGCATAATAACATTGTATACAATGCAACATTATGTACATATTTAACATTATTACGAAATAAGACTGAGTGAATTCTAAGGGCAGAATAAGTGTTTATATTACATGTACAGGTGACCCAGGCAATGTTGGCTACTTGTGCTGTCATCTCCTTATGCTAATCACTATTATATACTTGACTATCTAGTAGCCAGATCAGCAATGCCGGCAGCAATCATACATCAACATGAAAGAGCGGCTAACCACAGGGAGATGAGACAGTGAGATAACGTAGTGTCAATGCTTTGAGCAAGAGAAAAACATTTGCCGTTTATTATTGTACTTCAGACCAAAACTTGTTGGTTCGACAAGACGAGCGTTGATCGGTGAAATATTATTTTGGATTGAAGACCAAACTGATAAATTGAACAAGTCAATAATGTTCAGTATTAGAGAAGACTGACCATCTGATGGACAATAAATACTCTTCTGTTTACAATTTCAATCATCTCTCGTAGATTTACTGTTAGTTAACCGCACTACCGCTAGGTACGATATTGCATCAACGCACCAGTAAATCGCTATTTTTCTACTACAGCTAGAAATGATTATTAGCAATGATCTCAGGCACCACACTGTCATCTAGCTGTGACATTGCGGCACCACACTGTCATCTAGCTGTGACATTGCAATGCCACAATGTCCTCTAGCTGTGATATTGCAACACCCCACTGTCTACTAGCTGTGACATTGCAACACCCCACTGTCTACTAGCTGTGACATTGCAACGCCACACTGTCTACTAGCTGTGACATTGCAATGCCACAATGTCCTCTAGCTGTGATATTGCAACACCCCACTGTCTACTAGCTGTGACATTGCAACACCCCACTGTCTACTAGCTGTGACATTGCAACGCCACACTGTCTACTAGCTGTGACATTGCAATGCCACAATGTCCTCTAGCTGTGATATTGCAACACCCCACTGTCTACTAGCTGTGACATTGCAACGCCACACTGTCTACTAAATGTGACATTGCAGCACCAGACTGTCAACTAGGTATGACATTGCAGAACCACACTTTCCACTAGCTGTGACATTGCAGCACCACTCCAGCAGTCAGGGGTTATCAGTAACTCTAAAAGGGCAATTACTCACACCTAGCAATCAATAGACTGCTGGGTGTGCGAGAGGACTGGGGAGACAACAAGTGAGAAGAAGCTAAGTGAGACCAACGCATAATTACAGCCTTCTATCACGGAAAGTGTTTAATATTGACTCTACACCTGCAAACTCTAGCCTCATTACCAGCAAACAAAAGATAGTGGATAGCCTTAGAGAGCTTGTGTGGGAGGAGTGGGTGAGGGCTTTATCACAGTGTACCCACCTACATAACCAGGTGTACCACAGGCCGTAGCCATCACTCCTGATCCTTCAGTCTTAGATAAACCAAAGTCACTAATCATAATCTTAGAGTCAGGTGATTCGTTATAGTACAGTAGGTTCTCAGGCTACAAATGTAAAACAGAGATAATTACTGGAGCGCGGAGAGTAGATTGATAGATTTTGTATCCGCAAAAAAATAAATACAACGAAAATTTTTTCGTGATTTCGACAGCAACTTTATAAACAACTCTATGCATGGAGATATCTACTTGTTCAACTGAACTTTAGACGTGCAGAGTTATCCTCTCTTGAAAGTGCAGGTTGACCAGTACATACACCGCACTCGATGCCACACGCCATGTAAAAGCTCTCTAAGCAAACTGATATATTACAACCATCAATTAGTTCATATAAATTGTTGAAAGAGTGATATCTGCACTGCAGACATAGCTACGTCTAGTAAACTGTAGAAACCCTCCACAACCTACGAGTCAGCACACAGACCGGATTGTCACTGCAACCACACAGTAAGCTACGACCAACTGCAGATTGGTCAGTGAGGGGACAGACCTTTACCAAAACGTTGACGTTTGATGGACTTCAGTAGCTGGTACCACTATTTACTGATCAAACAATCGGCTAAATACCCTGTGGTACTGCCGGGAGGTCATCTTGTGGTCATGTGACCATAAAATGATAAGTTTGGTACAGCTAACCACAGCACTACCGGCTATTTCAAGCCTGCAAAGGGTGAGAGGAAAATGAAATGATGAATGGGTGGGTGAGGAAAGAAATAAGTATAAAAGGGTGGATGAAGAAAAGACCAAGAATAAAGGGGTGGATGAGGAAAAGACCAAGAATAAAGGGGTGGATGAGGAAAAGACCAAGAATAAAGGGGTGGATGAGGAAAAGACCAAGAATAAAGGGGTAGATGAGGAAATGATAGTTAAATATGATGATGAGGAAGTATAGTTACTGACTTTTGTAAACACTCACCTTGAGGTCCCGATGAACAACTCCTTTAGTATGCATGTAATCTACAGCCTCTAATATGGTAGAGATCAATGAGCTAGCATCTTTCTCAGTGTACATTCCTCTAGATACTATCATATCAAACAATTCTCCACCAGTAACCCTACAGTACAACGGCACATGATTACCTCCAACATACAAGAGTTATATAATACATAGTACCTCCAACATACAAGAGCTATATAATACGTAGTACCTCCAACATACAAGAGTTATATAGTATAGAGTACCTCCAACATACAAGAGTTATATAATACATAGCACCTCCAACATACAAGAGCTATATAATACGTAGTACCTCCAAGATACAAGAGTTATATAATACGTAGTACCTCCAACATACAAGAGCTATATAGTATAGAGCACCTCCAACATACAAGAGTTATATAACATGTAGTATCTCCAACATACAAGAGTTATATGGTATGTATAGGAGCTAATTCTAATCAAACACAAGTACATCAATAGGCAGTTAATCATGTTCAGCTGACATCTAAGCTGCAGTGGATCACTACATGCGTGTAAGGGCAGTAATAACACCTAACAGCACTTGTCAAGCCATAAAGTGTGAAACCATTGCACATCAAATCATACAAAGTAATAGTATTTATGCACTATGTGATTGTACGTGTCTAATCCTCTATTTATGGCAATTATATAAGACAAACTTTTACCCTGTCTGTACTAAATAGTAACTAAGTAACTAACCGATATAGTACTATGTAGTAGTAACTAAGTAACTAACTGATATAGTACTATGTAGTAGTAACTAAGTAACTAACTGATATAGTACTATGTAGTAGTAACTAACTAACTGATATAGTACTATGTAGTAGTAACTAAGTAACTAACTGATATAGTACTATGTAGTAGTAACTAAGTAACTAACTGATATAGTAATACGTAGTAGTAACTAACTAACTGATATAGTACCATGTAGCAGTAACTAAGTGATATAGTACTGTGTACCAGTAACTAAGTAACTAACCGATATAGTACTACGTAGTAGTAACTAATTCATCCAGTACTACTGGTAGTACCAGCCTACAATAATGTCTAATTAAAAACCACCTAAACTTGAACAGCAAATGACTGGAGAAAATATCGGAATATTGTTGAAGAAAAAAGAGCAAGTTTTACAAAAAAAATGGTCCATACTTGTGGTGCAAAGAAGCGCAGTTTGAGCCACCATCCAACGCTGACAATTTGCACCCTACATTGATTGTTTTGTGCACATTGCACAAAATAATATTATCATTGCATATCCCATAATAGATGCATATAAAACTTGACAAATAGCGCTAAAAGTTCCTTAGAAACTACACATCATGATTAATGATCGATCAAATCGCCACCAAATCGTTAGATTATAGTTGCTGAGGCATCGGATAAAGTTCCGTGCAGCCAGCAACCCGTGAAGCGTGCAGCGCTCAAGGAGGGAAAACATGGATGTACCCCGGTGAGTAATGACTGACAACTGTAGATAGCAGCCATCTTTAATTACAAATGATAACTTACAGTTCCATGACTAGGTAAACATAGGTTTTGTCGTCGAATACATCCAGGAGCTGCACTATATTTGGGTGTTTCAACCTGCAACAAACGGCAAAAAGCCTCAGTGATAATATTCTACAGAAGAAAGAAGAGGGAATATATACGTAGCTGTTGTAGTAGCGAATTCTTGGGAAAAGTGAAAAAAGTCATGGCCGCTTGTGAGAGTGGTTAGTAGCTAGTAGACATAGTAGGCTTGGAGAATCAGTCAAAGTGTCAATACAGCATCCTATTAAGCATGTACACAGGCAATATGTCAGTGCAGCCTCTGCCCCAGGGCCATAATATGTACATTTACTGGCTAGCAATAATTAATAAGAGAAGAGCAATCAAAACGTGCCAGTGTATATATACAACGACTTCCTTTCGGTATCCAGTACGGACACACATCAGTTGTTACAAGTAGCCGACTTGGCACTACTGAAGTAGTGGACAATCCTCCCTCCCAAAGGTAATACTGGCCAATTATAAGCAAACAAAATGCTACTAGAGATATTAAGCAACTTTTTCACATCAAAGAGAGTTGCCATGGTGATCACAAAAATAAATCTAACATAACAAAAATGGTGATATAGAAGAGACAGAAAAATAAATCAAATAGCGGATTGCGTGCGTCAGCAGGGGTGGTAGTTACAGCAACAGTACTAGTAGATGACAGAATGTCAACTTGCTCACTGTGACCACATATATTACAATGTGTATAGAATATACTATATACTGTCCAGGATGGTCTGCAGAAAGAGAAGTTACTGTACTTTTGTAGCTGTCTATATGTACCTGAATATGTCATCAACAACAAACCAGGCAACTGGTTAAGTATTTTTTGCTTTTGTGAAATGATAAGTTTTCCAATAAGCAAATTTAAATTAAATTTGGGATTAATTCAAGCAGACATAAATATTTCTACAAGAAAGTTATTCTCATATCACCAACTCTTTAGTACACAGTCTATGAGGTAGGACTATAGCTATGTGACAACAACAAAAGATTCAAAGATTGTAAATGATTATACACACTTTTGTAGAACCGAGATTTCATTTTGTAGTGATTCCTCTTTGCCATGTAGAGCTTTTCTATCAATGACCTTGACAGCTACATAAGTGCCTTTGTGGGCTTTGTCTTCAGCTAGGATTACTTTGGAGAAAGCCCCTCTATAACAGACACACAGTACATTGACTTCTGCTTCATAACCAACAATAGCATTTCAAGACAACAACCTACTTGACTTATAGCTAATTCATGCATTCACCAGTCATACTGTACGTTGTTTGTGATGTTATTCTAGCCATGAGAGCAAATGTGATGGTTGCCTGTAGTCTAAATAGCAATTTTGAACTCTAGTTTTGCGTAACTGTTTAATTGTAGGAGATGACTGCAACAAACATAACAAGTGAACTGAAAATTATCACCGGTTTTATTATTTTTGTCCTTTACTGATAAAATACAATATTAGAGGTAAAAAATCAAGTAGAATTGGAACATCATGATTTGGAAAGACTACCAGCTATATCATTACACCACAGCAAAACATCCCCAGAACTGAACGAATACACTTGCCGTGTTTAATATCAACGAAACATAACAGCCAATGAAATTCCTTTGAACCATTAAAATGAAAAAACCAACAAAAATTAATCGAACCATGAGTTTTTAGATAAAAAGAAAGTGGCACTTCTCCGACGTTCATTAGTTTAAGTTCTATACTTTGATTCTGTAATGGAAACATTGTGATTAGGTCAGCAAATATAGCGATCGTTAATGATGAGTTATTTGTTTGAGTAACCACTGACAGACATTCACATTGGGTTGACTGATCCTAGAGTTAATGCAACCATTTTGTTATATATATCACTCTATAAAATAGAAATAAATTGTTGTTTATGGATTATCCATTTAATAGTTATGTTATTGCAGACAGACTGATGCCACAAGAGTGACAACCAAACGCATGTTTATTAATTCCATACAACTACAAATACTGTAATAGGTGGCTTATTCGTGCCAGTTTATCCTTCAAACAGTTTCTTAGACACTACGAATAAGTTGCAGTTCTTATAACCAACTACAATATGAACTACAATGAGCCTCTTTATGAATGCTAAACGATCATTGCTATAATCAACAATTATGGTAAAGTCAAGTCATACAATACTGATGATGAACTGTCCGTTACCTCTACTAGTTTACTATGCCAAATGAATATACATTGTAACTACTGCGACTGTAAGTAAATTTTACCCAAAATGAATGTTAAATAATCAAACTGTCATACAAAAGCTATTATTGTAATTAATAATAGACCTATACATTCATTGAGCGATTTGAATAACAAACGTAATCACTGTATCATATTTTTAAGCATAGGGCATTACCAATGACCCCGACCCTTGTTATATCTCAATAAGATCATCCAACAACCATAGCCAGCCAAGTATTACTATCGTTTATAACCAGTTGAATCCTGTATTATGATGATATTACTGACAATTACAATTACTATTAAATTATTACATGATGAACTGAGAGATAATCAATATTATTACACTACCCTACCATCTATTATTAATTTTGGTCGAGTAATTATGTGTTGACGATCAGTGGTGGATTCAGGGGGGTAGCCATGGGAGACCCCTCCAGAAGAATAAGTGAAGAAATTTGCTAAGCTTGGCGTCATTTTTTTTTGGTTCCCAAAGCAACAGCTCTCGATTGCGCAGGCTATTGAAGCGTCCATGAATAATTGTCATCATAAAACACCTTGTAGAAGTTGATCAACCAAAGTATGGCCATGGAGAAACACAAGGCAGTAACAAGCATTCTAGATTTTCTCATTGCACCTCCAAAGTAATAATTATCATGTTTTTGTGTTAATAAATAATTGCTAGATAGATAACAATATTAAATAAATATAATATTTATGATATGTTTAATCTATTATTTTCTTGTCTTTCTCTTCAATGCAATAGCAACAATGCATTGTAGTAATTCACTATTATTATTACTACTAATTTATTAATAAATCATTGAATTCATTTATTATTATTATTATTCATGTTAGTGGCGAATGAATATGCGCACAACACTACTAAAAAGAATCAATTCTACTTCTAAATAACAACTAACTTATTATTATTACTTACTTTATTATTACTACTCACTACTCCTTCTGCTACTACCACTACTTACTACTCCTTCTGCTACTACCACTACTTACTACTGCTGATGCTACTATACTACTACATACTAAAGCTAAATTATTATTAATTATTACACTTTTTAAAAAATTATTATTATTTATTATTGTTCATTATTATTATTTTATTTGAGTCTTTTTTTTAGAACAATACTTTATTTTATAAAAATATGACGATCTGGTGATTTTTTTTAGTAATTGATAACAATAATAATGACAACCACAACAATGTCATGAAAAATAATAAACAAGTAAAATTTATTGTTGTGGTTGGTGGTGATACAACAGACTAGTCTGACAGTAACTAACTAATCAATTACAACACACCACATCATTTATTATGGATTTGGAGGGGGTGTCAAAAAACACAAAGGGGAGAGCCATCAAAAATTTTTTTGGGGCTCTGTCCCGAACCATGGTTGGCTCCCCCTTTGTGCTTTTCTGAATCCGCCTCTGTTGACGATGCACGTGTGCAAGATGTGTTGGATAAATCAGCATAACAATATTTATGTTGTGTAGCGCGGTGTGTGTGTGTGGTAGCAATAATAATAACAACAATAACAAAAAATAATAGTTATCCATAACTTGGTTTTTTAACCACTGCTGTGACTTTCACCACTACTATCACCACTACCATAATTATTATTGAACTGCTGGCAATATTATTACAATTATTATTACTAGTAATAATGGTATTTTTATGAAGGACTGTTACTATTATCATTGTTATCATATTAATTACCACACCCATATATAACCATTACAATAATTGTTGTTGTTAATATCATTATTAGATGCAGTAGGTCGCTGTTGCTATTAGTAATTATTAAAAAAAAACTATTATTTTAATTATCGCAACAGATTATCATCATCGATTGATTATTATTATGAATATTATACGTATTATTCATCATTACCACCATCATCTTCAATTGATCGATGATTATCAACTATGACAGAATATTAAACATATTATTATTATCATTTACATTATTATTATTATCACCATAACTAAAATTAGTCAATTAATACCAATAATAATAAGAATATAAATAATATTTATATTTATTATTATACAATAAGAATAACCATTATTACTATTATTAATATCTCTATTTATAGATTTACTGTTATTATCAATTAGTTATTATTATATAAATCAGAATTTTGAACAAATATTATATGATCATCACTATTATTTATTATTATCATTTATGATGGTAGTTATTATTAATTATTATAAATATTGTGAATAAACAAAAATTATTATTATTAATTTTCTATTATTATAAATTTAAATTAGTTGCTGAAATGAATTAATTTGATTATTATTGATCATTAATTAATTATTATCATCATCGATTATTATTAATTATAACAAATAATAATTATTATAATAATTTTTTTAGGCCTACTAACTCTCATTATTATTACTAATGATCGACAACCGCAATGAATAAATAATTAATAATAAGAAAATTAATTATTATTATTATAATTATTATTATTATACATACTACTAGTAATTATTATATTATTAATTAATTATTAATTAATAATAATAATAATAATAATAATAACACATTTCAATTAGTAATTACTACCCATAGTAGTTATTAATAATAAGAATAAATCATTTTTTCCTTATTATTACAATTAAGAAAATATTCATTATAAAATTAAATAATAATAATTATCATCATGTTGTTGTTATTATTAATATATTTTTCTCTCAAGTTGTTATTAATTATTTAATTGGAAAAACCACATCACATCATGATCATCATCATGAGTCATGCATCTGATGATTAATCATAATCATATCATGATAACAGCAATAACTGACATAAAAAAAAATACCTACGTTCCTAGGACATGATCCTTTTTTATATCATATCTTTGTGGTCCCACAAGTGGTTTGTCGCCTTTGTCACCTTTATCCTTTTTCTTGTTGAACAAAGGCATTCTTCGCTGTTACCAACCAAGTCAAATTACGTTATTAATATAAAACAACAACCATGTTATCGGAGAGCTTTTATAGCCTATGAATAGAAAATGATAGGAAACTGTAGATCGAAAGACATGAAAAATTTACGAGACTTAGAACAACAGGCTAGAGGTCACCCGGTCCCGGAAATCATCAAGTTGACCAATAGGGTCTCAATGAGAAGATGGAAAGTAGGAAGACAACTGCGACTGACAGAATAACATAAGTAAAACTCCTAAATACCATGCAAAGAATAATTCAAACTGCCATCGCTCGACTGCAAACAAACAAACAAACGAGTATATATAAATGCTGTTGGTGTAACAAAATAATACCACATCTGGTAGGCCATTTTCTGACAGCCTCAGCTGATTTCATGGATAATTAGTTAGATATCTATGAATTCACTATCAATTTATAATCTTTGAATGAGATGGTAAGTTGATAATTATGTATTGCTTTGATTAATTGTAGGAAACATTAAATAGCAAACATATGTGTGTTTTAGTGGTGAAAGGGAGAAAAAAACACTTGAAATACGCCAAATGTAACAACTAAATCAACGACAACAAAAAATAGAAGCTAGAAGAGAGGTAATGGAACAAATGTATCTATTGTAGATGTTACTATGAACTCTAAGCAAACATTACATAGTATTTAGTTACATCGATCACCGGAGTAAACATTCCTATATCTCTAAGGGTACATCCACAGCTCACCAATATTGCCCATGCAGCTGAAACTACCCAATAGAAAATAATTTTACAAAAACCAACATATTTAAATATATATATACACATATTTAAAAGTATTTCTACATGTATACTTCATTCTTAGCTGCTCGATGAGTACTATACTTTTGGTTTGAAGAGCCACCAGTAGCAATTTTTGCTACTAGACTTACTAAACAATACAAAAGTTTAAACTGAACTATTTGCTTTACTGTTTATATAACAATAGTGTCAGCATCTCTAGTGAACTCTGAGTACAGCTATCGACACCAGGTGACTAGATTGCCAAATGATCAGTAGTCGGAGAACAAAGAAATGTCTTTTCTTTTGGGATATTGTAGTCAAAGTGCTTGAGAGCCCAAGTGTGGAAAGTGCGTACAGGAAAATGCCAATCTTGGTACATGTAGGTGTGAAGGGCCATTCGCAAATCATAGAACTGAGCAAGGTGCAAATAAATCAGCTTTTGTCTCTTTTCTAAGTGAACAAAGACGTCTGCGCAAAGCACCAGTAAGTACTTCTCTGTGTTGTAAGTTTTGTCTACACAATCTGTTGAGTAGCTAGCACACATTTCTTATCAATCGACAGCACATACATCCTCAATACCAGCTAACTGCTGCTTGCAAAATCGCATGTGGTACTAGCAGGAGATAGCGTAGTATATAAGCAATACCAAATGTTGTAACAGTGAAAGTTGTCCTCTCCTGATTGAATTTTGCACCCCTTGAGAAGACAATCCCATAGTTATTAATGAGCCATATCCCTGGCGACATGTGTAGTCAGTATGATGATAGCTATGGGTGGTCCTTTTCTGCTAGAGCATTGTAGTTTAGTTAACAGTCTGCTGTAGTCGTTAGTGACATTCAACACAGCTCTCTTGTACAGTTGTATTCTTGCAGCTGTTAGTGATGATATTGTATCTGCACATCAGTTATACTAGCAATGATCGAGGATTATGGGAAAAATACATTTGATTAGTATTTATAACTAAATATTAAATGGTGCAATCCAACAGGAAGCTGAAGAGAACAAGATTACTCAGTACAATTTGGTGCACTTCTCTATCATAACCCTGACCTGAATTGTTCTCTACTTCTCTATCATAACCCTGACCTGAGTTGTTCTCTACTTCTCTATCATAACCTGACCTGAGTTGTTTTCTACAAAATAAAAACTTTACTTACATAGATTGCCACTAATAAATTTGTGAATGCTAAATGTTATTACACAACAACACACAAGAACTATTGCGTAGTTATACCAGTAGGTAACAGTGCTGATATTTTCAACCAATCATGTGCAAGCTTTTGCTAAAAAACAAGGATTCACACTCTACAAGTCATCAGTTGCTCCGCGCTTTGGTTGGCATCATCTGGTTTTTCCTGAAATTGCTAAAATCACAACTTTGAATAAACAATGGCCAGATTTATTAAAACAGCGGCTAAGGTTGCAGCAACAGTTGTTGCTACTGCAACACTGGGCCCAGCAGGTGGTGCAATTGTTGGTGGGGCACTTTTGGTTGATGCTGCTGCAGATTCTCGTAAGTATTACAAAACTACTTGAAGTTCAATAAAAGAAAAAGATTGATCTCTTGATTGTAACTAAAAAAACTGGCTTTCTAAAGTACAGTTATAGAAAGAAAACCGAATTACAGGTTTCAACATTGACATTAAATTTGCATTGCATTTCATCACCCAATGCCAGTCTGTGAGAAAAAAATTAACTTGTTAATTTTAAAGCTACAAAAATATAGATAAGAATACTTAATGGTTCTCACAATCATAAATATTATTACAATAGTTTCCTAACGCACTGTTTTTAACACGCAGTAGAATGGGGTCCTGGCACAGTAGTTTTGCTTTAGCGATGCAACCGAGAGTAGGCTAGTGGACTGTATAACTTATCACTAGAAATCACGACTTGCTTGTCTATTATTTAGATTTTAGACAGTTTAAGCAACTGATATAACAAAATTTTTGTCGTTGAGGAAGCCCAAGGAATCAATATAGTCGTTGAAGTTTTTTTTTGAAAACAATTTTGTTTTATTCACATGATAAAAATTAATTGAATATTATGCTAGTGGGTAGAGCCATAGCTTTGTATTTCACGGCTCATCGGGCTTGCCAACGCAAACTAATGAAATCGCCCTTGAACGATTACCGTGGTTTGCTTTTACAGTGCCGTTGTAGTCTTACAATTTATGGCGATGGCGCATCGTCAGTATTATATACCCCAAACTTATCAGCCGCCTTGAATGAAAAAATGTTTCTTCAGTAATTGTTAAAAATGAAGTGACTTTCGTTTTAACAGTGCTATCAGTGGAAAGCGGGCTTCCGGTTCTTTAATAATTGCTCCGCAGAAAAATCTGCTGGGACCCCATTGCCATACCTATAGTTGTAGCCGAACCACAGCCACAAACCATCAATGTACAAAAAAATATAATTACAGTGAAAGTTGTCCTCTCATAATTGAAGTTCATCTTCCTTGATGACAATCCCATTTCTCTGGCCACTTGTGAGGTTGTTATGGTGATGGCAGTGGGTGGTCCTGGTTCCAGTGCTACTATCTTGCGTAGTTGCATACTTCAAGTCGTTAGTGATGCTATTGTATTTGCACACTAGTTATACTGACAATAAAACTGTAGATGTAAAACACATTTGACACAAACCACTACTAG
The DNA here is from genome assembly GCA_945261195.1 of Cryptosula pallasiana. Classification (NCBI taxonomy): domain Eukaryota; kingdom Metazoa; phylum Bryozoa; class Gymnolaemata; order Cheilostomatida; family Cryptosulidae; genus Cryptosula; species Cryptosula pallasiana. The sequence continues at coordinate 2,678,314 of OX183137.1, forward strand.
TCATTAGTATTGTGAGAGATTTGTATAAGTATTCACCTGACAATCCCCCCTCACCCCCATACCCCCCACCCCTTGTTGTCCCCTGTCCCCCTAATCATAAGTTATGAATCCTCCCCCTTCGGTCTAAACACGAAACATCCCCTCGAGAGTGGACCCAGAAGACCCAGATGCTGTGTAGAGGTTATGCCACACCTAAAAAGCTACCTCGGGTTACCCGAGTCTACCCCGGGTCAGCTACCCCGGGCTGGGATAAAAAGAGGGTGGAAGAGGTAGCCTGGGATCTAAGCTACCTAATGCCCCAATCAGGATTCAAATCGGACAACTACGAAGCCCAGGAGAGCAGGCCAAGTACAAGCATGTCCTAATAAGGAATGGAAAAATACCAGCATGCCCTAATAAGGACTGGAAGATTACCAGCTACAGAAAAAGAGCGGCAACAAGTGCCCAGAGCAAAACACCATGTGCTCAAGACTCTGATTGGTTAACTTTGTATATAATCTTGTATGCTATATTGTGATTTGTTTGTATTTTCTATTGTATTATGTGGTTGGCTCACCCAAATAAGGGGGTGAGTTTTCCTCCCCTTCTCCTATAAAAGGAGCTTTTTGTGTGATTAGAAGTCAGAAGTCTTGTGGAGTTGCTAGCTGCCATTATATCTTGCTAAATGGATTGTGCATAAATAAAGTATTGTTAATTAAACCTTTGTCATTGTGTGTTTGGGTCTAGGACCCCGTCAGTTGGTAGCATTAATTCGGAGTGATCCCGAAGTAACCTACAGAAGTTGTTGCAGTGACCCCGTTGTGTCTGGTAGCCAGTGTAAAAAAAACTACTACAGTATTTATTACTAAATATTAAATGGTACAATTTTACAGGAAGCTGAAGAGAACAAGATCACTCAGTACAATTTGGTGCACTTCTCTATCATAAATCTGACCTGAGCTGTTCTCTGAAAAATAGAAACTTTATTGAGTTAGATTATTGTTTGAGCTGTTTGACCCTAAAGACGGGTCTCATAATTAGAGCTTGTGTGAGCAGCACCCTATACCCATGCCCTCCATTACGCCGGCTACTCTTGCGAAAAAGCAGAGGGCGATCTTTTACTAGCGTGACTCCATAGTTATTACGGAGAGTGCAATCAAACTAGGGACCACGTTGTTTTTATGCCCATATCCGACCAGGTAGAGCATAGAAGAAGCCAAATATCTGGCTCACAGATATCCGTGTTGGGAATCGAACCCTAGTCCTGGATTGAAGTGCAAGCACTTTAACCACTAGACCACACGTTCCCTCTCTGTTAATCCTTTATCAATGGCGTCTTTAAACTTCATTTGTTAAATTACTTTTCTAAGAAAAAACAGTTACAAGTATTTTTGGGCTCAATAAGCTGCAAAACAAACTTACCCTGATAGAAACCTCTGGAGCATAAATATTGTGCAACCTCTGTCAGTAATCTACAAATGTGTCGTTTGTCTTTTATATATTATTGTAGACAGGAATGAGAGGACTCTTGTGGTAGCGTGCAAAGACTTACCAAAACAGGTGCAAAACTTCAAATGTTTGTCACTCCATGAAAATTTGACAAACTTTGTGTTGTTCGAGTTTCTTGTGGTAAGAAAGGCTGTGATATTATTATAAAAAGCTAAGCTTGCAAAACTTGACATTTGCACTTGAGTGGACCACCACTTTGACTTCTTTCTCTAAGCCTAGTCTTATACAGTATCCGCTAGCAAGAAATATGCAGGAAATAATGCAAGTATGCAAGAAATAAACTTTTAACTATAGACAAAATCTCAGCCATCTTTTTTAATCAGCAAAACAAACTGTATTGGCAGACTCATGAGTAAGTATTGGTATTCGAATCAATAGAATAACCTGCTGACGAAACAAGAAGGCATAAAATAAAGCAAATAGTGAGGTGACTAAGATGGATGACAAAGAATGCAGAACGTTTTTAAAAAAAATTCTTGTTTTGCTTCTTTGTTACTTTTTATCGTTTGCTAAATGCTTAAGAAAACATATGTTGACATTATATATATACTATTACTTGATTACTTTGAATACCATCATTGAAGGCGCGTAATTGTTACTGTTGTTAATGTGGTCCATTTTGGTAGCTTAAGTTTTTTTTTCTAGTCTCTATTCTGTAGAACTTTTTAGCCTGTGAAATCTTCTCGACTCTAAGCTAAAGCTTTTATGTTGGGTATGAGTGAAGTAGAAAGTACCTTGACTGACAATAATAATTATTTATCTTATTTAAATTCAATAACTGTACAGCTTCACAAATGGTTTTAGGAATCATCAGCAGAGGAAGATAATAAGGGAAGGCTTCCAATTGAGCCTCCTAAGATTGTGCCTCCTAAAAGTGAGCCTCCTAAAAGTGAGTCTCCTAAAATTGAGCCTCCTAAAAGTGAGCCTCTTAAAATTGAGCCTCCTAAAAGTGAGCCTCCTAAAAGTGAGAGCAGTAAGAACATAGGTGAGTTCTACAACTTATACAAAAATAAAACTTTGGGGTTCACAAAAAAAATTTACTCAACTGCCAATCACACATGAACTATGAAATACGAGTTTAATGAACTTTCTTGCAGGAGCAGAAAAGCCTAGAGAAAGCCAAGCACAGAAGCAGGTAAATATACAGTTTAGAGATATTGTTACAAACCAAAAAGTAAAGTTTGAATCCCGACCCATTCTTTGTGTGATTCTCTGATTGCTGGACTCAGAGAGGTTTTGCAATATACAGTATTGCTTTGGTGTATTTTGGACCATGGTGTCGTGTAGTATTCAGTATTCAGTTCGAAATCCACCATAATTAAGCCTCGCAAGAATTGTAGGAGCCAATAAAAGGGGGAAATAATGATACAAAGCCTCAATCTGAGCCACCCAAAGCTGAATGTGATATGAACTCAGGTTAGTTCTACCATGTTTGAGTAAGGTTGGTCTGCATACATGTCGTTGTACTTTGAGTTCTACATTGGTGATGGTTGATTATAGAAAACGTGGACACCCTGAAGATTATTGGTACTGGAAGAAGTTAAACTAAGTTTGACAATTATGTGTATTTCATGATGCTCACTTTACGCGATGTAGCAACTTACTAAAATACTAGTAACAACTATGATGTATATGGAGGTGTAGCATGAATTAATTGTCATTCGTCACCTCTCGAAATCAAGTTGTATTTCATGAAAAATGTAGAAAATTTTATTATTTTCAACCTTTATTAACAGAAAAATTGGACCCCCTTGTTTGCTGTGACTATGTTTGTAATTAAAACTTTTCCACGATCATTTACGATCACCAAAAGTCGGCAACTTCAAACAACATTGGTGTTTGCAATATACTGTACAGGCTTCCACTACAGTCATAGTAAACAGCAAACAACAAAAAGCTCACACCTGCAGCAATGTAAAATGTGTGCAATAATTAATTGTGATAAATTCTTTTTGCAGCGCCAAATGAGCCATCAAAGAAAAGCCAGGAGCAGAAGCAGGCAGTAGTGGAGCCGAGCGCCATTAAAGCCCACCAGAATGTGGAAGTCCACACACAATCATGTGTTTGTGTAATACTTTAATTGCCTAGTTCTAGCTGGCGCAATTAAAACATTTGTAACTCAAAGAGTATTTATTTTAATATGATACTGCCCTTCTTCAAAGGTTTGACAGCTTGTATTCTTTTGACACTCAATCAATGAAAAACAAGATGGCTGGACACATGTCAGACGTGTATGGTATGTTAACGCATGTTTGTCGGTCGTTACAAGCACAATGTGTAGCGGTATAGAGCCTTTTTGAATAGTTGAAAGCAACTTTTATTATGAGAGTCTAAAGATTTTACAGCAGCAAAAACTTATATAAGACCCCCTCTGTTGCATAATACAATGCTTCAGCACACAACGTAACCAGTAGCAACAATAACACAATAGCAACCACAACAAAATCTGGGACACAGAGACTACCAGAGGGGGATTACCCATTTAAAACAATAGCAACCTAAACCATCAAACTTTAGTTTCTTTGGTAGAAAGAGGGTTAGATATATTGTCAAAAATGAACTGCTGTGAAATGTTGAGGAAACATTAGTGTAGGGAGTGATCATCTGCTCTGATGTTATTTTTGTATTTTATATAATTAAAAAAAAAGAATCTACGTAACTCAAACCCAAAAGAGCATTATCGCAATAAATTGACAGTGTTTCAGTGAAATGAAAACTTCAAAGTTTACAAAAACTACTTTCTTGTAGTGCTTTATTTCTAGTTCCGTGGAGTTGCAAAAAAGAGTAAAGAAAGAGGCTGTGGTACCTCCATACCTACTACCATGTCTGTAACATTCAACTTTTTCTGCTTTGCTGACCAGAAGAAGCTTTGCAGCTGCTTATATTGGCAGCAAAAGTTGGCTTTTTTCTAATTGCAATGTAACAACATGGCTCCAATAATATAAACAAAAAACACCAGTCAATTATTTAAAACAGTGACAGTGTATTTTATCAAATATATTTAGAAAAAATCAAATACTTTTAATCAGGTGCAGCAGAAATAAATTAAAAAGCTAAAGAAACAGCAAGCTCAGGTAGATCTTTTGAATTTTCAATATTGTGCATTTTTAAGCGTTACAAATGTGTCACAACATCTGCAATATTAAATAAGATCTGCTTTTTTAATCTACTGCGACAGCTTGGTGTACAAACAAAAATATGCTAGTTTGTAATTCTTTCTTAATTAACACAACATTTTAATAATAATGATAATTAATAGATAAATCCCGATCCAGAAAAAAATGCGATTTGCCTTAGACGCAGGAATAGCAAACACTGTTGTTAACTGAAACAGAGAAAGCGTCGTAATCCATTGATTATTGATAGCAAATCTTTTTAAGTTTCTGCCCTCAGATCATTAACAGTATTTTGATGGAACACCATTAATTTGAATGCAAATTATTGAACAATTGATTGTATTCTCTTTATTGTACTTTTATCTGCAATAAGCATCTCCACACACAGCGAGTTGCGGCCAAGAATTTGGCACTAAGAGAGAAGTTTCCCACCCGCAATCTGTTGCTGCACTCCACACACAACAATTATGTACATGACGGTTCTCATCGGCAGTTTATATTGAATGCATGTACAGTCACGGCTGGGAAAATCATGGTAGGAAAAAGTGGATATGAGCAATCCGCATTTACCAATCAGCATCGGGGAATAATTACTAATTGTGAGACCAGCACGCAAAAATCAAGGATTTTAGACAATCGCATCAAATGGAGAGGAACAGATTCAATGAGGGTGAAATAAACAGCTGCTTTTTACTTTCCGTGACAAAGTCGCTGTGTGTGGAGAGGCTTTTAGAGCACGATTGTGTAATCCATTACTATCCATAATGCAACCTATTTTCTCAGGCTTCTCAACATTGAATTCTGCAAGCTTCGCTATACATGACATAATTGCTGGTAGCTTAAACAGCTATGACACGTTGCCCATTTAAAACATGAGCTTATGACACTGTTTACATATGAAACAAGACTTCTCCGCACGCGTTTTAACCTTTTTGAAGAAAGTAAACGGTAACACAATATTTACATTAGTACAGGGATAAAACAAACAGTAATACAATATCTCTGTAGAGTAATACAATATCTCTGTGTAGTAATACGACTACCTCTATCACTTACTTCAATCTCAGACATGGTTATGAGCAACAACAACAATCGCTTGAAACTGAGGTGAGACTTTGATGTTGTCACTGCAGTCAAGAATTAATTACTTATCGTTTTGTAAGCTAACTAAAAGTAAACACTAAACCAGTTTTATAGGTCAAGTTTGGCTAGCATCACCGTAGTATACCGGTTTTGTAACAGCTATTAATACTATTCACCATTTTACAAGCTTCACCTCCCTTGGAGACTATAAAACCTATAGATCACACAAGCAATAGTTGAACAGCCTACATTTGTCTGTTTAACTAAGTTGTGTATCAGTATACAGCAATGAGAACAAAATGTTCCCAACACGTTTTACCAAAGATTTAAATATAAGCTAGCTCTGATATGGCTGAGATATTCTACCCAAAATTGCAAAGTATTATTATGATTGTGGTGAGTCAGTTATGAGTCAAACAACATGCAGTACGTATCAGTGCTTGTCTCAAAAGTACCCAAATTAAACACGTGTGTTTTGGGCACCATTGATTTTTCGGCAGAGAAGGGGGGGGGGGGTAATAGCTTGTAAATTATTGTTTTGCATTAAAGTCGATGACCAAATGTGGAGGAAAGACAACTCAGAATTTATGCTTTGTAAGCTGACTGAAAAGAAGACACAATGTATGAGAAGGAAATCACATCAGGTAGATTCTATTACCTGTGCTGAATTGATGTTGGTGAGAGCTTCCAAAATGCTTGAGAAATGACTAAACATGTTGGTGAGATAACTTGGGCTTTTTATAAACTGTTGTACATTCAATAAGGTTGTTACAATTGTTACAAAAACCTTTGGAGTGAAGTTTCTCTGAATTGTTCTTCGGCGTTATGCTTACTTAGACAATCAACTAAGATTGCAACTTTGCCTGTCCTGGGCAATAGATGGCCATTAACTGTTTCTAATGTCCTTTTATAACAAGTTGTTTCAACAATAATTTTCTAACACTACTTAGTTGTCATCTTGTGATTTGTAATCCTTTACGTCTCTGCACTGCACAGAAATTAGTAACGTCAATTGAGTCATTTTCTTCTGGAGTTGTCTTTTCTATGATAGCTTTATTTGCCTGATTGGGTTTGAGGCCGACAAGTTTTCTTTTCATTTGAACTTTTCAAAACGCAGCAAGCTCAAATAAACTGCAGGAATTTGAATGTAAAAAATGAGACAAAAACTGAAAACGCACAGATCTGAATGAAATATGGGGCAGTTGAACAAATGTTCTGATAATTTTGTTGACGCATTAAATAATGAAGATATTCATGTGTATATGAGAACACAAACTGCTAAACTTGAAAGAGACTCCAGTTGTATTACGATATGTGTGAACCATTATGTAATGCAAGATGTCACATACTTCTGGCAGGTTCTGACAAAAAATACATCAGTTGCTTCCCCAAAATAATACAGCATCAATTCTGTCAAAAATTTGTCTCCTCAAAGTAAGACAACTCTGCCAACCAAGTCAACCAAAATTTAATATGCTTTTGTCAAGCCAGTCGCTGCTGTAGGTGTAAATCGTGAAGAAAAAGACACACTCACTTTTTCTGTAACATCAATTTTCAAGTTTGGATTTTATTGACAATGGGTTGCTTTTGGTGACGTATCAGGGAAGAAAAGCCTTTTATGTTTTATGTTTGGGCAATGGCACAGATATCGTGTCGTTTTTTTTCTATTAAATTATAGTGTTAGCCTGAGTTCTTCCGCACAAAATTGAAACTTCTACATAGATGTATCATATTCTTGAATAACTGCTTGACACAATACAATGAGATGGGTAGTTGATGTTTGTTTACATTGAAAAAAAAACAGTGCAAGTTACTCACAAAGTGCAACAAGCGGATTCGCAAGCAACTATGGCGGGTGGACCTGTGTCTGAGGTAGCTCTTTGTCGTGCAATAACAGCAGCTGCTGCCATGGGATCTGCTAAGTATTTTGTATGTTCTTGTTAGTGTTTATTATATACCAGTTTCAATGTGATACAGAAACGCCTGGTGCTATATGAGGATTAATTGAGAACAAATAGAGACTGGTAAATGGGTAGTTTATGTTTGTTTACATCACAGACGCTCATAAACCGAGATGGAAGTGTTGATGCATCTTTTTAAAGTTTGCAAAGGTTTTAGCAACTTTCAATGCATGTCACTTACAACGTGTAACAAATAGCTTCACAAACCAAACTTACTCAATTGTTTGTAAGATGCTGTGTTAATACTAGTAATCAATAACCGGCTAATACTGAACTCTCGTATAGCAAAATACCCAGTCCCATAGCAGCAAAATACTTCTGCTCTGGGGCATTTAGAAATGAAGTCTGCAGTTATGGGGTTTTGCTAGAAAAGCAATTTCATGAGTTTGCCATACAACAGAAAATAAGTATCCCTTTACTATAACCTGGTCTCTAGCAATTGTACAATCAAGTATGGTGGAAAATTCAGATTAGCTATGTGACAGTATTCTGCTTATATCGTATTTCTTACACACGAGTTTATTGATCGCTATTCGGTTTCACACTTTTGGCTACAGATCTTTTTTTAACAAAATCAACACTACTAATTGATAAATATGGCCCTGACTATACAATAGTCAAGTTTTTCTAACCTATTGTTTATAATTCATCATTATAATTTTTAGTTTATGACAATAATATGCCATTTTCAAAACTTGCTTATTATTAATTTCAATAAATAATAATAATAATAATCATCAATAGCAAACAACAAAAGCTCTGCCCACGATATGTAATGAACCGTATTTAGACTAGCTTAGCCTTAGCCTAGACCTTAACTTAGCCTTTGGTGTTCTGAAAATGTTGAGTAAAATAGAGTTCCTTTTGCTTTGCATGAACCAGGCAGATACAAATCTAATCCATAAGTTTGTAGAAAGAGAGCGAAAAAACTGTAAAACATGAGTAAACCAATAATATTCTCATAACCCCTGGATACAGGTTGACAGATATTTTTGGGCTATTTTCAGGATCCTTGTCTTAGGCAGTCATCTAGAACCTTTCCATTACCAATCATTACCAACCATGTATGGCTTCTATGCTGGCCCTGCACTATGTTTTGTGCCTGGGTGGCAATTTTAACCCCATTGAGCACATGTTATTGACGCTTCTAAAGGTAAGGCAGGGAGACTGGTTTTTACTGGCACCTTATGCCAAAATCTATGACAATAATTGCCTAGAAGTTGAAATTGCCTGACTGAAGAAACCCTGCCTCACCTTACACTCCTACCCTCTGCTGAATTGCCCACCATCCCTCCCTTGAGGACTACAATATCTAGGTAATAACTTCATAGACTTGACAATATGTTGGTAAGAACTTTACAGTTTACAAAAGAACTTTGCATATTGCGGTAGATTTTGGTGCACAGTACCTGTGGAAACCTGTACTTACCTTGAGAGCACCAACCCTGAATATGCTAGAGAGAGTGAAGTGCCATCTCAGACCTAAAGGCAGGATGCTGGTCCGGTGATACAACTTTCTGTGCCGGTGGAACAGCGTGCAGGGCCGGTATTGGCGCTTACAGGGTTGGTAGTGACCCGGTATTGACCTGTTATGTGCATGCCAGGTTAGGACAAGATGGCTGTCTTAGTAGAGGAACCTAAGAATAGCAAGAAATCTTTCACCTTTTAGATGGGCGAAATCGGCAACCCCAGCCTAATTATAGTCCTATGACTGGCAGAAGCATCCTAGTGGACAGTGGAGAAATGACTCGATCCTCTCATATTATTTACTGCATTGTTATTGGTATAATATTTATATATATCTTTCTATTGGTCTAATTGCTTCCTACGCATGTATCGTTATATCTAATATACAAATAACTTCTTGCCAGCTTGCCTATATAAAGGCTGGATCGTTTGCATTCGTTCATGTACTACCAACCACTCTAGAGAATTGCCTCCCTAGAAGTTTTTATCCAGCTATAGAGCCATTTAGCAAGCTGACATTTTGTGTACTTTGTATGAGCCGTGGGCTCTATGGTCACCAACTGATCCGACAGTAAAGGGTTGCTAGTTGTCACTCTCATACCGGCAGTGTCTCTTTTGGAGAGAGGTAGATTACTCGAGATTGGTGGTATTTTGTGAAAACCAGACTGAAATCCACTATAATATCTTATCAAATCGGTCTCCTCTCGGTTAAGCCTGAACTTGACTTTGTGGCAAAACCACAGCAGGTGCACAGACAAGCTTTTTTTATTAGTGAAACGAAAGATTTTTTTATACTGAATGAAGTTTTTATAACTTTTTCACCCGAAACCAAATGAGAAGCCAGCGGTATCTAAGAGATTGATGAGGGTATTAACATAGGTGGGTATCTTCTGACAAATGTGAGTAGGAGATAGGGAAAAGAATCTTCTCTGAATCTTCAGCATCCTGCTAAACATCATTGATCCAAATAAGGAATTATACGAAAGTGAATATTTTACAAACTAATTAATCACATACATGCAGGAAGCTTTTCATTATTGTTCAAGGGTCAGAGAGTGACAATAAAACATATATCGGCAACACTTGTATATTAGGAAAAAATTGATAGTAGTAGCTCACCCCTGCTGATTATAGCAAAGTGTTTTGTGTTCGGAAAGGCTTCTATAAAACTTTCCATTTGTGTTCACCGGTTGTAGAGGCATCTGTGAAAGTTTCTGACTCATCTGAAGAAGCCTCCCTGGATCAGGTAAGAAAGAGCATGCTGAGACATTGTGACATAGAGTGGTGCACTGTAACATTCCCACATCTCTGATGGCTCTTCAATGTAATGTGTATGACATATGGCATTTTGAAAATCAGTTCTCTACCTATCAAAAACATTTCGGTAACGTAAAACTTGGTGAATTATTTTTTTTACTCCAATGATAAAAGCAACTATACACATTGCACCATATATCACATACATTATATTGTGTTGTAGTGGACCACGGCGCTCTACTATAGTTCCACTATAAAAATCTCTTAAAATAAACCTCTCATTTGCTGACACAGCTACACAATCAACTCCGCAGGAATGATTGCTATTTTATTACCTCTTTACCAAGAAAATTGTACCTCCACTCCCAAAACGTTGGTGAACCTTTGGCTCAGGCATACAATGCATTGCTTTAAACTTACGAACATTTAGTTGCTTTACCTTTTGCCACACTATGGATTGAGTAGTAAGAGGCAATACATAGTAATGACCAAATGGGTAAATGCAATGAACATTACAAAAGCTCAACTTTTATAAGCAGAATTACAGGAAGTCATTAACCTATGTAACCCAATCACGAACAAGATTAGCCTGAGTCACCAAACTATAATTCCGATTATAACTACTAACCAATAATAAATAGCATTGTAAGTATAAATACAAACAACTAATACAAAAGACATAATATGAAAGGCATATGGGGACCAAGGGTAGAAAGCACAGTTTATGGTCTGCTAACCATTTCAGATAATTATAAGGTGCCACTTGACGTTTTTCTTGGTTCTCAGGTTTTGGATGCCTTGGCTTCACAAACCTCCCCATCCGAGGATGGTCAAGTAGTGGTAGATAACAATATTTAAGGTTAGGTTATATATGTGTATAATGTAGCTATTAGATTTGTGTACGAGTGAGCTAGAGGGCAGCTAAGGGATAGCTATGTGTGAATAAGAAAAGGGCATTTTTGGAGTAAACATTCATGGTGTTGGTTGTGCATTGCTGTGCCGTCTATTTATATCTAGTGAGTAATCCAACAGGCTTCTCTATCTTCTTATCATCCAATGGCTATGTCAGTTATCTAGTTGTCTGCTTGGGGTGGCACTTATGTTCGGGATATCTGATATTGTATTGTGGTGGGGTATTATTTTCTATATATTTTATACTAGCACACTTTTTATTATTAATCTATTTACCGTATATGTTCTACACCAGTGTGCAGACAGGTCTGTCTGATGCCTGAGAGCCATCAGGGCAATTAAAGAGTTCATGACTCAGACGAAGTATACAGATTTATATAAGAAAAATGACTTTAAGGTTCATCCTCTACTGAGCAATACAATAGTATACACAACACAAAACTCCAAAGGCTTTGATAAACAACAAAAGAGTTGCTCCTTTTTTAGGAGAACAACAGGAGTACTCATCCCTTTATAAGAGGGGAGACAATCACATACAATCATAGATAATTACAGGAATAAAAAAATACATCACAATTGAGCAACACTAGACATAGCCAATAAACTAGAAGCATTTGGTGCAGTTTGTCTTTCTCCGATATAGCCAATCACAGTAGGGGAAACTCTCAGGTTCATATATGGTCAGCCAAGTTCTTTAAGCCGTGGCCACACACATCAACGTTTTGTCGTTATGCTGGAAAAACGCATTTTTTTGCAGGTGACATTTTATTTTACGAAAAGACGCTCAAATACGTTGACCAACATGTTGGTCATAAAACTTTTTTGTTTGGCACTTGGTGATTGGACAGTTATTATCAGATAACCGCTTTTGATTGGATAGAATATAATGATGAATTTTGAAAACTCCAGTGGACTTTTTCATACTGCAACCTTGACCTGGTTATTACTGATTGGCTGATGGCTCATTCTGTTACTTCTACCAAAGAGGGTATTTTTTTTATTTATTAACCAGTTATTATTATACCCAGTAATTATTTATTATTGCTGATAAAATGATTTAATTAACATTATAAACAAATACAATAGTTATTTAATTATTACAATTTATATTATAATAGTTATTAAAATGATTGTTTATAATAGCATACATACCCTCTTTACCTCACTGGACAATCAGTAACATTACGGTGATCAAACAAATGTACTTGTAGCCACCTACGGTTGGTTTATCCTGCGCTTGATAGACCCGGATGCTGCTAATAAAGCAGGCACAACTGTGTTCAGGCAACCGGCCTCACAGATATCACAAGATTTAGGGTAGCAGTACTTTATTACCACTAATGAAACAAACAATGTCTAATTGTACGCACAGAAGTGTATGCTTTGCACAAGTACAGAATAAGAACGGTTAGTAACTATAAGCAAGGATTGAGTGAAAACTCAACATGCAGTCCACTTGCTAGTCACGCCTGAGTCCTCTGCTGTCTGAGCGTCTTGTCCCAAAGCTGTCTGTCAACTCCTCTTTCGAACTCCTCTAGAACTGAAGGGCTAGGTGGAATGCAAGCGTATTTATAAGAGGTAACAAATCAACTAATAAAATATACATGATTGGTTAAATACAATACCCCCAGCGAGGCACAAAAAGCAATAACAGGCTGGCACACTAATAATGAGTAATAGCTATAGATAGAGGCAATGTAAAAGAAGCACTAGAGGCGAAAATCCTTCCTGAACTTGGCAGCGGCAGTTCAGCTGTACTCTGTGTGTATCCAAGCGTAGCCATCAGTGGGTAGTCTTTAGGTAGAAGAGATGAGTATATATTAAGCCTGGTTCACATACATCGTAGATGGCTCGCAAGTGATCGCGGATCCCTCGTGCGACGGATCCGCGATACATGTTCACATAAACTTGGCAAACCCACGATCGCAAGAAGTATAATCACTCTCTTGACTGGGAGGTAATTAAATCTCGAAACACGTCTTCACTGACCAACGACTATATACATACTAAATGAATTATCGTTGTTCAATTTACACCAAATAATTTATTATTTTTAAAAGTTATAAAAGTTTTTTACATTTTTGCTGATATTATCATTAAATGTTATTCCATATTTTTTAATTAAACTTTCAATTGTTGTTCAATGGTGCATTATCATTTTTTTACCATCTCTTAATATAAAATTTTGAATCTAAATTTATAATAATATGCTAATTATGCTATTATATAAAAATTTAAAAAAAATATATATTTATCCATTTAAATCAACTATCACAATATTTCACTCAGAAAATTAATAATGAATAATAATCAATATTTATAACTAAACAATAATAATTTTATTATTTATTATAATTTTTGATGGCAGTCATTTTTACATGAGTAACCTTGACCTGAATGTGGTTTTTGAAAAAGAAGTAAGAAAATTTACTTTCTATCGTACGACGGTCGCACGAAAGTTTGTTCAGCTGAACTTTTCTACGAGCCTCTACAAGTTCACCAGTTCACAAGTTCACATACATCGCAGATCCCTCGCACGAGGGATCCGCGATCACTTGCGAGCCATCTACGATGTATGTGAACCAGGCTTTAGTACCGGCTGAGATAAGAAAGCTGCACTGTGCAAATCTATTACAGCATTGCTTACCCAATTTTGTTTCCGAAAAATTGTGCTTCATCAAACATATGTGATATCTTCGTACTTTTTCTTCCAACCAAAACACACAGTATCGGTTTTCCAAGCACTTACTAAAGCGTAAGAAAAAAGTTGGGACATTACCCTCGAGACAACTTGTTACATATTTGCTGTATGAAAGCTTCAAGTGCTAAGACAAGCTTACCAAGAAGAAGTATTAGTTTTAATGCAATCCTGTTAAATTCTTGTTTTAGTTTCTCATCTCTCTCTGTACACACAGAGGATTGACAACTTATTCTAGATTGTTCTTGACTACTCAGCACTTTTCTGTAATCTGCCACCACTTTCTGACTAAAGAGACTTTCGAAGGACATTCCTTAATAAGCAGAGTGACTACCACCGACAGTTTGATGGCTTGGATTTTTGTGATATGCATTTGATGCAAAATTGAACGACTGCACACAAATAACAATCTAACTATGGAAAGTATACCATTGTTCTTTTTTGCACATCTATCAGTTGTTTTGTTTGGTACTTCAAATCAGACAGTAATAAATAAAGTATGTGTGTGTATTGATCAAGAAATCAATACCTTTTAATTCACTCTATTACATTAGGCAGCAGTAAAACCGTATCACGACCTCTCTCCGCTTTCTTCTCCCCAGAGATTGTTGAAAGTGATTTATCTAACAAACGCTCTTCAAAAAGTCAATTCAGATGTGGAGGCATCAAATAGATAATACATGCACATCTAATGTGAAATGCTATGACAAGGTATCCAAATTTGATGAAACCTTAACTTGCTTTAGGAATAGCTTTCTTAATGAGGCAGCAGATGTAGGCACATCGGTCATTTTACGGTTATTTGAATCTATTGTGTCAATGTGAAATAGCAATGACACTGCAATGTGAACAAGTTTTATAAAGCTTAATCCTTAAATGGGCATACAACTAGCAAAAATTTAAACACGTATGTGTGAAAGGCCATTCTCAAATAATAGCAAACAAATCAGCTGATGCTTCTTTTCTGGATGAACGAAGACATCTGCGCAAAGCACCAGTAACCACTTCTCTGTGTCGTAAGTTTTGTCTACACAATCTGTCGAGTAGCTACCACACATTTCTTATCAATCGACAGCACATACATCCTCAATATCAGATAACTGCTGCTTGCAAAGTCGCATGTGGTGCTAGCAGGAGATAGTGTGGTATGAAATATCGGTTCTTATAATTGGATATGGAGTTTCAAATGTTGTGACAGTGAAAGTTGTCCTCTCATAATTGAACTTCATATTCCTTGAGAAGACAATCCCGTAGTTATTAAGGCCATATCCATGGCCACCTTGTGTGTGGTCGTTATGGTGGTGGCAGTGGGTGGTCCTGGTCCCAGTGCTACTATCTTATGTAGTTGCATACTTCAAGTCGTTAGTGATGCTATTGTATCTGTACACTGGTTATACTGACAATAAAACTGTAGATGCAAAAATACGTTTGACACGCCAAGCACTACTAGTTATTAGTATTTATTACTAAATAGTAAATGGTGCAGTTTTACAGGAAGCTGAAGATAACAAGATTACTCAGTACAATTTGGTGCACTTCTCTATCATAACCCTGACCTGAGTTGTTCTCTACTTCTCTATCATAACCCTGACCTGAGTTGTTCTCTACTTCTCTATCATAACCCTGACCTGAGTTGTTCTCTACTTCTCTATCATAACCCTGACCTGAGTTGTTCTCTACTTCTCTATCATAACCCTGACCTGAGTTGTTCTCTACAAAATAAAAACTTTACTCACTTGGATTACCATTACCAACAGATTTGTGAATGCTAAATGATATTACACAACAGCACACAAGAACAACAACTATTGTGTAGTTATACCAGAAGGTAACAGTGCTGATACTTTCAACCAATCATATGCAAGCATTTGCAAAAAAAGATGTGCTAGTTATTTATAGTCCTTAGAGTCATCAGTTACTCTGCACTTGGGTTGGCATCAACTGGTTTTCACTAAAATTTGTTAAACGCATAACTTTGGGTACACAATGTCTGGATGGGTAAAAGCAACAGTAGGAGTTACAGCAACATTAGGGGCAACTCTAGTAGGTGGACCTGCGGCGGGTGTAGCTGTGGCTGGTACATTTTCTGCAGGTACTGCTGCGGAATCTGGTAAGTATTTCATTGGTACTTCAAGTTCATCAAATGAAAACAATTAAATGCTTGATGGAAATTAAAAACTCTTGAATAATTGCATGCAAGGATATGGTATCTTCAAAGATAAATTTGTGTTGCATTTTATCAGCTGTTACCATTTTATGAAAAAATAATGTTTCAATCCCTAAGGTTTAAAAAGATAAACAAATATAATCGACGATTTTCAAATAGTGTTTAATATTACAATAAACAAATAATATTGCAATAAATTTTCTAACACTTTTTATTGTATCGTATTTATATCCATAGCTGACCAACTACCACGGCGACGAGTCAACAATATACAACAAACAGAGAACAAGATCAACATCCAAAACAACATAGGTATATATACAGTAAGCTCAGTGATCAACTAGCAAACTTGTTTGTGGTGTTCTGCTAATATTTTATCAATGGTGTCTTTAAACTTTATTTATAAATTTACTTTTCTAAGAAAAAACAGATCTAAGTATTTTTGTTTGGGCTCAATAAGCTGCAAAAGAAACTTACACTGATAGAAACCTCTGGAGCCTAAATATTGTGCAACCTCTGTCAGTAATCTACAAATGTGTCGTTTGTCTTTATCTATTATTGCAGACAAGAATGAGGAAAATGTGATACCATGTAAGAACTCAACAAACCAGGTGAAAAACTTCACAAGTTTGTCACTCAATAAAGTTTGACAATTTTTGTATTGTGTGCGTTTGTTCTGATGAGAAAGATTTTGATATTATTATATAAAATTAAACTTGCACAACTTGACATGTGCACTTGAGTGGACCACTACTTTGCCTATCAGCCAGCAAATAGGCAAGAAATAAACTTCTAACTACCAACAAAATCTCAGCCAATTATTTTTAACCCTAAAACACTGCATTGACAGTTTCCTAAATAAGTATTGGTATTCGAATCGATAGAATAACCTGCTGACAACTCAAGAAGGCGTCAAAAGAAGCAAATGGTGAGGTGACTAATATAGATGACAATGAATGCGGAACATTTGTAAGAAACTTGTTTGCTTCTTTGTTACTAAATGCTTAGGAAAACATATGTTGACATTATATATATACTATTACTTAATTACTTTGAATACCATCATTGAAGGTGCTTTCATTGTTACTGTTGTTAATGTGGTCAATTTTGGTAGCTTAAGCTTTTTTTTCTAGTCCCTATTCTGCAGAACTTTCTAACCAGTGAAAGCTCCTTGACCCTCAAGTGAGAAAGCTCAAGCTTTTATGTTGGGGCGAGTTCAAGTTGCTAGCATGAATGAAACAACCTTGACCTTGACAGCCATTATATAATTAATGATCTTATTTAAGGTCAATAACCGTACAGCTTCACAAATGATTTTAGGAATCATCGGCAGCGGAAGATAATACGGAAAAGCTTCAAATTGATCCTTGTAAAATTGAGCCTCCTGAAGGTGAGAGCAGTAAGAACTTAGGTGAGTTTTACAACATATACAAAAATAAAACTTTTGGGTTTACAAAAACAATTTACACAACTGCCAATACCATGAAATGAGAGGTAAATGAACTTTCTTCTTGCAGAAGCAGAAAAGCCTCAAGAAAGCCATCAAGCACAGGAGCAGGTAAATATGGAGTTTAGAGATCTTGTTACAAACCAAAAAGTAAAGTTTCAATCCCAACCCATTCTTTGTGTGATTCTCTGATTTCTGGGCTCAGAGAGGTTTACCAATATATTGTATTACTTTGGTGTATCATGGACCATGGTGTTGTGTAGTATTCAGTAGAGTATTTGAAATCCACCATAATTAAGCCTCGCGAGTATTGTAGGAGCCAATAAAAGGGGGAAATAATGATACAAAGCCTCAAACTAAGCCTCCCAAAGCTGAATGTGATATGAACTCAGGTTAGTTCTACCATCTTTGAGTAAGGTTGGTCTGCACACATGTCGTTGTACTTTGGGTATCACGGAATGTCTTACAATTCCTATGAAGTTCTACATTGGTGATGGTTGATTATAGAAAACTTCGGACATCCGGAAGATTGTTGGTACTGGAAAAAGTTAAACTAAGTTTGACAATTATTAGTATTTCATGATGCTCACTTTATGCGATGAAGCAAATTACAAAAATACTAGTAACAACAATGATGAATATGGCGGTGTAGCATAAATTAACTGTCACTCGTTACCTTTCGAAATCAAGTTGCATTTTATGGAAGATGTAAAATTTTTTTATTATTTTTATCTCTTTCTAAAGAAACATGAAACAAACTTATTTACTGTGACTTTTCTCATATTTAGGAGCCATTTATGAACACACATATCATAATGTGCAGCTTTGCCACAATTTTTACAATTGCCAAGAGTGGGCAACTCCAACACTACTGGTGCTCATAGTACATTCAGTTGAGCTTCCACAACAGGAATGGAGATCAGCTTTTGATCCTACGCAGACAACAAAGAGCTCACACAAGAGCAGCAATGTAAAGTTTCAAGTGTGGAACAATTAATCTACAAAAGTTTTTCTTGCAGTGCTACGTGAGCCATCAAGGAACAACCATGAGGAAAAACTGGCAGAAATGACGTCTAGCAACATTACAATCAAGCAGAGTGTGAAGGTCCAAAAGTCCGTATCGTATGTTTGTGTACTCCTTTAATTGCCTAATTCTAGCTGGCGCAATTAAAACATTTGCAACTCAAAAGTATTTATTTAAATATGGTAATGCCTTTCTTCAACGGTTTGACAGCTTGTATTCTTTTGACATTCAATCAATGAAAGACAAGATGGCTGCGCACATGTTAGACGTGTATGGTATGTTAACGCATGTTTGTCGATCATTATATGCACAAAGTGTAGCAGTATCGAGCCTTTTTCAAGTAGTTGAAAAACCACTTCCTTTAGCAGAGACTGAAGTATTTTACAGCAGTAAAGAAGCTTCTATAACACCCCCCCCCCCCCCGTTGTGTAATACAACGCTTTATTATACAAGGTAACCAGAGGAAAATACAGAGACTGCTGGAAGGGGATAACCCATTTTAAACAATAGCAACCTAAACAACCAAACTTTAGTTTCTATGGTAGAAATAGGGTTATATAGTGAATTTTACTAGTCATCATAAGTGATCACTACTTTCTAAGGCCCCCTGATAGCCTGCAGGCTTCAGGCATGTCTCCTATAAGCAATTAACAAGCCCGGTATTATTTGCAAGTAACCTATCTGCTCATACAAGCAATAGAATCATTATTTTACTATAGCAGCGCAGGGTCCGGCCGGCCCTGGGTAGCTATTCCGGGCTGGCAACAAGATGGATGGCATAGCCTAAGGAAGGAAACATAGCCCAAGGATCTCTAGGACCTGAGTTCAGGGGATTATTACCCTCAGAAGTGGAGCAACCAGGATCCAAGGCCACGAAAGACCAAGAACAGTTGGAAAAAGGAATACCAAGTTATTACTGGCTGGAATGCCCATAGACCCCACCCCTTACTTTTGGGCAACAGCTTCCTGAAACCTATTTACCTATCAATTATTGGCTAGTATTTGTATATGTATTGATATTTGTTAATTCCTGTGTTTCTGTGGTGTGATTGAAGTGTTTGGCAAACTAGGCCAAGCACTTTCTCGCACTTCCTGTCCTACAGGAAGTGAAAGGAAGTACTTGGCGTAGTTGCACAAGCATTCCAATCACATACAAGAATAATCCAATTGCACCAATGAATATAATACAGATGAATACTAGCCAATGAAATAATACCAAATTAATTAAAAAAAAACTGGTGCCCAAAAGAAAGGGGCAAAGTTTATGTTCATCTAGCCAGTAGTAATTGCTGTTTTTTTCCTCATGGAGATCTTGATCTTTTTTGCAGCCTAGGTTCCTGAAATCTTGACATCCGAGGATAGCAACAGTCTGGATATGGGACCTGAAAGTCTGTGGGCTAAGTTTTGTCTCTCAGGCTATGGCATCCATCTTGCTGCTGGCCCGGGATAGATATCAGGGACTGTACGCTAATGATGCAAGGCTGGCATGGCTAAATACTAGTTCTCTTGCTTATGTAAGCCAAAAGGTTGAGTGTAATTAATGCCGGTCTTGTTAAATTGTTTTACTGAGGCATGCCTGATGCCTGAAGGCTATCAGGGGACCTTGCTAAGTAGTGACCACTCATGGTGTCTGGTAAAATCCATCACACTATAAACTGTTGATGTGTAAGCATTCAACCTTGTCTAGCACTAACCAGTCAATCAAGCATAAAGGCTTACAGGGCTGGCTGGCAGCACAGCATTAATAAGTAACTGAGTATATGAATGGCTAGTTGTGACCAAGTAGTAACCTGCAATATCTATACATTCTTTGATATTTTAAATATAATATAAATTACAAAATAGAACATCCTGAATTGATTTGTGAGTTTTTATTGACCTCTATTCTGCTCAAAATAGCAGGTTTTTGATAAATACTTCTGATTTCACTTCTCAGCATTTAACAGTCATCCAATAATTTCTTGCAACAATTTTGCCATTTTTGCACCATGCCATGACCTTCATTTTAAGTTAAACTGTATAATTTTCAAGAAATTGAAAACAAAAGAAAGTGCTTAGAGACGGATGACACCAATACTTATGAATCAAAAAAAATTTCAGCTTAATGCTGGAGGTTCTGAAAAAAAAATGCTTCAAGTTATTTTTGCAACAAAGTACTGCAGAGCAGAAAAGTCTCATGCATTTCCTTGCTGACAGTAAACTGTACACATGTATGTACCTTGGCATATTGAGTGTATAAGCATCAATATCAAAGCTCATTATCTTACTATTGATACATATTGATGTTGACTGTAAGGGAAGGGTAAATCCCCGGATATCTGGATGGACTACAATAATATCAAATGGTGAATTATTGATTATTTTGATTAAGCCCAAACCCTGCACAGAAAAAATCCATATCTTAAATTGTAGTAAACACATTCTATGAGCTGTTGACGAACATAAACCTATTGTAACCATTTTTGGTTGCTAAGGTTTTGGTTTGTTTGTTGGAAACTCATGTTTGGCTTCATACAAAACTTAATGAAGTACAAAGATCTTTTATTTTTTGCGTTTTGAGCAACAGACAATAGCATCGATTTTATCAAGCTTCATTGCCTGCTAGAGAAACGTAGCAAAGTCAGCCTAAAACAATAAACAACAAAATCAACAAAGCTTCATGATTTATCCTTTTCATTTAAAATTAAAGTGAGTAGTTTCTTTGCTGCTGCTATCATAATCTTTTGGCCACCATTATTAAAACAAAGCCACAATATATCCAATGTAAAAACTAGCCTCTCTAGCATAATAGTAGTAGTGTTATAACTTTTGGTTAACAGCTCTTTGTGACTTTAAAAACAGAATACTTTTTTTAGTATATCTGATCATCTCATCTGAGCAATCCATCTCTTCGCACATTGTGTAGTTGACGTCGTAGCATTTACTGGATTTCCTAACCAACACATATGGTATTTTTGTTTCAATGATCAAAGAGCGTTCAGTTCATGAAAAGTATCAACAGATAAAATACATTGAGATGTTGTCTAAATTTTATACACATTTCTATTTGTAATAGAGCTGCTATGGAATATGGAAAAATAACATTTCAGCTCACAACCAAGTGTTTTTCAAAAGGTTGCGGAGGATTAAATAAGCATCGATAATTATCAAACAAAAATCAATCTAATGGTAATACAAAGCAGGAAATGTCCTTGCAACAACATGGATCAATCAACCAATCAAAATGAAACTGCTAGCCAAATAGCTAAATATAGATTATCTTATCATCAAGTAAATATTATAACTTATGTATGCAATGAATCACACAATAAACACAATCACAGTGGGTATATGGTAAGAGTTGTCCTTCCTATGAGGGAATAACTCGCATTGACCTAGATCTATTTCAAAACTACAGCCTTCAGGTATAGTTATAAAGCTCTAATAAAAGACACTGCTATAAATGATGGCAAAATAAGATTATGTACACAGTTACAGTCCAAAAATCATAGAAAAAAGCGGAAAATAAAAAAAGATTGAGAGCATATTACTTGTTTTGTTTTATCCACTCCTAGACTTTGCTAATTTCCTCCCTCTGTTATCCACCCCCAGACATCCCTATTGCTCCCCAAGTTGTAGCTGACACCTCATTCACTGAAGTGTGGTAAATAAAGAAGAATACCTAAATGTACCTTACCCCCCCCCCCCCACCCACTTTCAACGCCCCCCCACAACCTATTTCTCAGAACTCTCTCTACCCTCCTGTAAGTTATGTCTACAACAAGGCAGTAGAGCCCTAGCCCCTTGCAAAGTTGACTTATTGGATGAGAACTTTCAAATGGGAGTTGTGTTTCTTCTCACAATTTTCAGAAAAAACGGAGACTCAATCTGAGTTAATTAATTGGCCTATTGTGATTAAATTTTTACAATCAAGTCAGATCAGACCAAAATACAAAGGTTCACCATCCAGTTCTGGAGAGATACTGCAATTACCAAAAACAGAAGACAACTCCCCCAAGTACTGAGGAATAGAAATCGGAGATACGGAAGAGACGCAGATATTGACTGAAAGCTGGCTCTGCTGAGATGATGTAAAGACTTCTAATGGGAAGGATTAATTTTCTGCCTAAATATATGACTATGATTGGGTAGTTTTCAACTGCTCACACTTGGTATAAATAGAATTGTACGTAATGCTTATGGCAGTGCTGAGTTAGTTATTGTACTGTGAGCAGCTCTGTGTATTACTGTATTGTATATAACTACTGAAGTGCTGTTCAGTTTAACATCCGAGTTATCTCCCCAGCTGGCCATTGTCAAGTATTGTCTTGATTACTTAGTGCTAGTACCAGCGTGACTTAAATATATGCCGCATGTACATCCACCCATTGACTATCAATTTGCCCACACCTTGCCCGTACTGATAGAAAATGATGACAGGGTGTTTCCCTATTTTTGCACTATTTGCCATTTTTATGCAATTCCAGTTAAAATCGCTGTATGTGACGTCACTGTTAATCATAAAATGCTGTGCAACAACAAGAATAGGGCATTCATAAACAAATTTATTTGTATAAATACTTGCACTCCAGAAATAATTTTATTGGAAACATTGAAACTACGAGAATGATATGAGTGGTCGAATCACAAAGTAGTAACCAATTTTTTGATCTTGATCAAAGCCGGCAGCTAGCCTCAAATTAAGTGCTAACGATTGTTTTAGCACAATTTAACGAAAACCGCAATAGAAAAATCCCCAATCGGTAGGCAATCGGTAGATGTACACGTGGCTTTAGACTGAGAGAAGTCGAGGTGACTCAAACTTTGTCTGAGTGAGACTTGAATTAAGGAATCAAGTGTTTAGTTGATTGCGTACAAACTTGTGTAACAAGCATGCATTCAACTTTTGCCTTGTGTGGGCACCCAAGGCAAAAGATTATATGCACTTGTTGATAACCTCCCTCTTGTATAGTGCACCCTCCCCTAGTGCAAGTTGTAATGGCTAAAGGCAAGCAAAAAACCTTTTCAATATTTGTTATGAAAATAATGTTTTATGCATGCTTTGTAAGACTATGCTTTTTGGTTTAATTGACAACTTGGATGTTCAATTTACTCTAAACTACAGTTGATTTTGGTTGCTGCAATCTGCCTGCATCAATTGTTGATTGTGAATTATATCTTTAGCACATGTTGTACAAACTTACATTTATGTATAATTTATGTAGCTCACTGCCATGACAAAATATAATTCATAATAATTTTTTCAATATTTTTTTGTCAGAATCCCATTATCAATGCATGAAAAATGTTTTGTCATAATGTTTTATAATAAAAACTATATTTATTAAAAGGCAATAAATTAAAGCAAGTGCACTTGTACATGCTGAGTAACCAAACGTGTGAGAGATTTGGGATAATGCAAAAAACTTGTTCCAGGAAACAGCAAAATGTGTTTTACTACATTTGTATCTTTTATTTTTGGAGCAAATGCCGAGGTTCATAATTTAAACTTTTAATGAAGTCACTTGTGAAGACGAGAGCAAAAAAAATCAAGTAATATAATGTTGATGCAATGATTAAAAAGTACTGCACAAAAAATTTTGAATGTGCTGTTGATCTGCTTCATGATGGCCATGTTGATGCTGTAAAATAATGAAAAACATCGGAACAATACGCTTGTCCCCCTATAGTGATATTAAGTACCATACCTAAATACTTAAAACTAATATTATGGGCACAAAATAGCATATTATGATATTGATCATAGTGACTAATTTTTATAGTACACACTAGTGTCATAAGTAGCACTTAGCAACAGTAGGTGCTACTTATGTCACTTTCACTATAAAGTGACTCTACTCTTGTGAAAGAGAAAGAACAACTCCACCGTCAAAATTTGAAACCATTCTGAGAGTCATAATATTGTATTAGAACAGAAATAAAGCACCCGCAAAACAAAGATTTTATTCTTCATGCATCCAGTATAAAAATAAATTAGAAGGAAACATTGCTTTTGCAAAAAATACTTGGTGGATGCCATAGAACTATGGTGGGTGCTATAGAACTGTGGTGGATGCTATAGAACTATGGTGGATGCTATAGAACTATGGTGGATGCTATAGAACTATGGTGGGTGCTTTAGAACTATGGTGGATGCTATAGAACTATGGTGGGTACAATAGAACTATGGTGGGTGCTATAGAACTATGGTGGGTGCTATAGAACTATGGTGGGTGCTATAGAACTATGGTGGATGCTATAGAACTATGGTAGATGCTATAGAACTATGGTGGATGCTATAGAACTATGGTGGGTACTATAGAACTATGGTGGATACTATAGAACTATGGTGGGTGCTTTAGAACTATGGTGGATGCTATAGAACTATGGTGGGTACAATAGAACTATGGTGGGTGCTATAGAACTATGGTGGGTGCTATAGAACTATGGTGGGTGCTATAGAACTATGGTGGGTGCTATAGAACTATGGTAGATGCTATAGAACTATGGTGGATGCTATAGAACTATGGTGGATGCTATAGAACTATGGTGGATGCTATAGAACTATGGTGGGTGCTATATAACTATGGTGGATGCTATAGAACTATGGTGGATGCTATAGAACTATGGTGGATGCTATAGAACTATGGTGGATGCTATAGAACTATGGTGGATGCTATAGAACTATGGTGGATGCTATAGAACTATGGTGGGTGCTATAGAACTATGGTGGATGCTATAGAACTATGGTGGATGCTATAGAACTATGGTGGGTGCTATAGAACTATGGTGGGTACAATAGAACTATGGTGGGTGCTGTAGAACTATGGTGGATGCTATAGAACTATGGTGGATGCTATAGAACTATGGTGGATGCTATAGAATTATGGTGGATGCTATAGAACTATTGTGGATGCTATAGAACTATGGTGGGTGCTATAGAACTATGGTGGGTGCTATAGAATTATGGTGGATGCTATAGAACTATGGTGGATGCTATATAACTATGGTGGATGCTATAGAACTATGGTGGATGCTATAGAACCATGGTGGATGCTATAGAACTATGGTGGGTACTATAGAACTATGGTGGGTGCTATATAACTATGGTGGGTGCTATAGAACTATGGTGGGTGCTATAGAACTATGGTGGGTGCTATAGAACTATGGTGGATGCTATAGAACTATGGTGGGTGCTATATAACTATGGTGGATGCTATAGAACTATGGTAGGTGCTATAGAACTATGACAAAGTATCATTTATTATTGTGTGGTATAATTTCTAACAAAAGCTAAAACACAATCAAATCATTACAATACAACAATGGCTCAAGTAAACTACATATATAAGAACTGAAGCCGTGAATCTTTTTGCTGATGATCTCTTGCATTCATTTCATCTGATTCACTCTGACACAACAACATATTGCTGACCACCAATTCCTTTGCACAAACATGCGGTTCATGGTTTTAGCCTCAAAAAATGAATGACCATTTCTTTTTGTGTTGCGATGTATTGTGTGAATATAAAAATTCTAAAAACACGTTACATAACAAAACACCTTTCATAGACTACACAAAAACCCCACCCCCTAAACTAATCATCCAATGAAACAATCCCAAAGGCTACTAAGATAATGCAGGAGAATACAATTCCCCATCAGGGGAGAATATCAACATGTTATTCAAAGCAAAATGCACATAATTCCTCAAAATTTGACCTATAACTTAGGCTGAAGACATGAAGAATAGTGTCTATTGTTGATTGTAGAATTTTATCTGTAGTTGTACTGTGTAAGGTCTCAGTAATTAGGGATTAATGGACTAAAGCAGGTATTAAAATTTTCATTTTATTATTGTTTTCAAAACATGTGCTCCACAAATGACATTGCCTATAAGCCTTGTAGCAAGAAAGCTTGTGCACTCAACAATAATTGCCACCTAGCAGGTAATGGAGAGACAGGTTATAAAAGAAATGCATGAGCCAACAGCAAACAGTGAAGGAGGAAGAAGAACTAACAAGATAAAAAAGGAAGCAACACTTATAGTTAGTAAAGAAAGATTGATTACTTTGGTAGAAAAAAGCAGTCCTGCCGGGATGAAAAGCCTAAAAAATGAGGTGGAAGAAAGAAGTAACAATTTGACAACAAAAATGAGAGTTATAAAAATGGCCCTAAAAATGCCGGCCTACAACTTAAAGAGAACACCACAAGTAATGGCCAAAAGGAGAGACCACTATGGTCTCGAAGAGAACCATAGAAGAAGCACCGCTTAGTCATGTGCTTAGGCTGGAGAACTCTATGAACAAGGAGACAACCCCACAACACCACGTGACACCAAGTGCCTATCGCAGCATTAAACGTCACAGCCCGGGAGTCACAATTGCCCAGTTATGAAGGCAATTATGTAACAGACCGCCACCAAAGAGACTTACAAAGAAGCGACCAGCCAGTCACTGTAAATACCCCCTCAAAGCCAGACATGCTAACTAAACTCTCAAAATCAGATTTAATTATACAATTGAATACTTCTGTGTCGCTTGGGGAGCCTCTGGCCAGTGCTATTTTTGTAACAAAAGTTGAGAGGGCTCCCTACTTTAGCATGGTTATGGAGGCAACAAAACTTCCAATCCAATACATGTAGAAGTGATCGGTTAAAATAGAGTTAGTCTTGGGTTTTACTTGTTTATAGTAAATCTATGTTTATTACATACTATATACACACATGAATGGGAATATAATAAAAATAAAACAACTTTGAAGACAAATTTACAAAATATATAACTGGCTACTAACAAGCTGTAGATACTCCTGAATGGCCATAATTAACACTGTAGGCCCTATATATCACATACACGTATATACCCATACGTGTTACATGTACATATCTGATTTAATGAAAGAGTTAAAAAGAAGTCATACAACCTTGTCTCAACCAGCTTGACTACTCACTAGCTCCCACTATTTTCCATATTGGATATTTTTTTACGGAGCTTTTGCTGCTTAGATTTTTCTCCCTTAGAATTGTCATCTATCGCACTATGCCGTCCACTTTGGAGCCATGATGTGACATATGTTGTTGGCACAAATAAATCCAAAGGTAGACCCACAATATATATAAATAGATTTGCTGAGATGGTTTCCAGCGGAAGGGAGACTCGCTGCTTAGTGAGTATATCATTCATCGCTCTAAACCCGCGTTCACATTCAGCAGAACTCACAGCTAGGGTATCAAACGTTGCCTTGAGATGATTATTTTTCACATTTTTTTCTCTCCCAGATCTCATGTATTCTCTAAACTCAACCACATCTTCTCTCATGCATGTATCCTCTCCTAAACCGAGCTTTACACCAAGGTATTTTGTGCTGTCATCAGCCAATACTGGGTTTTTTATGTTGTCCTCTGTCCATCCAGAAGGATAAAGCACTTTCACATGTTCAATAAGCTCTCCAGATAGATCTTTCTCTGATGAAATGTTGCAAAACATTCGGGAATTGATGCTATCGATAATGGCTTGAATGAACTAAGTTTGTGGTATTCTCACCAAATCCTTTAACATTTTGACCGAGTTTGATCTAAGAGAACTTGGTAGTTATCTGTTGTTCATAAAACCCAGCCTTGCTTTTGAGAGATCCCAGCGCCTGCTTTGTTAGAAGAACTTTGTTTTGAACTTCTATGATGGTTGCACTATTTGATTGAATAATAAGGAAAGACGAGCTAGTTCATCCAAACAGTCATACATCAGAGCTAGGTTTGAAACAAAGTATTCAGAAGTGAGATGGCTGTGTAGACCTGTGACGGTGTTACGATCTTTAGAAGATCGGCTTTTATCAGTGCTTGTCTCAGAAAACCAGAGTAGTAATATATGAGCAGATCTCCCTACCAAGTGTTTTTTTGTGGGGTCATAATCTGGGGTGATGCAATGGGTTACGGCGTTGGATGGATTCGCCGAGTTTATATTGTGTTTTATTTGAGGGGTACTTGAGTGGCATTTGAGTGGCATTTAAGTGGCATTCGAGTTTTGATTATTATTTTACTTAATTTGAACTTATATGGTATATACATTTTGAATGTATGGCATTTAAGTTTTGATAATTTCTTTTCATAACTCGAGCTCATATAGCATCTTGAGAGAGAGGAGAGAGGAGATGTATCTACCTTGAATAAATTCATTGATTAAAAGCGAATCAATGTATAGCTATATACATTTATTACATAATAAGTAGGGGTAAAATCTCCTCATATAATATAGCTAGATACATAATTCGAACTCATATATACATTGAATGCTATAAAATATATCAGATGATAAAGTTAAATATTCATCTATTCTTTATCGATATTTATAAGGATGATGAAAGATTTTTTGTATTTTATATACATATATATATATATAGTTATAGTAACTGTGGTAAAAGAAGTCTATTATGAAGGTTTTTATTTAAGCCAAAGTAGGCTCGGTAGATACTCCATCAGAACACACTCGTCTTTTAGCATATAAATATGTGAGACCTCGTTTTATTTGGTTGTATGTCAACATTTTTTGATCCTTTACTACAAATCCTCGATTTTTACCCATAAACGACTTTTTTGTGTTCAATACATTTAGATAACTGTCTTTGTTCAATTGATTAATTCGTTTGTTCAAACCTTTTGAGCTAAACTTGTTTCCTTTTTCTCCCCAGCAGTAATAGGATTTAGAGTTAAGTGCAACAATTCCATCTCCGGTAAATTCCTCTTTAAACAGCCCAGGTGTTCTTTTTCCGTGTTTTAGTACTTTTTCACAACAGTCTTGCGTGCTCCATTCTAAACCCATTGTTTTGGTTCTTAAAAACTCATCCCTATGTTTGTCACAGTATGGGCGTGGAAACCAATCACCATATTCATTGTAAAACTCTTTTTTCATACTTGGTTTTACCAGTGTTTCTAATGTTCCGCTCAACGCCATGTATGCGCTATCTGTATCCATTTCAACATATTGGAAATCACTTCTGTCAATATATCTATAAATAAAAAGTTTGTTTCGATTTCAATTATTTGGAAGTTTTACTTACTTACACATAATAATGGTAGGGAATTAGGTTTCACTTACTTATCCATAAAGTCGTAGTAAAACTGTAGCATTCTCAGTTTAGCATACTGTAGCACGGAGAAACCCAAGTGTACTGGAACATTCATAGTTAGCTGAAATGATGGTGATACTGATTAGCAAAGTAAACTTGTGGAATATAAATTTTGAATTGCAAAATAATTGTTTTAAAACTTACTAGCTGTTTACAGGTTATGATTTCATAAAAATCATCTGCTATCTCTTCCATGGCGATAAATTTGTTTCCTCTGATACGAAATGAAGCTTTTCTGGCGCCTTCGATGAACTTGATGGTGGTATGTTTTTCTTTATCAGTGATTGTTTTTCCATAAGCAGCATTTCCTACCAACTTGCTAGTAGTAGCGAGTAATTCTTGACTAGGGTCTGCATCTCCCATTCTCCTAGCGTCTGAAACCGATGTTCCAAAAGCTTCAAAAGCTTTTCTAGGAATATATTCTATTAGCTGATAAACTTTGGTGACTTTCAATCCTTGTTTCAAGTACCATTTCAACAAAGGACTCATTAGCAATATCTTATCTCCGTACATACTTCCAACTAATGAGCGTTGAGGAGTCTTTAAAAACCCTTCGGCTTCAGCAAAGACTTTCATTTCATCGCTCAAGTGTTCTCTGGTTAACATCGTATTTTTAAAAATCGGAGGCATTTCGGAGAACTTTTCTTCCTCTTCCTCAGGAACTTCGATGTCACATTCAACAAATCCGAAGAATTCTTCTGATTGAACTCTCTCCAACACTTCTTCTTGATTCAGCTTTTTTTCAAGTATTTTAGGGTAGAAAGAATTGTAAAACGTGTTGACAAATTTTTGTAAATTTGTATGAGTTTTTACACGCTTCATCCAGTCACACTCCCAAATCGAGATTACAGTGTAACCTAATGCTCGAAGATATTCTTCATTTTCCATCGTAGTTTTAAACAGATTTGCTTTTGATTTTCTTCCAGTAGCTTGAAGCTCTTGTTCTTTAGCGTTGTTATAAGAGCAGTCGTGTCCATGCCAAAAACATCCGTGGAATTGAAAGACATGACGATTTTCAACACAGAAACCATCAACTGGTAATCCTCGCTGTCCGAGAGTAACTTCTCCTCCATTGAGCTGATGTCTGATATTGATTTTTTTTGAGAACATTTGGAACTGTAACCAGCTATGAGCTATCTTGCTAAATTTTACTGGTTCAGCGACAAAGGAGTTTTCGATTTTTCTTCTTCGAGGATAGCCAGTAGGCATTGATTGCATCATACACCATAAATAGAGCGCATTTGCATCAACTCCATAGATTCTATCACAAATCTTTGCTTCTTTTCCCAACCAATGTTCTCTAATTTTAGTTATACCTTTTTCGTGATATCTATGCATCACTAGACTTGGTCCACCAACTATATTTTTCTTTATTAGAGGATAAAGTTCTGCATTGCAGTTGTCAAGCAGACAAATTGGGAGAGTCTGACGAAACGAGTTACCAAGTTCATCAAAATTCAAGTATGTAGAGAGGTATGGAGGGGGTGGTTGAGGTGCTTTGTTAAACATCCATCGAATCGCTAATCCTGGTAAAGATATACCATCTTTTAACATATCAATCCCATGCTCTCTGTAGATTGATCTTTGTCTTTCCAACGCTTGAACAAATGGTTTTACATCCAAGTTGTTGTACCATTTTAAAAAATCCCTCATTGTCTTCATGTCGTTATTTTTCCATGCTTCTTGACAAATTATGTACTCTTCTTCACTGATATTCTTTTGTTTTAAAGAACTGTAAAAAGCTTCTCTTGGAGGTAGATGTTCTTGATTAAGTTGTTCCAAGTCTTTCATCCATTCATAAGGAAAAAATCCTTTTCCGGCTTCACATTTGTATGCTTTGAGATACATTTCATAGCTATATCCAGGAGCGATGAAGTTTGTACAATCTAAAAACAAAAAAGATCCTATTCCGATAACAGGCATCTTGGTTCCTTTTTTTATAACAAAATCAAAATCTGTGTCGGAGACATCTTTCAATTTTTGAAGCAGTTTTCCTTTCATCACATTGACATCATAAGTCTGTGAATTGAAACCTAGAATAGGGAGTTTTTTCATATAGCTGTACAAATCATCCAGAACTTTTTCAGCTCCTGTTCTACGTCTGAAACGATTTTTTTCAAAATCACTACGAAACTTTTCTTCAGCTTCTTCCAGTCGTTGTAATTCACCTTCTATCTGTTTTATGATTCGCGAAAATTGTTTTTCCAATCGGCTATATGATTCTTCACTAATATCATCCAAGTATTCAATGAACTTTCCAACGCATTCATCATCATCCCCATTATTGACAATACAACGCGGGTTGTTGAAGCCTGGTACATTTGAACAAATTGAAATACTTAAAAGTTTATGCTCATTCGTGTAAATGGTTGTGTCTGTATCTCGAACTTTTTCGCAATTAGGTAACAAACACTCTATGTCAAATGTTGCAAAAAATGGATAGTATCTCAAGGAATCATCTGACCCGATATCTATCCCGAATTGAACCTTCAGTTTGTCGAATATTGTAGCAGTAGGACTGTATTGCCCTCCAGAAAACTGCATAGTTGTTGCCTCTGAGATTGAACATCTGTGTCTTTTCAGATTCCCCAATCTATCATAACAAGTAGAACAGGTTGGACATCTGTAGGCTTTGACATATCCTTCCAAGTTTGTAATAAGACTGAAGTGATTGATATAAAGATCCAAATATAGATTCTCCTTATAACTGGAGTTTGAATTCCAAATAACTGTTGAAGTCATACCATCATTTAAAGAAAACACTGTTATCTTCAGTTGAAATGCTCGCTCCAAAAGCAATAAATCAGCTTCTGTCACTCCTTTCCCATCACACCTTTTACCACTATCACCATAGATGAAACTATGATATTGTTGTTGGTACTCCTTCACCTCCTTAATTATCGGATCTTTTGCAATTCCACCGTTTTTTTGTAGTTCTTTGTGTAATGCTAGACATCTAAAAAAACAAAGATTGTCGGTAATTCGTTTTCCTTTTGTGTTTTTTAACATGGTTCGTATGTGTCTGTTGTTAAGGAGGTGAGAGGGTAAATGCTCTGGTGGTGATCCAACTTTTCCCATTCCGAGTAGTTTGTAGAAATAAAACGAAATGTTTGTGATCAGCATCAATCTCCAAGTCGTATTTGGTCTCCGTCTCAAGCTATTTGTACGATGATCAGTCTCCATAACATCAACAAAGAAGTCATCAAGATCTCCTTCAGTTTCAATCAGTTTAGCTTTTGGATATACAGTAGCATTGTTTGATGATGAGTGAAAGTATCGGAGTTCACCATCATTTTTATTTTCTAGTATACAACCTACGCTACAGTTGACTTTTGCTCTCGAGCTCAATTGTCTCCAAACTTTTTTTAGCAATTCTAACACTCTTGAATCATGATAGTCATTTTGGTAGGTATCAGCTTGGTCTCTTGGAATCCCATCCCAAAGTCTTACATTTAAAAGTTCTATGACTTTTCCAGCTCTATGTTTCGTTTTCATAGCTCCCCAATATCTAGCTATCAAATCATCCCATTCTTCATCTTGAAAAGTTGGAGCTGTGCTATCATCAACAATACCTAGGGTTGATGCTCGGGTAGGTCTTTCAAAATTTAAATCTTCCATTTCTTCTTCTTGTTCTTCCTCTTGTGCTTCTTCCTCTTCTTCTTCTTCTTCTTCTTCTTCTTCATTTTCTATCATTGGATCATTCTCATTTTCTTCAACTATCTCCTCCACAACCGGCTCTACATCTTGAGCTATTATGCTAGTCTTTGGTGGTGAAGGCTCAGCACCAAATCCTATTTGATTGATTGTTTCATCGGGTAAACGAAAACAAATGAGATTTTCTTCTAACCATTTCCAATTGGGGGAAATTTCAGGGTTTTTTTCTTCTACATTCTCCTCCCGATAATTTGAACTTTGTCTACAATAGAAATGTTAACGCATAATAGTTGTTCTATAAAACATTCACATACATTTTATATAAAATGTAACAGAAGAAAAAAATGACTTAAACACCATTATCAATTAATTTTTAAAATGGAATTAGGAAAAAAGACTCAAACATTATTATTAGTTAAGTTTTTAAAAACTTACTGTGTACTATGACATGAATTCCCAACTCCCTCTTTTACATTAATTCTCTGATATTCTGAGTCCTGTCTACAATAAAGAGATAACGCATTATTTTTGCTGATTCATGAGATGAGTATAAGAAAAAAGCAAAAAACTACTCTACTAATGTTATTAATTTATGATTTTAAAAACTTACTGCTTATCAAAGGCTATTGTATTTTCAGTAGTTGCTGAAACTTGAAAAGTCGAAGGTTTGTCTTGAAAAGCATTTTCAAGTTCCATCTCCATTTCATTTTCATATTCAGCATTGCATTCATCATTCATGTATTCATTATCAGCGTTTGAAAAACCGATATCATTTTGATTTTTCATGAGCCATTCCCATTCCTTATGTATGTCTACATCAGTATCATCCTCTTCTGTTTCCATAGCACTATAATAACAATAAAATCATTACTTCTTAATAGAAGTGACAATAGCACATAAAAAGGTAAGTTAAATGTCTCAGCTAATAAATTTTACCTTGTGAATAAAACTCCTAGTAGTCAGTTGGTATATTATATAGTAGATGTTGAGGCTTCAGTTACTGTTGTTAGAACGAGTGATTTATTATGTGAAAGCATTACTTTTTAAGTAGACAAAAACTTAAGTGAGATAATTAAGGCGGATAATTAAGTCTTAGCTTCAATGAAAATTTTCAAATTCACACAGAAAAACTTTTAATAGTCAGTGGATGTAGTAGTAGATGTTGCTCCTCCGATCACTGTTGTAGAACTGGATGCTTTCTGTGTGAAAACAGTGGCTCTTAAATAGGTAAAGCTGCACTGGTTGAACTCTATGAATACCAACCTTCTTTATAATATAACTATGAATCAGAATTTTGTCCACGCGAAAACCAATGCTTTCGCGGGAATAAATAATTTATTTTCACGCGAATAGAAACTGTTGCTTTCGGGGGAATACAAATTTTATTTTCACGCGGATACAAACCAATGCTTTTGCGGGAATAAAAATTTTATTTTCACGCGAATGGAAACAGTTGTTTTCGCGGGAATAAATAATTTATTTTCACGCGAATAGAAACTGTTGCTTTCGCGGGAATACAAATTTTATTTTCACGCGGATACAAACCAATGTTTTCGCGGGAATAAAGACTTTATTTTCACGCGAATGGAAATAGTTGTTTTCGCGGGAATACAAATTTTATTTTCACGCGGATACAAACCAATGCTTTCGCGGGAATAAATACTTTATTTTCACGCGAATGGAAACCGTTGTTTTCGCGGGAATAAATAATTTATTTTCACGCGAATACAAACTGTTGCTTTCGCGGGAATACAAATTTTATTTTCACGCGGATACAAACCAATGCTTTCGCGGGAATAAAAACTTTATTTTCACGCGAATGGAAACAGTTGTTTTCGCGGGAATAAATAATTTATTTTCACGCGAATAGAAACTGTTGCTTTCGTGGGAATACAAATTTTATTTTCACGCGGATACAAACCAATGTTTTCGCGGGAATAAAGACTTTATTTTCACGCGAATGGAAATAGTTGTTTTCGCGGGAATACAAATTTTATTTTCACGCGGATACAAACCAATGCTTTCGCGGGAATAAATACTTTATTTTCACGCGAATGGAAACCGTTGTTTTCGCGGGAATAAATAATTTATTTTCTCGCGAATACAAACTGTTGCTTTCGCGGGAATACAAATTTTATTTTCACGCGGATACAAACCAATGCTTTCGCGGGAATAAATACTTTATTTTCACACGAATGGAAACTGTTGTTTTCGCGGGAATAAATACTTTCATGCAAAAGCATTGGTTTGTATCCGCGTGAAAATAAAATTTGTATTCCCGCGAAAGCAACAGTTTGTATTCGCGTGAAAATAAATTATTTATTCCCGCGAAAACAACTGTTTCCATTCGCGTGAAAATAAAGTCTTTATTCCCGCGAAAGCATTGGATTGTATCCGCGTGAAAATAAAATTTGTATTCCCGCGAAAGCAACAGTTTCTATTCGCGTGAAAAAAATTTATTTATTCCCGCGAAAACAACTATTTCCATTCGCGTGAAAATAAAAGTCTTTATTCCCGCGAAAACATTGGTTTGTATCCGCGTGAAAATAAAATTTGTATTCCCGCGAAAGCAACAGTTTCTATTCGCGTGAAAATAAAGTCTTTATTCCCGCGAAAGCATTGGTTTGTATCCGCGTGAAAATAAAATTTGTATTCCCGCGAAAGCAACAGTTTCTATTCGCATGAAAATAAATTATTTATTCCCGCGAAAACAACTATTTCCATTCGCGTGAAAATAAACTATTTATTCCCGCGAAAACATTGGTTTGTATCCGCGTGAAAATAAAATTTGTATTCCCGCGAAAGCAACAGTTTCCATTCGCGTGAAAAAAAAATATTTATTCCCGCGAAAACAACTGTTTCCATTCGTGTGAAAATAAAGATTTTATTCCCGCGAAAGCATTGGTTTGTATCTGCGTGAAAATAAAATTTGTATTCCCGCGAAAGCAACAGTTTCTATTCGCGTGAAAATAAATTATTTATTCCCGCGAAAGCATTGGTTTTCGCGTGGACAAAATTCTGATTCATAGTTATATTATAAAGAAGGTTGGTATTCATAGAGTTCAACCAGTGCAACTTTAGCTATTTAAGAGCCACTGTTTTCACACAGAAAGCATCCAGTTCTACAACAGTGATCGGAGGAGCAACATCTACTACACTTTCCATTGCAACTACTAGAAACTTTCTCTTTATAAAAGGTAAAATTTAAAACTTATTATTCCCTACCTAACAAAGATCAAAATTAGTTTAGCTATAATGTAAAGTATGAAATAAATAATCTTTTAGTTCCACATGAAAAGCTGAATTATATGTTATTTCTTTCTTTTTTAGAACATTATGGAGGATTTTTCTGCTTCTTACACGAATTTAAAGCCAATCGAAAACAAACAAAAAACGTTCAAAACACCCAAAAGAAAAAACTCTAACTCTGTCACAAAAGAAGCAGCGATAAAGAAACGAGCTCTTCCAAAACTGGTTTTACCCACAACATCAAACAATATGGAACAAAAACAATTGCTCACTGATGCTGACAGAGCTCTCAATATGGCCAAATCTCTCCAAAAATGGAAGGCATGTGATTTGAAAAAGATTGGAGGGTTTCTTACACTAGCATCACTTCCTGTTCCATCAGTTTTGCAAATCGTTTCTATTGAGCAGAGTACTGGTGCATACGGAAACTACTACATTCTCACTTATCTTGATAATTCAACTGGAGCGAATTTTCAGAAAGTCGTTTGTCCAAGTAGAGTAGTTGAAAGCTTCAATGTTGATAACTACCCATTACCTTTCAACATTTTGTACTTGGGTGAGATGGAAAACTCAAAAAAACCAGAGACTACTTACTACAATGTCAAACGTATCAGTACAAAACGATTAACCACAATGGAAGCTACTGCTGAAGCTGAAAAACTGAGAAAAATGAGTGAAGAAGAACTCAAACTCGCTTACGACATCGAGTATCTCAGTAATTTCAAAGATTGTTCCATTTTTGCTTACATCGAAGTTGTAGAAAGATTCATTCCTTTCCGATTCAATGGAGAAGAATCCATTGTAAATTGCATTCGCTATGTCACTGAAAAGAATGGAAAAAGAGAGACGAGAACGCTTTTACTACCAATCAGATATAACGAGGAAGCTAAAAGATGTGCACCTGGTGTGATGATTTACAAAGGAAAAAAACAGAGTAAGAATGGAAATCCTATTCCATACCACAATGTTGTCTTCATTTCTTCAACCAACGCTAGTGATTGGGAGCAATATTGCACACAAACAAGTTCCAATGAGGTGCTAACAAAAACGAATAATGAGGATGAAGTTCTTAAGGAATTCCTAGAAAACGAATTACAAGATTTTGATGAACCACTTGGTGTTGATGGTATGTAAACTCAATATCAAATGCTGACAACAGGTAGTCTCAAGCGGATAATGAATGAATAAAAAAAAAGCCTGTGTATTCATTGACATTACAAGTTGTACTGTTTTGTATTACTTACTATTTACCGACTCTAACTATATTATATGGAAAGATTTTCCCTACTTATTATACAATAAGTCTATATAATCATATAATAATTCATGGAAAAGTCTAAAGGTTCTCAGGTGATTAACTCACCAAAAGTTCCGGTTTTGCAAAACATTTGAAGATCTTCCTATCCTAAGCATTATACGAGTGACTGTACTTTTTTATCCAGTTGAAATATCTAAAAACTTCAGTAACTTAGTATTTACTGACTCTAGAGATTTTCCCTACTTATTACACAATAAATGTATATATTCACATATTCTTTCATTTTTAATCACTGTATTTATTCAATGTAGATATATTTCCTCTCTCTCCTCTCTCTCAAGATATCGTATGACTCGGAATTACAAAAAATTATCAAACCTTAAATGCCTCACATTCAAAATCTAGACATCCTATGAGTTATAATTATGTATACAATTATGTAAAAAATTATCATAACTTAAATGCCATACATTCAAAATGTATATACCATATAAGTTCAAATTAAGTAAAATAATAATCAAAACTCGAATGCCACTTAAATGCCACTCAAATGCCACTCAAGTACCCCTCAAATAAAACACAATATAAACTCGGCGAATCCATCCAACGCCGTAACCCATTGCATCACCCCAGATTATGACCCCACAAAAAAACACTTGGTAGGGAGATCTGCTCATATATTACTACTAACCAGATAGCCAGTGCGTTGTAAGAATTCCACACTGCTTTGATAGTTCTCAGACTTGAAGCAACCCATTTTATGGTGAATATTGCACCAATTTTCATGACCTGGTCACTCAGCTCGCTTGCCACATCTTGCCACAACTGTCTTTGGCTCTTTGCTGACATTGAAAGAACATTGCGAAGCTTTGAAAGAAAGATGCTGAAGTGGTTAGTACTAGTCACTGCCTTGAGACTATCATTGACAACTAACTCCAGGCGGTGTGTGGAGCAATGTCATGGTATAATATCTGGGTAGATTTCTCTCAACAACATGTAGACCACTCTTTGTTCCAAGCATATTTGAGCTGCCATCAGTGGTAAAGCCAATCCATTTCTTTGCCAGGATGTCATGAGTGAAACCATGCATAAACAAACAGGACAAAAGGCAAGCCTTTATTGCCTTTGCAGTACTTCTATCTTTCAGTTCAATGGGGTCCCGGCACAGTAGTTTCGCTTTAGCGATGAAACCGAGAGTATAACTTATCATTAGAAATCACGACTTGCTTGTCTATTATTTAGACTTTAAACAATTTAAACCGCTGATATGACAAAATCTTTGTTGTTGAGGAAGCTCAAGGAATCAATATAGCCGTTGAAGTTTTTTTTTGAAAATATTTTGTTTTATTCACATGATAAAAATTAATTGAATATTACGCTCATGTGTAAAGCCATAGCTTTGTATTTCGTGGCTCATTGGGCTTGCCAATGCAAACTACTGAAAGCGGGCCCTTGAACAATTACCGTGGTTTGCTTTTACAGTGCCGTTGTGGTTGGACAGTTTGTGGCGATGGCGCATCATCAGTATTATATACCCCAAACTTATCAGCCGCCATGAATGAAAAAAATGTTTCTTCAGTAATTGTTAAAAATGAAGTGACTTTCGTTTTAACAGTGCTCTTGGTGAAAAGCGGGCTTCCGGTTTTTTAATAATAGCTCCGCAGAAAAATCTGCCGGACCCTATTAAATCCAAGAAAACTGTGAGTGGTGACTCATCGATAGTTGTTCGGATATAACCTATAAGTGCAGCCCTAGTGGAAAGAGTTGTGCTTTCATCTAGCATGACTGTAATATTTTGCTTTGAGCTGATAACGGACTTGATGAACTTCCCCAGAAGATCAGATCAAACTCCTATATCATACAGTTTTACTAGAAATTATAGATAACTGCATACATATGTTATATTATAGATAACTGCATACATATGTTATATTATAGATCACTGCATACATATGTTATATTATAGATCACTGCATACATATGTTATATTATAGATCACTGCATACATATGTTATATTATAGATAACTGCATACATATGTTATATTATAGATCACTGCATACATATGTTATATTACAGATCACTGCATACATATGTTATATTATAGATCACTGCATACATATGTTATATTATAGATCACTGCATACAAATGTTATATTATAGATCACTGCATACATATGTTATACTATAGATCACTGCATACATATGTTATATTATAGATCACTGCATACATATGTTATATTATAGATCACTGCATACATATGTTATATTATAGATCACTGCATACATATGTTATATTATAGATCACTGCATACATATGTTATATTATAGATCACTGCATACATATGTTATATTATAGATCACTGCATACATATGTTATATTATAGATCACTGCATACATATGTTATATTATAGATCACTGCATACATATGTTATATTATAGATCACTGCACACATATGTTATATTATAGATCACTGCATACATATGTTATATTATAGATCACTGCATACATATGTTATATTATAGATCACTGCATACATATGTTATATTATAGATCACTGCATACATATGTTATATTATAGATCACTGCATACATATGTTATATTATAGATCACTGCATACATATGTTATATTATAGATCACTGCATACATATGTTATATTATAGATCACTGCATACATATGTTATATTATAGATCACTGCATACATATGTTATATTATAGATCACTGCATACATATGTTATATTATAGATCACTGCATACATATGTTATATTATAGAATATATTTTACATGCTTTAACTGCAACAACTGTCAATTGTAGATGGCAATTTTTTTAGAGGGCTCCCGGGAGCCCTCTAAAAAATTGCCCTACAAAAATAGCACTGCCCGCAAGTAGCAAATAAATCAGCTGTTACCTCTTTTCCAGGTGAACAAAGACATCTGCACAAAGCGCCAGTAACTACTTCTCTGTGTTGTAAATTTTGTCTATACAATCTGTTGAGCAGCTAGCACACATTTCTTATCAATCGACAGCACATAAGCCCCCAATACCAGCTAGCTGCTTGCAAAGTCGCATGTGGTGCTAGCAGGAGATAGTGTAGTATAAAATATCGGTTCTTATAATTACCTAAGGTGTTCAAAATATAATTACAGTGAAAGTTGTCCTCTCATAATTGAAGTTCATCTTCCTTGATAAGACAATCCCATATCTCTGGCCACTTGTGAGGTAGCCGGGGCGGCTCTCAAGAGGTGGGGTTTATGATGGTGGGCGGGGTTTGGGGGGAGAGAGTGAGAGAGAGCCGGGGACAGATTGATTTTGAGATGCCGTATTCTGTAACAGAATACGTCCTAGTCTGAGTAAACTGCCTTTTTTCAACGAAAAGCCGACTTAAATGTGGGTTTGTTGAGTAAGTCTATTGATATTTCTCTCAAGTTATTGCCATGTGCTAGCCACATGCTCAGCTCTACGAACCAATTTTTTGTGCTGGTTTGTTGTTTTACAATTTCTTTTACAACTGGAGATGATAGAATTGACCAATCTCAACTCTGGATGCTACAACTAAGATTTTCCAGTAAGTAGTCAA
The DNA here is from genome assembly GCA_945261195.1 of Cryptosula pallasiana. Taxonomy (NCBI): domain Eukaryota; kingdom Metazoa; phylum Bryozoa; class Gymnolaemata; order Cheilostomatida; family Cryptosulidae; genus Cryptosula; species Cryptosula pallasiana. Next base: position 2,719,782 of record OX183137.1, read on the forward strand.
TGAGAAGCGGTAGATATTATTATAATAATAGTAGTAATGTATGTAATAATAAATAAGGAATAATTTAATAATAATTATTAATATATATATATTATTATTGTTTGTGACTATTGTAATTATTAATGTTGCTAAAAAATTGTGATTGTTTTTATACTACTATCTATCTACTAGCAATATGATGATTATTAATAAATACTAATAATATTGTTTTAAGAAATAAAACTATCAGCCAACAAACAACATCATCAACAATAAATTTTATTATTTAATTTTTTATTGTTGTTTGTGGTTGATATTTGATAATTTTTTTGTCATTGGCTACTACGAACTACTAATAATGATTTTTGTAATGATTATTAGGATTTGTTATAATTGTAAATAGTTATAATAATAATTAATAATTGAATTTTATAGTTTTACAATTAAAATAGATAATTAATATTATAATATATATATAATAAATTATTATGGTGTCACCATATGTGTCACCATGGTGCCACACACTATGTGGTGTGTGTCTTCTTTGAACATATAAACTCCATGGGTGGGTAACTAAACCTTTCCACAAACTGAGTTAGTGACAGTATGCCTGAACAATCCAGATGAGTACAACATTGCAATAATAAATAATTTTATATACTACTACTTTCACAAATAATAATTAATGCTATAGAAGAATGTGGGATAATGACAATGCTTTATTGTTGTGGACGAGTAGTATAAGCAACAAAGCAACATCATGTTGCCAAACAAGAAAGCACACGTTTTTATTATTATTAATTTGCATTTAATTACAGTTAGTTATGCAATAATCTGTATGCTTGATGTTTGATTGGTAAGAGATGCTACTCAGACCACTCGTTATTTGTTGTTACATTTTTATTCTGTGAATATAACTAAAATTTCCAGTTTTGGCTTAGCATTGTGTAACTTGATTATTATGCTTACAACTGTCAGCTGTTATTGTTGTTGCAGGAGAATGCAACAATAAACTCTCTGGTAAAATAGTTCCAGAACATAGTTGGATCTTAACAGACATATTATGTGGTGATTTACTCAGAAGTACTGGCCATGCAAAGTACCTATAGATGCGACTTCCTTGCTACAAGACAACAATTACAGTCGTTAGTCATTCAGGAAATGAGCCTGGTGATTCATTTGTAACTGAAAACTGAGTTGGAGAGATGAAAAATATCACTTCCTCCGTACTGGTGGCTGTGTTAATGTTTGTATTTCTGGTTAGCTACTTGCTCAGTTCAGTGGTTTTCCCTGTTACTCCTTCCATTTATAGCTATTTATATTTCCTGCATTACAAATATATGTACATTACAAATATATGTACATTACAAATATATGTATGTTCATTTGTTTTTATATTTGTTTACGTGCGTATATATTTGTTTTTCAATTGCACTCGCTATGTGATTCATGTGATAACTTGTTGTGTACAAAATTCCTGTTTAAATTTTATTCACCGCAAAGTTCTGATTTAAAATATGTTATTTCACACATTTTGCTAATCTATTCTTTTATCTTTTTCTTTGACTTTGTATGCATAAATCCATACATATGGATGTTCTATAAATTCCGTAAAATTATAATCGAAGTTGCATGAAAGAATGCTAGAAAGCCATTATCATCAGTGGGAGTAAACCCTCATTGAACAGTGGAGTTTTAGCTTTATCTTGACAAGTTTTTGGGTAAGAATCAAATCAATAATAAGCTCTGTGAAAAAGTGGTTTAGTTTACTTGTGGCCAAGTTAGGTGCCACCATCCAACATAGTTCTCAATTCAACACAAAGGAATGATATCAGCTATATGAAGCTAATAATAAATACAACCACAGTAGTCATGCTCACTAGTCATGCTTACTTAGTGATATAGACTGTCTCATTCGTTTTCTGTTAGTAATACGATGAAGTTATAATGGGATTAATGCTCAACTACAATGTAAGCTCCGCCCACCGTGTGTCAATGTGTCCCTGGCTCTCATTCTCTCTCACCCCCTCCCCCCTCATAGAGAGCCACCCTGGCTACTTGTGAGGTCGTTATGGTGATGGCAGTGGGTGGTCCTGGCCCAGTGCTATTATCTTACTTAGTTGCATACTTCAAGTCGTTAGTGATGCTATTGTATCTGTACACTAGTTATACTGACAATAAAACTGTACTGTAGATGTAAAACACATTTGACACGCCAAGCACTACTAGTCATTAGTATTTATTACTAAATAGTAAATGGTGCAATCCAACAGGAAGCTGAAGAGAACAAGATTACTCAGGACAATTTGGTGCACTTCTCTATCATAACCCTGACCTGAGTTGTTTTCTACAAAATAAAAACTTTACTTACTTAGATTGCCATTACCAATAAATTTGTGAATGCTAAAGGATATTACACAATGACACACAAGAACTGTTGTGTGGTTATACCAGTAGGTAACAGTGCTGACATTTTCAACCAATCATGTGCAAGAATTAACAAAAGACAAATGTGCTAGTTATTTTTATTCCACGAGTCATCAGTTACTCTGCACTTGGGTTGGCATCAACTGGTTTTCACTAAAATTTGTTAGACAGCATAACTTTGGGTACACAATGCCTGGATTGGTACAAGCAATAGTAGGAGGTGTAGCAACATTAGTGACAGCTGCAACAATAGGACCTGTGGCTGCTGTAGCTGTGGCTACTACAGCTTTTGCAGGTGCTGCTGTGGAATCTGGTAAGCATTTCATTGGTACTTCCAGTTCACCAAATGAAAACAATCAAATACTTGATGGAAACTAAAAACTCTTGAATAATCGCATGCTAAAATATGGTAACCAAATGAAAAATACACTACCCATTTCAATGCATAGCGACATCTTCAAAGAAGATAAATTTTTATTGCATTACCTCAGCCTATACCATTCTGTAAAAGATATGAATTTTTAAACCGTTGGGCCTAAGAAAAGTAAATGATAATATTTAATGACTTTTAGAACAATAAACAATATTACAATAAGTTTTTTAAGACGCACGTTCTATTGTACCATATTTATAGCTGTAGCGGACCAACAACCACAGCCACAAATCAACAATGTACAACAATCAACTAACCAGATCAACATCCAAAACAAAATAGGTATATATAAAGTTAACTCTGTGACATAGTGATCAACTAGCTAACTTGTTTGTGGTGTTCTGCTAATATTTTATCAATGGTGTCTTCATTTATTAAATTACTTTTCTAAGAAAAAACAGTTCCAAGTATTTTTGGGCTCAATAAGCTACAAAACAAACTTACCCTGATAGAAACCTCTGGAGCCTAAATATTGTGCAACCTCTGTCAGTAATCTACAAATGTATCGTTTATCTTTTATATATTATTGTAGACAACAGTAACATGACTCTTGTGGTAGCGTGCAAAGACTTACCAAACCAGGTACAAAACTTCAAATGTTTGTCACTTCATGAAAATTTGACAAACTGTGTGTTGTTTGTGTTTCTTGTGGTGAGAAAGACTCTGATATTATTATGAAAAAGTTAATCTTGCAAAACTTGACATGTGCACTTGAGTGGGCCACTACTTTGACTTTCAACTCTAAGTCTAGTCTTATACAGTATCCGCCAGCAAATAAGCTAGAGAGAAACTTTCAACAAAATCTGCTTCGTTAATTTTTCATCGTTTGCAAAAGAGCATAAGAAACTGAAATTTGCTTTTCATCTTTTGCCATCATGTATGTACTGTTACTTGATTACTTTAAATACCATCATTGAAGGCGTTTTGTGTTTTATATTTTGTTAATGCGGTCAATTTTTGTAGCCTAAGCTCTTTTTCTTTAATCCCTATTCTGCAACATTTTCTAACCCGTGAAAACGTCGTGACCCCATGTTGGGGCAAGTTCATGTTGCTAGTATGAGTGAAACGACCTTGACCTTGACAGCCATTATTTAATAATGATCTTATTTGAGTTCAATAACTTTTAGGAATCATCAGCAGATAATGAGCGGATACCTCAATTTGAGTCTCCTAAAAGTGAGCCTCCTAAAAATGGGCCTCCTAAAAGTGAGCCTCCTAAAAGTGAGCCTCCTAAAAGTGAGCCTGCCAAAAGTGAGCCTCCTAAAAGTGAGCCTCCTAAAAGTGAGCCTCCTAAACGTGAGCCTCCTAAAAGTGAGTCTCCTAAAAGTGAGCCTCCTAAAAGTGAGCCTCCTAAAAGTGAGCCTCCTAAAAGTGAGCATCCTAAAAGTGAGTCTCCTAAAAGTGAGCCTCCTAAAAGTGAGTCTCCTAAAAGTGAGCCTCCTAAAAGTGAGCCTCCTAAAAGTGAGCCTCCTAAAAGTGAGCCTCCTAAAAGTGAGCATCCTAAAAGTGAGCCTCCTAAAAGTGAGAGCATTGAGAACTCAGGTGAGTTCTACAACTTATACAAAAATAAAACTTTTGGATTTACAAAAACAATTTACACAACTGCCAATACCATGAATAGAGAGGTAAATGAACTTTCTTCTTGCAGAAGCAGAAGAGCCTCAAGAAAGCCATCAAGCACAGGAGCAGGTAAATATGGAGTTTAGAGATATTGTTGCAAACCAAAAAGTAAAGTTTCAATCCTAACCCTTTCGTTATGTGATTCTCTGATTGCTGGACTCAGAGAAGTTTAGCAATATATTGTATTACTTTGGTGTATCATGGACCATGGTGTTGTGTAGTATTCAGTAGAGTGTTCGAAATCCACCATAATTAAGCTTCGCGAGTATCGTAGGAGGCAATAAAAGGGGGAAATAATGATACAAAGCCTCAAACTGAGCCTCCCAAAGCTGAATGTGATATGAACTCAGGTTAGTTCAACCATCTTTGAGTAAGGTTGGTCTGCATACATGTTGCCGGACTGGTGGGCATCATGGAATGTCGTACGATCTCCTATGAAGTTCTACATTGGTGATGGTTGATTATAGAAAACTTGGACATCCTGAAGATTGTTGGTACGGGAAAAAGTTAAAATAAGTTTGAAAATTATGTGTATTTCACAATGCTCACTTTATGCGATGTAGCAACTTACTGAAATACTAGTAACAACAATGATGTATTTGGCAGTGTAACATGAATAAACTGTCATTCGTTGGCTCTCGAAATCAATTTTTTCTCATGAATGATGTAAAAAGGAATGTTATTATTTTTAACTCTTTTTAAAGAAGCATGAGACAAACTTGTTTGCTGTAACTGCTCTTGTATTTAGGAGCCATTTATGAACACAAATATCATAAATATGCAGCTTTGCCACAATTTTTTACGATTGCCAAAAGTGAGCAACTTCAAACACTACTGGTGCTCGTAATACGTTCATTGGAGCTTCTACAACAGGAATGGAGATCAGCCTTTGATCCTACGCAGACAACAAAGAGCTCACGCAAGAGCAGCAATGTAAAGTTTCAAGTGTGGAACAATTAATCTACAAAAGTTTTTTTTGCAGTGCTAAGTGAGCCATCAAAGAACAGTCAGGAGCAGAAACAGGCAAAAGTGGAGCCTAGCACCATTCAAGCCAACCAAAAGGTGGACATCCAAAACCAATCGTGTGTTTGTGTAATCCTTTAATTGCTTAGTCATAGCTGGCGCAATTAAAACATTTGTAACTCAAAGAGTATTTATTTTAATATGATAATGCTTTTCTTAAACGGTTTGACAGCTTGTGTTTTTTTGATATTCAATCAATGAAGGACAAGATGGCTGCATACATGTTAGACGGGTGTGGAATGTTTAACATATGTTTGTCGATTGCTACATGCACAAAGTGTAGCAGTTTCGAGCTTTCTTAAGTAGTTGAAAAACCACTTCCTTTAGGAGAGTCCTAAGTATTTTACAGCAGTAACAAAGCTTCTATAACACCCCCCCCCCCCTGTTGTGTAATACAATGCTTTATTATACAAGGTAACCAGCGGAAAATAGAGCGACTGCTGGAAGGGGATTACCCATTTTAGACAATAGCCACCTGAACAACCAAACTTTAGTTTCTGTGGTAGGAATAGGGTTATATAGTGGATTTCGCTAGTCACCATAGGTGACCACTACTTGCTACGGCCCCCTGATAGCCTGCAGGCTCCAGGCATGCCTCCTATAAGCAGTTAACAAGTCCGGTATTAATTGCAAGCAACCTATCTGCTCATACAAGCAGTAGAACCATTATATCACTATACAGGCACAGGGTAATTACTACCCGGGCCCTGGGTAGCTATCCCGGGCTGGCAACAGGATGGCTGACATAGACTGAAGAAAAAATTTAGCCCAAGAGCCTCTAGGACCCATATCCAGGAGCTTACCATCCTCAGAAGTGGAGAAACCAGGATCAAAGGCCGTAAAAGACCAAGAACAGTTGGAGAGAGGAATGCCAAGTTATTACTGGCTGGAATGCCTATAGACTCCGCCCCTTACTTCTGGACAACAGTTTCCTTTAACCTATTTACCTATCAATTATTGGCTAGTATTTGTATATGTATTGTTATTTGTTAATTCCTGTAGTTCTGTGGCGTGATTGAAGTGTTTGGCAAACTAGGCCAAGCACTGTCTCTCACTTCCTGTAATACAGGAAGTGAGAGGAAGTACTTGGGGTAGTTGCACAAGCACTCCAATCGCATACAAGAATAATACAATTGCACCAATGAATATAGTAGAGATAAATACTAGCCAATGAGATAATAATAAATTAACTAAAAAGAACTGGTGCCCAAAAGAAAGGGGCAGAGTTCATCTAGCCAGTAGCAGTTGCTGTTGTTTTTCTCCTGGAAATCTTGATCTTTTTTTGCAGCCTAGGTTCCTGAAATCTTAACATCCGAGGATAGTAACAGTCTGGATATGGGTGTTGAAAGTCCTTAGGCTAAGTTTTGTCTCTAAGGCTATGGCATCCATCTTGCTGCCAGCCGGGTTAGCTAGCCCGGGCCGGTATAGTAATTATGCTGGGCTGGCATAGCTAAATAATAATTCTACTGCTTATGTGAGCCAAAAGGTTGAGTGCGAATAATGGCTGTTTTGGTAAACTGCTTTAATGTGGCATGCCTGATGTCTGAAGGCTATCAGGGGACCTTGCTAAGTAGTGATCACTGGTGGTGTCTGGTGAAATCCATCACACTATACACTGTTGATGTGTAAGCATTCAACCCTGTCTAGCACTAATCAGGCAATTGGGCATAAAGGCTTACAGGGACAGCAGGAATTAAGACAGCACAGCACTAATAAGTAAATGAGTATATGAATGGCTAGTTGTGTCCAAGTAGTAACCTGCAATATCTATACATTCTTGGATATTCCAAATAGAATACCATCAACAGCAGTGGAGTGTGATTGTAATAGATTTGAATTCATAACACAAACCAAGTGTGGAGAAATTACAAATCAAGTTTCAATTTTTACAAAATAGAACATCCTGGATTGATTTGTTAGTTTTTATTCACCTCTACGGTTTTGCTCAAAATAGCACGTTTTTGGTAAATACTGCTGATTTCACTTCTCAGCTTTTAACAGTCATCAAATAATTTCTTGCAACAGTTTTGCCATTTTTACACCATGCCTGACCTTCGTTTTAAGTTAAACTGTAAAATTTTCAAACAATTGAAAACAAAGGAAAGTGCTTAGAGACGGATGACACCAATACTTATGAATAAAAAAAATTCATCTTAATGCTGGAGGTTCTGAAAAAAAAATGCTTCAAGTTATTTTTGCAACAAAGTACTGCAGAGCAGAAAATTTCCATGCATTTCCTTGCTGACAGTAAACTGTGCACATGTATGTACCTTGACATATCGGGTGTATAAACATCATATCAAAGCTCATTATGTTAACCATTGATACATATTAGTAGTAATATATGAGCAGATCTCCCTACCAAGTGTTTTTTTGTGGATTAGACCTTGGGGTTGAGGCAATGGGTTACGACGTTGGATGAATTCGCCGAGTTTATATTGTATTTTACTTGAGGGGTATTTGAGTGGCATTTGAATGGCATTTAAGTGGCATTTGAGTTTTGATTATTTTTTTACTTGATTTGAACTCATATGGCAGCTAGATTTTGAATGTATGGCATTCAAGTTTTGATAATTATTTTACATAACTCAAACTCATATGATATTTTGAGAGAGAGGAGAGAAGAATGAGGAGATATAACTACATTGAATCAATATATGATTATACACATTTATTACATAATAAGTAGGAAAATATTCTTGTATAATATAGCTAGAGTTAGTAAATACTAGGTAGTACAGAGCACTACAACTTGTAATGACAATCATGAATCAATATGTGATTATATACATTTATTACATAATAAGTAGGAAAATATTCTTGTATAATATAGCTAGAGTTAGTAAATACTAGGTAGTACAGAGCACTACAACTTGTAATGACAATCATGAATCAATATGTGATTATATACATTTATTACATAATAAGTAGGAAAATATTCTTGTATAATATAGCTAGAGTTAGTAAATACTAAGTAGTACAGAGCACTACAACTTGTAATGACAATCAATATATAGTATTTTTCTTTACAATGTAGTCATACAGAGCACTACAACTTGTAATGACAATCAATGCATAGTCTTTGGAGAGAGGGGAGAGGAGAGATGAGAGAGGAGAGAAGAGAGAGGAGAGAGAGGAGAGAGATTTTTTTTAGTTTTTTATACATTTATGTATATATGGATAATTATGTACATATTTATGGATATATTTACATTTACATTGAATAATATACATTTATTACATAATAAGTATATTAAATGCTATAAAATATGTTGGAAAATCACCAAATTAGACCTCTAGATGGTTAAAATCTACAGTATTTGGGAAATAACTGCAGCAAAAAGAAATCATTCTCTAAATGGTTAAATTTCATCTAATTGTACAAATTTACAAAAAAAAGGAGAATGTAATAAAATAGATATCATAATAGAGTGTAATAAGTTGAATATATAGAGTTAAAGTCTATAAAAACTTTTTAATTTGTAAAGTATTTGATGACTTTACAAGAAATATCATCACATTCAGGTTCAATGATGATGAGAAGATTTTCTTCAAGCTTAAGTTTACTATTTTCCGATATAGACAGAGAAAGTTTTGAAAAACCCTCCAAATCATTATAAATAAAAACTCTATAAATCGACGGTGTTGAATTTGTAATTGATACTGAATTGTTTTCGCATATGATGTATCTATCACACACACAATCAGTAGTAGTTTCGATTTCTTCAGAATTGTATATAGTAGAGTTTGTAGGGCTTGGCTGTTCCAAAATTAAATCGACTAAACCCAGAGCTTGTGGAAGAGATGGAATTGATGGTGATAAAGCTGGAACTACTGGCTTGTTTGTAGTTTTTGTCGATGTTGAAGTTGTAGTGGTTGTCATCGTCGTTGTCTGCGGAGTTGTGGTGATTTTTGTCGTTGTATGTGGAGTTGCAGTGGTTGTTGAAGTTGTTCTTCGAGTTGTAGTTAGTAATCCCTCATCGTATAAACGGATGTAATTTAAAGCTTCAGCGGTTTTGCAAACAAAGTAGTGTTGAGGCCACATATCATGAGTGTCACAGCTTCTACGTAGGTGAGTAGGTTCCATGAAACATGTGAGTCTAAACATATGATATTTTAAGTTTTTTCTTAAAATACGAGTTACTGAATCAACCGCTTCCATATTAAGAATTCCCTGAAAACATCCAGACGCTCTATGAGATAAAGTGAATGGTTCAATCTCTGTTACAAGACAATAACCGCTTAGGATTGGGAATAATAGGAGATAGATGCAATATCTCATTTTTTTATTCAGAGAGAGAGACTTTTAACCTAGTTTATGCTTTCATCATCTAGAGTTAACTGTCTTGCATTTCGGTGGTCTTTGGTTAATATGCTTCAACTAAAGCTCTATATATATAACCTTGGGATTGCATTTGTCTTTGGTATCTCCTTGACATGTGATACTGATGATAATCTTGTTTTGAACAGACTTCAAACTTTCAAAACTCGAAAATGACAAATTTACACCTTCAATACCATTGATGTTAGTGATGATAGTAGCTATTTTTGGCTCCTCGTTGGTCAAACGATTGCATTCCACACATGCAAAGTTGGTTGTCTCAAACTCTTCTGTTGGTGGACAAATCAAACGTGAGGTGTTGTATTCAAATACACATAATTCATCATTCCAAAATAGTTTTGTATTTTGAGTAAGACCTTCCGTATTATTTTTAACCCCTATTGCGCATTCCTCCTGATTCAGAGTGTATTTTGTTGGTGTATTGCAGGTCAGGGTATCTGTAGGCTCCTTGTTGATCGAATGATCGGAATGAGCGCATTGCATGCATGCAAATTTGAATGTCTCAAACTGTCTTCTTATTGGACAGATCACACGTCTGCTGTTGTATTAGTAGTAATATATGAGCAGATCTCCCTACCAAGTGTTTTTTGTGGATTTGATCTTGGAGTTGAGACAATGGGTTACGACGTTGGATGAATTCGCCGAGTTTATATTGTATTTTACTTGAGGGGTACTTGAGTGGCATTTGAATGGCATTTAAGTGGCATTTGAGTTTTGATTATTTTTTTACTTAATTTGAACTTTTAAATTTTGAATGTATGGCATTCAAGTTTTGATAATCTTGTACATAATTATATACATAACTTTAACTCATAGAGCATCTAGATTTTGAATGTATGGCATTTAAGTTTTGATATTTTTTTGTAATTCGACTCATTATATCTACATTGAATAAATACAGTAATTAAAAATGAAACAATATGTGAATATATACATTTATTGTGCAATAAGTAGGGAAAATTTCATATAATATAGCTAGAGTCAGTAAATATTAAATAATACCAAACACTACAACTTGTAATGACAATCAATGCATAAGCTTTTACTAAAAACTATCTTGAAATCCTTCAAAACATGATGCCAAATCGAAAAAAAATGGATAAAGTTAGATATTCATCTATTTGTTTACATCTACAAAAAAGAGGTATTTGGTGAAATATTTTTTCGATTTATTCAATTTTCATTAATTTTTTACAAAAACAAATCATCCTCTAAATGGTTAAATTTCATCTAATTGTACAAATTTACAAAAAAAAACAGGGTATTTGGTAAAATATTCTTTCATTTCATTAAATGTTCATCATTTTTTTGCAAAAAAGAAATCACCCTTTAAATGGTTAAATTTTATCTGTTTGTATATCTTTACAAAAAAACAGGGTATTTGGTAAAATATTTCCTTTACTCTATTCAATTTTCATTAATTTTTTCAATAATTGCTTAAATATAAATTATTCACTATTTTCTTATTCTAATTGTACAAATTTACAAAAAAACAAGGTATTTGGTAAAATATTCTTTCATTTCATTAAATCTTCATTATTTTTTTTGCAAAAAAAGAAATCATCCTTTAAATGGTTAAATTTTATCTGTTTGTATATCTTTACAAAAAAAACAGACTATTTGGTAAAATATTTCCTTTATTCTATTCAATTTTCATTAATTCTTTCAATAATTGTTTAAATATAAATCATTCATTATTTTCTTATTATTAGGTGAGCAACCTATCATACAAAATTAGTTTCTTGAGTGAGGGTTTTATCCTGCATTTTCATTTTGAATTTTTTTCAAAAATTTACCATTTTTTTCAAAAACAATCATTTATATATACAATTTCCATTATTTTTTAAACAGAACAATTCCTATCTCTGAGAGGTTGGAGATATTGGGGTAGAAAACTTAGACATGATGATGAGAAGGCTATGGATTTTCCCGTTTAAGAACAAACCATTTTCGATGGCAATTTCAATTCGGAAAACTAAAACAATGCAATTTGTTTTTCAAAATGCAATCATCAGAAAGCTTTTGTCATGATGAGGAGGAGGCTATGGATTTACCCATTCAAGAACAAACCATTTTCGATGGCGACTTCAATTCTAAAAACGAATTAGAACTGAAGTATGGGGTATTACGTAATCATTTTTTTTAAAGAAGAACAATCCATTTTTGATAGCAACTTTAATTCTAAAAACTAAATCAATGTAACTTTTTTATTCTTTGTCTCCCATGAAATTGTTCAAAACGAATTAGAACTGAAGTATGTGGTATTACATGATAATTTTTTTAAAAAAACACATCAAAATCGACAAATTACTCCTCTAGATAGTTCAAGTTTACAATATTTGAGAATTAATCACAATAGAAACATTAAGCCTACTTGATAAAAAAGAATTTGACTGTTAAATTTAACTAATTGATTCAATGTTATTATTTGGATCTTTTGAAAATAAACATTTCAATGAAAACATCATATTTAGTCTTTGACACACTTGAAACCATTTTCCAGTAAATTTTACCAACAATATTTCAGAAATTTTTACTAGATATTTACAAAAAAAATGAGGTATTTTGGTAAAATATTCTTTTATTACATTCCTTTTTAATTTTTTATGTTTTAAAACAGGGTTTTATTACAAAGTTTTTTGTTTTTTCAACTTTTTAAAAAAATAATCATTATAATATATAGTTTTCGATATTTTTTTTAAAAAAATAAATATATATAGCGATTTTCACTTTATATTCTTTTATTCCATTCAATTTTCAATAATTTTTTGAGTGAGGATTTTATCCTACACCTTCCTTTTAAATTTTTTTATTTTTTTAAAAAATAATCATTGAAATATATAGTTTTCGATATTATTTTAAAAACAATGTATATATATATATAGAGTTTTTCATGGTATTTGGGAAAATATTTTTTTATTTCATTCAATTTTCAATAATTTTTTGAGTGAGAATTTTATCCTACACAATCCTTTTAAATTTTTTATGTTTCAAAACAGAGCTTTATTACATTTTTTTGAACTTTTTAAAAAATAATCATTGAAATATATAGTTTTCGATATTTTTTGATTTTTTTGTACTTTTTAACTTTTTCAAAAAACTGTCAAAAAATCACCAAATTACCTCTCTAGATGAATAAAATTTACTTTTTTAAAAAATAATCATTGAAATATATAGTTTTCGATATTTTTTGATTTTTTTTGTACTTTTTAACTTTTTTAAAAACTGTCAAAAAATCACCAAATTACCTCTCTAGATGAATAAAATTTACAAGTAAATAATTGTAATAGAAAATACCATATCTAGTTTTTACATTCATAAAACTGTTTTATAGTAAATTTTCTGTAATACAAACTACTATAGCTTACGATATCAATGGTTACAAAGCGCTTTTCTTGAACAATATCTTTCTCGATATTCTTCTGGTATATTATTAGACCCAGGGAGGAACTCTTGTATTCCGTATTCTCTGTGATCCAATAATTGACTAAAATACAAAAGTTATTCATTATATAAATAAATTTTACCGAATTTAAATTTTACTCTTAGCTACATTAGATAGTTTACATTATATATAACAGGAAAATAACTCACTGAGTTACATCATTCAGCTCAATATTTCTTAGGGAAAGTTCTTTACTCTGTTTTCTTTTTACGATAAAATGGACTAAAATAAAAAATGATGTATTAGTATAGTATGATTAAAATTAATGGAAAATAAATATAAACTTTCGTTATTTTTTCAACTTCTATGTAAAAGAAATACACTGATTACACACGAAAAAGTCCTTTTTTTTCATTTGGATTCGGAATGTATAAATATAAATATATATATATATAATTTTAAAAATGTTTTACAACAAACACTCATGAATAAGACATTTATGTGATAAAACGTGTTATTTACGTGAAAAATTAAGCATTTTTGTAAAATAATTATAACCTTTTGTGATTTTTTTTCAACTTCTAGCTAAAAAAATACACTGATTACACAAAAAACCCTTTTTTTTAATCCAAAATATATATAATTTAAAAATGTTTTACAAAAAATGTATATGAATTGATCATTTATGTGAAAAACTAAACATTTTTTGTAAAATAATTATAACCTTTTGTTATTTTTTAAACTTTTATGTAAAAAAATACACTGATTGCACAAAAAAGTCCTTTTTTTAATCCGAAATAGATATAATTTAAAAATGTTTTACAAAAAATGTTTATGAATTGATCATTTATGTGAAAAACTAAACATTTTTGCAAAATAATTATAACCTTTTGTTATTTTTTAAACTTTTATGTAAAAAAAAATACACTGATTGCACAAAAAAATCCTTTTTTTAATCCGAAATGGATATAATTTAAAAATGTTTTACAAAAAATGTTTATGAATTGATCATTTATGTGAAAAACTAAACATTTTTGCAAAATAATTATAACCTTTTTGTTGGATAACGAGTTTGTGTGTTATAGGAAGTTCAAGGTTATAACATAGGTTCTATCGGCATTGGCTTAACAAGGAATACGGGTACACACATGGTTATAGGAACTTAGGCTAATTGGATAAGAGCTGAATAGCGGTCTTCTTGAGTTGTTAGTTGATGGTGAGTAGACGTGTTTTCCTTGTGTCTCTTCGTACCCTTCATCTAACATGGCGCAGTCGGCATAGAACTTGGTGATATTGTTGTTGTGTATTATTGGAATTATTTATTGGTGCAAGGGAGGTGTGTGAGCGGTTTTTGGTGCCGTGTGGGCACTAAAAGAGAGAGGTGTAGAGGTGCTAGGGCCGCGTGGGTCCTCCGTGGGGTGAGTGGTGATAGAGGTGTGTGTAGAGTAGAGGTGTTGGGTGTTTCAGAGCTGTGTGAGCTCTCCGTGTTCGGTGTTCAGGTGTTTATAGGGATATTGGTGCAGTGTTAATTATTTTTGGTGAAGTGGTGATTTGGTGTTGTTGTTAATTATTTACTGGGATAAAGGTACAGTGTTTATACGTGGTGTTAAGTATTTATTTGTGGCGTTGTGGTTGATTATTTACCGGGATAAGGGTACAGTGGAGTTATTACGTGACATTGTGGAATATTATTGTGTTGTGTTTAATTGTGCAGTGGATAAGGGTACAGTGGAGTTAATACGTGATATTGTGGATATTATTGTGTTGCATTTAATTGTGCATTGGTGGATAAGGGAACAGTGGATACCTTTTGGGATATTGTGGATTGTTATTGTTGCTATTGTTGTGTTGTGCATTGGCTATTACTGTGGTGGAGAGGTGCTACTGTATTGATACAATCATACAGATATTGTTGGGTGTTTACTGTGTTAATTAATTGGAACAGGGATGAGTAGGAGACTTGACTTGTCGTCATTTCCGAAGCTAAGGTTAGCGGGTAGCAATGTGTCTGAGGAATTCAACAATTGGTTGACTCAGTATAAGGTGTCTGCTGAGGTAGCAGCTTTAACTTTGGGTACCGAGAAGGTGGAAATTCATGGAGATGAGGTTGTTGTAGATGTGTTTAGAGGTAGAACTAAACTACTAGCCTTGTTAAGTGCTATAGGTAGTGATGGTATAGGGGTATTGCAGTCACTGGGATTTGATTTAAATGACCAAACTGATGGTGGGTTTGATAGGGCAATAGATTTGTTAAAAGGCCACTACGACCGTAGTGAAAGTGTCTATGTTAAGACAATGAGGTTTGTGACAGTGTCACAGGCTTGTGGGGAAGATGAAAGGGAATATTTACTCAGAGTTGAGAAATTAAGTAGGGAGATGGATTTTGGGCATGAAAACGATGAGCTAAGGCAACGTTTTTCAGTTGCTCTGGCAGTCAATGGTTTAAGGGATTCGTCTGTGCGTAAATTGCTTATGCAGGAGACCACGCTTAGTTGGAAAGATTTAGGTACAAAATTGGCAGCCAGGCAGTTGGCTATTGCTTCAGAAGAAATTCTGAATGCTTCTAGGACTGGCCGTTCAGCCGATGGTAAAGGGGCTGTAGCCAGAGTAGAGGAAGGAAGTAAAAAAAGGGCTGACAATAGTCAGAATGAGTCGTCAGTACGTGAGGTAGTTAGGTATAGACAGGGAAGCCCACAGGAGGCTGTGGATAGCAAGGTTGCATACCGTTCGAGGGACGGTAGTAGGTCTAGGTATGGTAATATGGAAAAGGGCTCCTATTCCAGCGGTCATGTTAGCCGCAGCCCAGGGGAGAGGAGTAGCGAGTATAGGGGGTATCGCGACCATAAGGGAGATGGGCATCATGAGGACCGGTATGGTGCGGAGTCCTATAGACACCGCAGCCCC
Source organism: Cryptosula pallasiana (assembly GCA_945261195.1). Classification (NCBI taxonomy): domain Eukaryota; kingdom Metazoa; phylum Bryozoa; class Gymnolaemata; order Cheilostomatida; family Cryptosulidae; genus Cryptosula; species Cryptosula pallasiana. The sequence goes on from OX183137.1 coordinate 2,735,895, forward strand.
GAAGGCAGGTATTCCCCCAGGGGTGAGGCGGCGTCCTATAGACACCGCAGTCCAGAAGGCAGGTATTCTCCTAGGTACGAGACGACGTCCTATGGACGCCGTAGCCCGGATAACTGGCATTCTCCTAGGTATGAGGCGACGTCCCATGGACATCGTAGCCCAGATAGTAGGCACTCTCCTCGATCACCTCGAGGTTCACCTACATCGGGTAGAAGGCCTGGAAGGTTTAGCTCCCCAACTGGCGGGGACAACTGTTTCCAGTGTGGTAGGAGGGGACATCAAGTCCGTCATTGCCCGGATGTAAGGTGTTTCCGGTGTAATCTGAGAGGCCATACCTCTAGGGATTGCAACAATAGGTGGGAAGGTGACAATATCAGGTCACAGCACAGGGATAGTAGTGGTAATGAAGGTTCTCCACGTAAAGTGAGATTTGTGAACAATGTTGTTGGCGATACTGGTAGTAGGAAATCTAGCATCAAACGCTTTGTCAAAGTAAATGGTAAAGAGGTAGAGTTTGTATTAGACACTGGAGCTGAAGTGTCAGTGGTAACTGAGGATACTGGCAGGTTTCTGAATTTGAGATTAAGTAACCCTGTTAACGATCTCATTGGGGTTGATGGTTCCAGGCTGAATGTTAGCGGGAAGTCAAATGTTTGCATCAATGACTTTCCCAGATCTATAGTGACGTCAGTTTATGTTGTAAAAGGGTCCTCTGTGAACCTGTTAGGTATTGAGGATATCAGAAAACTCAAACTGTTAACAAACAGTAATGAGTTACGAGTTGAAGGCCAGTGTATGCAAGGTGTATGGGAATGCAAACGTACTGCTGGTATAAAGGATACAGTGGAGCAAATGGGAACGCCCATATCTAGTGGTGGTGACAATGTCTCACCAATGCAGATGGCGCAGAAAGGTTCGGCTGGTACCACTGCAAAAGCTAGAGCCACTTCAGGGTGTGCTACAGCTGGTGCTAAGGGGTACAGCAGTGTGGTGAAAGGTAGACAGATACAGGATGAGAGCGAGGCGTTTGGTAGCAGATTGTCTGAGTCCTTGGTGAGTGAAGGTGTTCTGGGTGATGAGGATTATGCTAGTAGACGTGCGCGTCTTGAGGCTGAAAAGAGAGAGGTTGAAAGGGTGTATCATATGGCGATGCAAAGGTATGAGCAGGGTGTGAGGGAGCTCGAGGAGGAGCAGGAGTGTACCTTGGTGATCAGGCAGGCTATGGCCAAAATGAGGCAGTTGAGATCTGGGGCTGGTAGCAAAGCCCCATCGATGGTGGTGTGTAACACCTCGTCGAGTTCCACTGTGAAAGCAGTGCCCGCACCTAGTGTGGAAGGCTCTAGCGCACAGAGGGAGGAGTCCAAGACCCCCTCGGGCTCTCAGAGCAGTGCCAGATGGGTGCACGAGGTAGAGGAGGAAGAACGGGTGACCGGTGGCAACACCAGTGTCAAGGTTGAGGTTCAGCAGGAGGCGAATGGGGAAGATACCGTAGAGGTTGACCCTAGTGCACCACTTCAAAGGGAAGATACTGGGCAGAGAATTGCTCTGGTTGACCCGATAGGAAGTGTGGTACAGAGCAGTCGGGGTCGACTGCTCCAGGGGATAGTGGAATTGACGGTGAACCCCTTGGGGTTGAGTTGGAGTCGAGGAATGTGGTTCGACAGGGTGTTGGAGGTGCAGAGAGTCCAGAGGACGATCTGGTGGAAGTTGCTAATAGTTTAGAGAGCTGGGTGGTTGATGAGGTAACGAGGGACACTTGGTAAGGAGGTTAAGTATTAATAAGGTATGTATATGTTACAGGTAATCATCTCAGATATGTATGGTGTGTGGCTTTGTTTTCACCCCTGGTATTTAGGCTTGACATATGATTTAAGGCTAGTGCTTCAGCTAACCATGATTAGTTGGGCTTGATCGCACGCAATGGTAACTGGTCCCTTGGTATAATGTCAGCTTGGTCGCTCACTGGGTTTATCAAAGGGGGGGCATGTTGGATAACGAGTTTGTGTGTTATAGGAAGTTCAAGGTTATAACATAGGTTCTATCGGCATTGGCTTAACAAGGAATACGGGTACACACATGGTTATAGGAACTTAGGCTAATTGGATAAGAGCTGAATAGCGGTCTTCTTGAGTTGTTAGTTGATGGTGAGTAGACGTGTTTTCCTTGTGTCTCTTCGTACCCTTCATCTAACACTTTTGTTATTTTTTAAACTTTTATGTAAAAAAATACACTGATTACACAAAAAAGTCCTTTTTTTTAATACGAAATATATATAATTTAAAAATGTTTAACAAAAAAAGGTTATGAGTTGATCATTTATGTGAAAAATTGAACATTTTTGTAAAATAATTATCACCTTTTGTTATTTTTCCAACTTTTATGTAAAAAATACACTGATGACACAACAAAATCCTTTTTTAATTCGAAATATATATATAACTTAAAAATGTTTTACAAAAATGTTCACAAATTTATCATTTTAAGGGGTTTTTCATTGTAAGAATACACAAAATTTTCACAAATCAACTTTTTAAAATTATGGTAAAAATTAATAAAACTTACCTATAGTGATATGAATCCCTTGAGTTATAGATTAGCTTCTCGAGAGTTTGTTCTCCACAGCCTTCTTTTTCAGCATCATCGAAGTGGTTGAGAAAATCCTCAGATTTTGGATTATCAGCCAGTTCCGAGGCTTGGACGAAGGCTTGATGAGCTGCGAGTACACTGATGTTGTAGAAAATTGAATTGTCTGCGTTTCGACTCAGACCCTTGAACAAAATCACTCCAAATCTCTCTGATGTCACAGCAGAAGCTATTTGATGAGGAATGCGCATATCTCCGATCAGTAATTCTTCATCTACAACACTTCTGTATTGAACTAGAAGAGTCTCTTCATTTCCATTCCATCGCCTGTCAGACTTTGTTATAACTTCAGGGTTTTGGAAACATATGACACTATCTGTTGGGAAATCCTGAAGATTAGCTACCTCGAAATAAGCATTGATTTGTCGCATACTTTTTTCTGGTAATACATCAAACACATTCTTACACCTCAAAGTAGTTCCTGTTTCTGTAGCAGCACAAAAAATTGCTTTTCCAGTCTTTTCAACACCCATGTAGATCAAAACCAGTGGTCTTATTTGCGAAGCTTCATTGACAAGTAATCCCGCCGCTAATGGAATAGTGCTCTTCACTCTAACTACCTTTCCATCCTTTTTATAGTTGTATATGATGGTGCAGTTCGTTTCATCATGGAGCTCAACGGTTAACACCTGCATAACTGTAGGTATTGGTAAATCTTCAACTTTGACTATGTTTTCAATGTTTCTTCTGGAAGCTGGAGATAGAGTACTTAACAGAGAGGCGCTTTTGATGATGAGAGTTGCCAGAGTATTCAGACTGGCGCTTATAAAGGGGATCATAGTGCGTTGAAGAAGTACATTGTCATCAATCACCTTATCTTGTGAAGGTTTTGGTTCTTTATTCTTCAGTTGTTTTGATATGACTTGTGTCGACATTCTAAAAGATAAAGTAAAAATCCATGTTATGATTTCTTTTTCAAACCAATTTGAAGATATATATACATATATATATATTTACTCAATATCATACCACTGTTAGTATCTAAATCGATAAAAATTAAATTTATACTCAATCAAGTTGACTTACCTCCAAACAGAAAAGTCCTTCTAGCAGTTGTAGTAGATGATGTTGTAGTAGATCTTGCTCCTTCAGTTGCTAATGTCGAAGTGACTGCTTTCTGTGTAAAAACAGTGCTTCTTATATAGCTGAAATCATGCCATTTATCATAAGGTTAAATTAATGAAACATTGTTTCTACGGAAGAACACCAATGCTTTCGCGGGAATAAATAATTTATTTTCACGCGAATACAAACCAATGCTTTCGCGGGAATAAACATTTTATTTTCACGCGAATGGAAACTGTTGCTTTCGCGGGAATGAATACTTTATTTTCACGCGAATACAAACCAATGCTTTCGCGGGAATAAACATTTAATTTTCACGCGAATGGAAACTGTTGCTTTCGCGGGAATGAATACTTTATTTTCACGCGAATACAAACCAATGCTTTCGCGGGAATAAACATTTAATTTTCACGCGAATGGAAACTGTTGCTTTCGCGGGAATGAATACTTTATTTTCACGCGAATACAAACCAATGTTTTCGCGGGAATAGATAATTTATTTTCACGCGAATGGAAAGCGTTGCTTTCGCGGGAATGAAAATTTTATTTTCACGCGAATACAAAGCAATGCTTTCGCGGGAATCAATATTTTATTTTCACACGAATGGAAACAGATGCTTTCGCGGGAATAAATATTTTATTTTCACGCGAATACAAACCAATGTTTTCGCGGGAATAAATAATTTATTTTCACACGGATGGAAACCCTTGCTTTCCCGGGAATGAAAATTTTATTTTCCCGCAAATACAAACCAAAGCTTTCGCGGGAATCAAAACTTTATTTTCACGCGAATGGAAACCGTTGCTTTCGCGGGAATCAATACTTTATTTTCACGCGAATGGAAACCGTTGCTTTCGCGGGAATAAATATTTTATTTTCTCGCGAATACAAACCAATGTTTTCGCGGGAATAAATAATTTATTTTCACACGGATAGAAACTGTTGTTTTCGCGGGAATAGAAATTTTATTTTCCCGCGAATACAAACCAAAGCTTTCGCGGGAATCAATACTTCATTTTCACGCGAATGGAAACCATTGCTTTCGCGGGAATAAATATTTTATTTTCCCGCGAATACAAACCAAAGCTTTCGCGGGAATCAATACTTCATTTTCACGCAAATGGAAACCGTTGCTTTCGCGGGAATAAATATTTTATTTTCACGCGAATACAAACCAATGTTTTCGCGGGAATAAATAGTTTATTTTCACGCGAATGGAAACCGTTGCTTTCGCGGGAATAAATAAGCTATTTTCACGCGAATGGAAACCGTTGCTTTCGCGGGAATAAATATTTTCTTTTCACGCGAATGGAAACCGTTGCTTTCGCGGGAATAAATAATTTATTTTCACGCGAATAGAAACCAATGCTTTCGCGGGAATAAACAGTTTATTTTCACGCGAATACAAACCAATGCTTTCGCGGGAATGAAAGATTTATTTTCACACATTCACCTATATAAGAGACAACGGTTTCAGACAGAAAGCATCCAGTTCAACAACAGTGAGCAAAGGAGCAACATCTATCTACTACATCTTCCATTGCAACTACTAAGAGTTCTCTCTTCATAAAGGTAAAACTTAAATTCAAATATTTCCGCTAGCTAACACAACTATCTGAAGGCTTTATGACATATCTATCTTTAAATTGGTTATAAAGAATTGAACCAATTTTTTCTGTTTTTTTCAGAATGAATACTCAAGTCGTAGAAAGTCAACCATTGTATCTAAAGTCGGAATCTCAGCCTGATGAAAAGGTAAGAATTAATAAAAAATACTATTTAACACCTGTTGAACACCTTTAATTATTTTAGTTATCTAATTATCGCTTGTATTTTAGAACAATGCAACAACAAATCCAATCTACTTAAAGGACTTCCTTCCAGAAATGTATCATAACTATGTGATAAATAATGATGTTGTTGAAGAAAAAGCTGTAGAACGTTTGACATTTCAAGTTATAATATTCTGTATAACTCAACACATGATGAGTATGGGGATGTGTTGTAAGAAACGTGATATATCTACAGAACGTTTTGATGACATTATAAAAAACGGTTTCGAAATCGTTTTGTCAATGGTGGAAGTCGTTAATATTAATAATTTTTTAAAAGAAATTGAAAGAAGTGCTTGGAATCAAATAGTTTTCAAAAAATTATACAACATGACATGGAAAAAAAAAACTTTTTATAAATTCAGAAAGCATATTTATAATTATGTCCAAATAGATAAAGCTCTATCCTCTTCTGTAGGTATTTTAGAATTAATGTTGGAAGCGTTTCATACATATTTGTGAAAAATTTTTAGTTGTTTTTTATTATTTTACAATATTTTGTTCGAACTATTATATTTTATTTCTTACCAATTTAGATGTTAAAAGCGGTATGATATTAAGTAAATACATATATATATATATATTTGAATGCATCCTTTGTTGTCTGTCTCCACATCCCAATAGTTTAATAAGCACATTCTCAATCTACCATAACTCTATGATCTTAACTGATTTTGGCATAAATACATATATATATATATATAAGACACTCTAAGTAATAAATACACTCTTAGCCACTCATGCAAATATTACCCTTTTATTTTTAGAATGTTATGGATGCTCTTTCTGAAGAGCTCCTTAGCACAGATCCATATCCAACAGAAAATAAAATGAAAAACGGCAAAACAACTCCTAAGAGAAGGAAAACTGCTCCAAAAAAGCGAATAGTAAGGAAACGAAAACAAACAGTGAGAAAACAAACTACTTCCGTTGATAAGCAAACAATGGAGAGCGCAGCTATAACTCATTTAACAGTTGAATGTCTCAACGAAAGGAGAGCTAGGGAATTAGAAAAGTCTAAAGGTTCTCAAGTGATTGACTCACTAAAAGTTCCGATTTGCAAAACATTTGAAGATCTTCCTATCCCAAGCATTATGCGAGTGACTGGTGTGATACATCCATCAAGTAAGGAGAAGTGTAGATATTCTCAAGTACACTACCATGATCCTTCAGATATAAATGAACTCGAACCCAAAATACTCCTCTGTCCAGTTGAAATAGCTAAAAACTTCAACTGTGATAATTACCCCCCTCCGTTTAACGTTGTATATTTGGGTAGAAAGGGAAAACCAAAAAATAAAAACGTTCTTTGGTATGATGTCAGACGTGTTAGCAGACATCATCTAAGCAAAAAGAAAGCTGAAGAGGAATCACTATATTTTAGTACATTGACTAAATGTCAGCTCAAACGCTTCTTGAACATCAACACCCTCAATAGTTTTCAACCCGGCGCTATTTTTCCTTACCAAGATGTTGTTGATAGATTCGTTCCTCATCGATTTAAAGGAGGGCAGTCGAATGTAATTTGTATCCGTTATAGCATTGAACAATGTGGAGAAACGCTGTTGAAGACGCTCGCCATACCAGACAAATATGCTTCAGAAGCTAACAAATATACGCCAGGTGTGATGATCTACAGAGGAAAAACAACCCACGGAAAATTTAAGACAGAATACGATCTTTCATTTTGCTCTCCATACTGTCTCGGTCGAATGTATTGGAAACAATATTGTGATCAAGCAAAGCACAACAAAACAATATTAGAAATTGATGATGATGATGAACTTGAAGATCTTCTATGTGGAGACTTTGATGATTTTGAGACAGGATATGTTGCTGAAAAAAAATGATGAGTGTTTTAGCGATGGATAGTCTCTAATTCAAAAAACAAGTTGGACAATGTGACTTGGTGAGCTATTTCCCTTTTCTATATAATGTAAACTATCCAATGTAACTAAAGCTATAATTCAATTTCATGTAATTATTTTAAATTTTTTCCCTACTTATTACACAATAAATGTATATATTCACATATTGTTTCATTTTTAATCACTGTATTTATTCAATGTAGATATATCTCCTCTCTCCTCTCTCCTCTTTTTATCTCTCCTCTCTCTCAACATACTCTCTCCTCTACCAAATACTCCTCTCTCCTCTCTTGCAGTTATTTCCCAAATACTGTAGATTTTAACCATCTAGAGGTCTAATTTGGTAATTTTCCAACATATTTTATAGCATTTAATATACTTATTATGTAATAAATGTATATTATTCAATGTAAATGTAAATATATCCATAAATATGTACATAATTATCCATATATACATAAATGTATAAAAAACTAAAAAAAATCTCTCCTCTCTCTCCTCTCTCTTCTCTCCTCTCTCATCTCTCCTCTCCCCTCTCTCCAGAAGATTTTCCCTACTTATTATGTAATCAGGTATATAATCATATAATTTTCATTTTTGATCAATATATTTGTTCAATGTAGATATATCTCCTCTCTCTATGTAGATATAAATATAGCCATAAATATGTACATAACTAACCATATATACATGAATGTATAGAAAACTAAAAAATCTCTCTCCTCTCTCTCCTCTCTCATCTCCCATCTCTCCTCTCTCCTCTCCCCTCTCCCTCAAGATACCATATGAGTTCGAGTTATGTAAAAAAGTTATCAAAACTTGAATGCCATATATTCAAAATCTATATGCCATATAAGTTCAAATTAAGTAAAAAACTAATCAAAACTCAAATGCCACTCAAATGCCACTCAAGTACCCCTCAAGTAAAATACAATATAAACTCGGCGAATTCATCCAACGTCGTAACCCATTGTCTCAACTCCAAGGTCAGATCCACAAAAAAACACTTGGTAGGGAGATCTGCTCATATATTACTACTTGTATTGAAATGCACATAAACCCCCATTTCGATATACTTTTGTATTTTGAGTAAGTCCTTCCGTATTATTTGTAATACCCATTTCACATTCCGCTTGATTCAAAACGTATTTTGTTGTAGTATCACAAGGCACAGAATCTGTAGAAGTTGTGTCCTTGCAGATCCAAGAAGCGCTTTGAGGGATGAAAAAACCGCAATATAATAAGTCGGGAGGGTAGAGTCGCACACAGTTTTTTCCATTTTCATCTTTATATCGTATAGTCCTTTCGAAAGGTGAAAAAACCAAGACATCATTTTTATCCATAGCTCCGGCTATACATTCATCAATTTCGTTGGTATAGAATACTCCACTAACATTGGGAAATGTTAGTGCCAGTAGCAAGATAAATACGCAGCTCATTTTTTAAAATGTTTTCGCTTTCAGTGTTGAAAGTTGAATACTTTCTTTCTTGATGTTTTTTCTATTTATATGTAAGCGGCTAGCGGCTTGTTCAGCTCTCTCAACCGATTTTGAAGATGTGAAACAATCTCATCAAAGTGGTTACCAAAATGTAAGTATGGTTCCAATCGAGATTGAGACAAAAGAACATGTGTTTCTGTCCAGCGAAATGAAGTCAAACCTCTTAAAATCGAAATATCTATCAAATCACCCAGTTCAGCATCTTTCAAACATTGCTTTATATCAATCAGTTCGATCGCTCTTTTGAGATCTTCAAAATCTATCAACTTGGCTTGCGGACAGCATACTTTTGGATCAAAGCTCCTAGAACAGTTTAAGCATTCGAGAGGATTTGCTCTTGAAATACAATTACAGCTCAAAAGCATGCTTTGTATTGATTTACGAACTAGATTGAATCCTAACACAAAATAAAATACTTCTTCGGTGATGAGTTGAACAAAAAGAGGATTCGAACGCTCTAAAGGAATGTGTTCAAAATGAGCCCTTATGAACTTAGGAACAAAATCAGCCAATGTACCAATTGACTTGAATCCTTGAGTTTTTCCACTCATGTTTCTGCTGTAGTTCAGAGATAAATGAAGCAACTTTTTTTGTAGCAGTTCTTTTATGAGTCTTCAGATATATTTGTCGAATCAATAGTTATTATCGGGTTGACTGAGTCTTCTTTTTCATCAAGAGTGTGAGCGTATGGATATCCTTCTGCTATCGCAAGTAATTTATCCTTTAGTCGTTGATAAGCCAGTTTGCTCTGACTAGTAGGTAATAGGTAGGGATTTAATCGTGCTCTCAAATTTGTTAACAAAAAGGGAGACTTCAAATCATCAGTGGAAAGATCCAAAAAAGCATTAATCCATTCATCATGCACCAAAAAACCCATTTTAGCATTTTTCAAAACTTGTCTTCTATCAATCCAGTCGATAGCATCACCCAATTCTTTTTTGGTAGGTGTAGCACCTTCAACCATTTCAGCATATCTTTTACAAGTGATACATTCGTCATCAACGTGTGAACAGTAACAGTTTAGTAGCGATAGATTGGTTGCTTGCTTGTAAAAACTTCCTCCTAGTACACAGTATACACATTCCTCCGTAAAATAAATCCTCAACATTTCATCAGAAACCTCAGCCAAAAAAGTCCTAGGTCCTATAGCATCGGAAGCTTCTTGGTGAGCAAAGTCTTCAACACGTAACATATTTGTTGTTATTCCGTTAAATTACAAAACGCGAATGATACGTTTTCAAATTGAAACACCTATTTAATCATTTACTACTTTTTCTTTTTTTGAGGTTAATTGTTATGCTAGCTCATGTAGATCTTCATAAATGCTTTAATTTCAACCTGACAACCATCGATTGGGCAAGGTTTTACTTCTGATGAGCATTCAGTAAGTGCTTTTTCCTTACACTCACTACAGTAAATGAGATGACCACATGGAAGAGAGATATGATTTGCAATTACTTTTTTTTCATGCGTCTCAGACACACATTGAGCGAGTTTGCTTTGCTTAGTCTGATCTTTATCTTTTTTTAACGAATCAATTGATTTAGCATCATTTTTTAACAGTGTTGACGAATTCTCAACAGTTGTAAAATCATTTTCAAAAATATGTAAGGCGTCAATCATAAAACCTATTCGCTCAAAAGGTTTTCCATTTAACACTAAAACTTGTTCGATATCGTTTTGACTGTATCCTAGTTTTTTGCAAATAAGTTTCATTTCTTCGGTGTCATTGTTGTGCGTTATTTGTTTTACTTTTTCTCGATATTTTTCAACCCGTCGCTTACACCTTTTGCCTTTTTCCGTTCGCATGTAAACATCCTCAACATACTCTTCACCTTTACTCCCGAGTAAAAAATAACAGTCTGGGAACCATCGACAGTGTTCCTCCCACGGTAGATCACTCTCTTCCCATTCTTTAAGTTCACCTGAGCAAAAGAAGCATTTTACACTATCTCCGAACTTAGTATAGTAGAAACCTGCATTGGAAAGGAGTTTCATGGAGACTTTACCCTTCCATTGTTTGAAACTGTCTTCTCTAGATGTTTCAGTAGCAAAACGTGGTGTATCAGCACGATCAATTGATATACCTAGAGGTAATACTTCTGCAGTTAAATCTCCTCTTCTGGTCTTTTGTTCTTCCATCGTATAACTTTTGACAATTGAGATGTTTTTCATTTCATCTGCAAGTAGTTTCCTAGGTCTATACAGACGATTGTGAGTGTTAAATCCTCTAACAAATCGACAAAACGGAAAACTTTTAGCGTGTTCTTTCATCGGATGTTCATCTTCATCCTTCCAGTTTAGTAATACCCCTTGGCAAAAAACACATCGAACAGCGTTGTCTTTTTCAAGGTTATAGAAACCAGCTGCAGCCATGTTTTCACCACAATGTTTACCTACTCGTCTCCAATTTGTAAGAAATGATTTTCTTCGATAACTTTCATCAAGCATTAAAGCCTCTCTTTCATAAAAAGAGAGTTCATTGTAAATGAACTTGAAAAAGTCCGCTGGGGAAAGTTGCGCAATAGTTTTTTGTAATTTTAATGACAAAAGACTACAGTGATTATCCGGATAAGTTGCGACGACATAAGTGATTGCAGTGGTATCAGGAAAATTTCGTTGTAAAAACAACGACGAAGTAACGAGTAAACTATCATCTATCCATTCGGTGCAGTCTTTAGTGTTTTCAAAGCAATTCCGAGTTTTTCGCATTTCTTTTTTTTCATTATGAATAGTGTTTGCTACATATCTGTTGTTTGTTACTCGACACATTATTTATATATAATACAAGTAGTAGCTTCAGTTATTACTCAAGTTGAAGTTTTGTTGGAAAGTTCTTTCCTTTTGATCTAGTTCGTTGTTATTCTAAAAAAAAATGATAATGCTTTATAGCAAAAAAATAAAAAAAGACTAAGGTTTCAATTTTTTTTCAATATACTTGAATTGATTACTATTGTAATAGAATGTAAATACTTACATCAGAAATGAAGACTTGTCTTTCTTTTGAATTAAAATGAATGATATTCCTAGCAGTTTGAACTTGAGAGCTGCTTTCTATAAAATTCGGATGAAAAAGGAGTACTTTTTTCATTTTGAAGCCCTGAAATAATAAGAATAAACATAATTAAAACTTACATACAGCATTTTTTGATATCTTAAATAGTGAATAATCTTGTTTTTTGTTCAGAAAATGTCTTCACGCTTAAATTGATTATAATTAAAACCAAATATAAATACTTACATCACAAATGAAGACTTGTTTTTCTTTGAATTAGATGAATTATATACATAGTTGTTTGAACTTCAGCTGTTTCCTATGTAACTCAAATGATGAAGAAGGAGGGTTGTAGTAGATGATGATGTAGTAGATCTTCTTCCTTCAGTTACTAACGATGAAGTGAATGCTTTCTGTATGAAAACAGTGCTTCTTATATAGCTTAAGTTGCACTGCTATGAATCAGCATTATTTTCACATGAATGGAAACCGTTGCTTTCGCGGGAATAGAAAGTTTATTTTCCCGCGAATACAAACCAATGCTTTCGCGGGAATCAATATTTTATTTTCACGCGAATGGAAACCGTTGCTTTCGCGGGAATAAGTATTTTATTTTCACGCGAATACAAACCAATTTTTTTGCGGGAATAGATAATTTATTTTCACGCGAATGGAAAGCGTTGCTTTCGCGGGAATAGAAATTTTGTTTTCCCGCGAATACAAACCAAAGCTTTCGCGGGAATCAATACTTTATTTTCACGCGAATGGAAACCGTTGCTTTCGCGGGAATAAATATTTTATTTTCACGCGAATACAAACCAATGTTTTCGCGGGAATAAATAATTTATTTTCACACGGATGGAAACCGTTGCTTTCGCGGGAATAGAAATTTTATTTTCCCGCGAATACAAACCAAAGCTTTCGCGGGAATCAATACTTTATTTTCACACGAATGGAAACCGTTGCTTTCGCGGGAATAAACATTTTATTTTCACGCGAATACAAACCAATGTTTTCGCGGGAATAAATAATTTATTTTCACACGGATGGAAACCGTTGCTTTCGCGGGAATAGAAATTTTATTTTCCCGCGAATACAAACCAAAGCTTTCGCGGGAATCAATACTTTATTTTCACGCGAATGGAAACCGTTGCTTTCGCGGGAATAAATATTTTATTTTCACGCGAATACAAACCAATGTTTTCGCGGGAATAAATAATTTATTTTCACACGGATGGAAACCGTTGCTTTCGCGGGAATAGAAATTTTATTTTCTTGCGAATACAAACCAAAGCTTTCGCGGGAATCAATACTTTACTTTCACGCGAATGGAAACCGTTGCTTTCGCGGGAATAAATATTTTATTTTCACGCGAGTACAAACCAATGTTTTCGCGGGAATAAATAATTTATTTTCACACGGATGGAAACCGTTGCTTTCGCGGGAATAGAAATTTTATTTTCCCGCGAATACAAACCAAAGCTTTCGCGGGAATCAATACTTTATTTTCACGCGAATGGAAACCGTTGCTTTCGCGGGAATAAATATTTTATTTCAATAGGGATGAAACCGTTGCTTTCGCGGGAGTAAAAAAAATAATTTTCACGCGAATAAAAAACCAAAGCTTTCGCGGGAATATCGCGTGAAAAAACTGCTGAGTCATAGATATATTATAAAGAAGGTTTCATAGGGTTAATTAGTACAGCTTTAGCTATTTAAGAACCAGTGTTTTCACACAGAAAGCATCCAGTTCTACAATAGCTAGCAAGGAAGCAACATCTACACACCAACTACTACATTTACTTGAAACTATAGAAAGACTTTCAGTCAATAAGGTGAGAATCACTAAATAATTCTTTAACATATATTGATAGAAAACTTCAACTAGATTTGCTATAATACTTCAAAAAGTTAATTTTATGTTTTAATATTTTGTTCTTATTAATAAAAGATCAAATAGTTTCACCATAATGCATCAGAAAAATTATTTTGGTTTTGATCATGTGTTTATTTTATAAATATCTAGTTAGCTTATTCTTTTCAAATATTTTTCAAATTCCAACCATCTGTTACATATTTTTTACTCTCTTTTCAGTTCCAACATATTAATAAAAGATCAAATAGTTTCACCATAACACATCAGAAAAATTATTTTTGGTTTTGATTATGTGTTTATTTTATAAATATCTAGGTAGTTTATTCTTTTCAAATATTTTCCAAAATTCCAACCATCTGTTACATATTTTTTTTACTCTCTTTTCAGTTCCAACTTTTCACTGAACGCTCTGAATATGAATGAAGACCGTAATACCTCATTTCTCTCAACATTCGAACCATACTCCGATGATAAAGAAAATATCCCTCCTGATTCACATATAATAAAAAGGAAACTGAAAACAGTTCGACCAAAGCCATGGGATTCGGATAGAAATAAAACGATTGACTATGCTTGGACTTTGAAAGCACCATCTCTTTCTCATCTTTCCTGCTTGTCAAAAAATGCTGCTAGTTTGCTCAATTCTTGCGATACCAATGACAGAGTAATGATTGGAAGGTTTCAACCACTTCACTTAAATCAAACACCATCACTTCTCGAGATAATTTCCCTCGAAAGACCAGCTGAGGATGTATATAAAAACTTATGCATTATCCGCTACAATGTCGAAACATTTGGCAACAGGCGACAAGTGAGATCCATGGTGAGAAATGAGGATTATAACAAATTAGCTCCAACACAACCGGATGTTCCAAAACTGGTGGTTTTTATGGGATTCGATTCAGACAAACATCCAATCTTTCACCCTATCAACTTTCCATCCAATATTTCCCTTGAGGAAGCTAAACAGCTAAGTAGATTAATAAAAAAAAAAACACCTAGTCAGTTGATCAGTATGGTTCGTATTGCAACACTCTCTCAATTTGCTGTTGGAAGTGTAATCAGTTTTGAATCTCCTCAAATATCAACTCAGTTAACATTACCTAACGGAGAAGTGGTGATGGATGCGCTACTGGTAAACTACAGATGTTTGCAATACGACGGTTTGATGATGGGAGTTCTATATATACCTGAAAAACATGCTAGCGATGTCAAACGAATTGGAACAGGAGTCATACTTGTAAGAAATCGTGAAGTTAGTAGATTTGGTTATCATCGACATGATATAATCACATTCACAGCATTACAAGCGATAGAAACGGCTCAAAACCTATCCAACAAACTTGATGATTCCAACCAGATGAAGTACTTTACTACAGATGAGGTTCTTGAGAACAAGGTCTTAGTGCTTTCAATGGGAGCGGGAAACACATCTTCTACATCTTTGAGAGAACCAACACCCCCTGGTGAAAACTATATTCAAGAAAAGCAAGTCAGACAACACAACCTAGTGAGTGTTTTTTATTTAATGTAAACTAACTGATATAAGTAATACTTCCAATTAGATAGAATTTATTTATAAAGTAATTGTTTTTTTTGTTTTGCTTTAGATAGAAGAGAGAGAATCAAAAACACTTGATGAAAATTATGCTCAAGAAAAAACAAGCCGAACAATATAACTTGGTGAGTTACTTCCCTTTACTATATAATGTTAACTAACCAATGTGAAAAGAACTATAATTCAAATTCATGTAATTATTTTACATTTTTGTTTAATCATCCTATACTAATACATAACTTTTTATTTTAGTTCATTATGGAATCAAAAGTACATAGAGCAGAAGTCTTCCTTCCTAAGTTATAACATCAGTACAACAATAGATACATACAAATGGATGAAAATCTCTCATCATCCGCTATTTCATTTGAAATGATATTGGAACTATTTCAAGCTCACAATATTTAATATGTTCTCTTTATGTATCCCTACTTATTATACAATAAATGTATATATTCACATATTGTTTTATTTTTAATCATCGGATTTATTCAGTGTAGATGTAGCTCCTCTCTCCTCTCTCTCTCCTCTCTCTCTCCTCTCTCTCTCCTCTCTCTCTCTCTCCTCTCTCTCTCCTCTCTCTAAAGATAACTAATGCTTCCCTTTCTCCTCTCTCTCAAGATATCATATGAGTAGGAATTAAAAAATTTATCAAAACTTAAATGTCATACATTCAAAATCTATATACCCTATGAGTTAGAATTATGTATACAATTATGTAAAAAATTATCATAACTTAGATGCCATACATTCAAAATCTATATACCATATAAGTTCAAATTAAGTAAAAAATAATCAAAACTCAAATGCCACTTAAATGCCACTCAAATGCCACTCAAGTACCCCTCAAATAAAACACAATATAAACTCGGCGAATTCATCC
The DNA here is from genome assembly GCA_945261195.1 of Cryptosula pallasiana. Taxonomy (NCBI): domain Eukaryota; kingdom Metazoa; phylum Bryozoa; class Gymnolaemata; order Cheilostomatida; family Cryptosulidae; genus Cryptosula; species Cryptosula pallasiana. The sequence goes on from OX183137.1 coordinate 2,752,115, forward strand.
AACGCCGTAACCCATTGCATAACCCCAGATAATGACCCCACAAAAAAACACTTGGTAGGGAGATCTGCTCATATATTACTACTACAATCAAAGCATTACTATACAACAATGGCTCAAGTAAACTACATATATAAGAAACAAAGCCGTGAAGTTTTCTGCCGATGATCTCTTGCATTCATTTCATCTGATTCCATCTGACGTAACACCACATTGCTAATGGGCCCTGGGGCTCCCCCCCCCCCTCCCGGGCTCCCGGTGTGTATTTTTTTGAAGACGATTGCTTGCAGTTTTTAAAGTGTGACGTGATGATTCCCAGTAATAGGGATCTAATTGTTAAGACTGAAAAGACATGAAGGTTATTGTTTATTGTTGACAATGAAGTTTTAGTTTATTGAGTAGTGTGTCCATAATTGACCATAATTAAGGGTCAGTGAGTTGAAAGCAGTTGTTAGAGTAATCTGTTTACAAATTACTTTCGCTACAATTTCTAGAAAATCCTTAAATGCAGCACCGTATTGGGCGATTTTTGTGTAACGGCATATGATTGGATAAAATTATGTGTCCGTGATTGGCCAGTTGTTTCATTAAGCATTTGTATTCTTATAAAACATTTTAAAATAAGAATGAAATTGACTAATAACTATCTTCAAACAGCAACATAGTCTTCACTTTTCCAGTATTATTAAATTATCAGTTTTACAAGTCAAGTGCCGTGTTCTATGAATAATTTTGTTGTTGTTGTCTATGATGGTATGGTGTTGTCAACCAGTGAAGTCCCGCCAGGTATTTTTCATTATTTTGGTGCTAGGTGCAGAACTGGCGATTTATTGCGATAATACTCTTGGGGACAAAAGTTAGACGATTTTTGTTAGTTAGATAGGAAATTAACATGGGCTACGCCGCAAAATAGGCAGTTCTGCACCTACATCTGACTCGATGAAAAATGATGCTAAAGGTAAATTGTATTAATTATCACGGTGGTATAATATTGATATTATTTATTAATTAGCCATTCAATACAAATCGGAATTGTTGTTTGGGACATGGGATGTTAATTTTTTATTTCCTTGTAGTTCACCAACTGAAAGTTATTCATCAGCACCCTTCTAATTATCAAGTTGAAGTTTGATAAATAGTAATTATAATAATAGTTTCTAAAATTAATAATTATTATTAATTAATAATAGTCATAATTATTATTATTAAGTGAATCAATAATAATTGTTATTATTTTGTAATAATTATATCTACCATTTTGAGTGTTTTTTATTTTTTTTTTTTAAATATGGCTTATGAATGACAGCAGTGAGCAATAAATCATAAGTTATATGTACTACTACTGCTGATGCTGCTGCTGCTACTATGTAGATATATATTATTGGAAAATGCATGTAATAACTTGTGCATTCATGTTTTTTCTTTTAGTTTTTTTTATCCATCAACAACTCTTGCTATAATAATCATAATCAACAAAAGTAATCACAAATTGAAACAAATGATTTGATAGCTATTTTATTCTTTTGAAGTCTGGATGTTGGTGATTGGTTCTGTACTGCATAGCATGTCATATAGTTGTAGCTTCTACAAGTCCACAACATACTTGTTGAGAAAAAACGGAGATAAAATATTGGAATTGTTGCTTCAGATCGTAACCACTGGGCTTGAGGGTATAGAACGATAGGGTGATTGTAAAGACCAAAAGTCAATAATAATTTGGTTTGTTTATTAGTTCAGAAAGCCAACAGTTACTGCTTAGGTGAATGCAACTTAAATTTGCTATGCAGGATAAAAGCTACTATGTTGAACAAACTAAAGCTAAGTGTAGAAGAATAATGTAAAAACAATGTCCACTCTGAGCCATCTGAAAGTCTACTCTTGGCTCAGTAAAAAAATACTAGTCAAGTTTGCAGGAGGTTTCAAGAAGGAGATTCAAGTTTCAGGAGTTTTCAGGGAGTTCAGCAGTTTTCAGTAGCAGAGAAAATTAGTATTTGAAAATTGTGTGGGTCCCTCTTAAGTTGAGAGACATGACAGGTATGGCCACAATTAGAAAAAAATCTCAGGTTTGAACCTAAAACACTCTAAAATATACTAAAGAATATTTTTAAATTCAAAAGGGTTTTTGCAACACCTAATCCGTTCCCGCTTTATCCTCCACTCCAACTTCAAAAGCTTTTCACTGCGGTGTGCTCAGATTTAGTGGCATTACATTATGTATTGGATAATTTATTGTCACAAAATCTGAGCACACCACAGTGAAAAGCTCTTAAACACACTTCTTCCGCATTTCCTTGCGAACCAACTTCGCAGATCAATATAACAATAATGTCAATATCACAATAGAGAAAAACGCGCAGTCTGAGAAAGTTTTCAAACAGTGGGGAAACCCCAATTAATTACGGGGATTTTTAGATTTTGTCCATTTTTTCATATAAGCCCGCAACAATTATTTTTTGGGTTTCCACGGTAATAAATTTTTTGCACGGGTTGCGCGTTTTTTCTCTAATAACACTAGCCTTTGCTTCAACATTGCCCAACTTTTACCATTACTTCTTAGTTATTTTGTCAATTTTGGTTTTGAACTGTCATATAACACCAAAATACACCAGTCTTTAACGAAAGTTTTTTTTCAACGAAAAGACTAAAAAACTTTCCGTTGCTTAAGATTGAAGATTTGAAGATTGCGTTGTTAAGTCTGAAGATTCTGGAGACAGCCTCATGCGCAGGGAGCCTTATTGCTGACCACCAATTTCTTTGCACAAATATACGATTGATGCTTGTTGCCTCAAAAAATGAATGTCTATGTTTCTTGCGTTGCAATGTATTGTGTAAATATAAATACGCTCAAAAAAGTAATATAACAAAACACCTCGCATAGACTACACAGAAACCCCGCCCACTAAATCAATCATCCAATGAAACACATCCAAAGGCTACTAAGATAATTTAGGAGCATACAATTCCCGATCAAAGAAGCATAGCATCATGTTGTTCAAAGCAAAATGCGTATAATGCCTCAAATTTTGACCTATAACTTAGGCTGAAGACATGAAGAATAGTTTCTATTGCTGGCTACAGAATTTCATCTGTAGTTTTAATGTGTCTGTAATTATAGTCTGGCCACACACACGACTTTTGATCGGATCCGATGCCCGGCGAATCACCGAATCAGCAAAGCCATGCCTCTCGCCGTCCAAGTTAACCAGCGCCGTACCACGCAGTTGAACATGCTGAAGTTTTTTAGTTTTCCGACGCAACGACTATAATGTGATTGGCTAATCTTTGTCCGCACTGGGTTAAGGTTAATTTAAAAAAGTTTGCCGCCAACAATACTTGTACTTTTCTTTGACATAAGTGTAACTTTTATTTATTATGATAAATTGTCAGAAAAACACATGATGATAATCACTATCACAATTGATTGTTTTTATTGTGACTTGTTATTGGTGCAATGAATATAATATTAGGCAAAGTAAAATAATTATTACTACCCATGAAAAATTTATTTATGATTGATAATTAATTATAACTGATATTTACTAAATGCTGAGTAGTAAATAATGAATAAGTAATAATAATAAATTTTTGATATTGAACATAGTTATTGTAATTTACTGATCATTATAATTATATTTCTCATAATATTATTGTGAATTATTAGTTTTATTATTACTCGCTTTTCTTTTTGCACCCAAGGTGCCAAAGTCACGATTGTCATCAGCCAGTGTAACCTGTAGAAACCATTTCTGGCGATCAGTTGAGGCGCCGTGTCGAGCTGTGAGTGTCGCCGGAACAGAAAAAGTTGTGTGTGTGGCCAGACCATTAGAGATTAGTGGACTCAAAGCAGGTATTAGAATTTTTATTTTATTATTGTTTGCAAAATATTTATACCACAAATGACATTACCTATAAGTCCTGTAGCAGGAAAGGTTGTGCACTCAACAATAATTACCACCTAGCAGGTACTGGAGATACAAGGCTGTTGAAGAAACGCATAAGCCAACAAACAGTGAAGGAGGAAGAAGAATTAACGAGATAAAGAAAGAAGCAATACTTATAGTTATTGAGGGAAGATCGATGACTGCCAAAGAAAGCAGTCCTGCTGAAATGGAAAGCCAAAAAAATGACATGGAAGAAAGAAGTAACAATTTGACAACAAAAATGAGAGTTATAAAAATGGCCCTAAAAACGCCGGCCTACAATTTAAAGAGAACACCACAAGTAATGGCCACTAGGAGAGACAACTACAGTTTCAAAGAGAACCATAGAAGAAGCACCGCTTAGTGATGTGCTTAGGCTGGAGAACTCCATGAAGAAGGAGACAACCCCCCAACGCTAAAGCCGTGGCTACACACACCTACGTTTCGTAGGAATATGACGAGAAATACGCTTCGTAGCGTCTCTCTGGTGGCTAGCTACACACACAGATGCTTGATCACTGCAACGCTATGGAGTGTCCAGTGAGGCAAAGAGGACATAATTATTGGAAGTAGTCGTTATAATAAGTATTATAAATATAAATTATAATGATTAATTAATTATGATCTTTGTTTATAATACTAGATAAATAATTTTATTATCCGTAATAAATAATTAACGTTTATAAATAACAATAATAAGTTGATTATGAATAAGAAATACCCTTCTTGATGGAAGTAACAAATGGTCTGTTGGCCAGGTCAAAATTGCTCGGAATGTGACTACACCAGCAGTAAGAAGTGGAATGCTTACCACGTAAATCAGCATTTCACGTATTGTTGCTGTACGTCTGGAAAAAGGAACAGTGCTAGAGAATCTTATGGAAGGCATGTCACTGCTCTAAGCAATAACGATGCCCCAGGCAATTTCGCACATTAAGTCATACAATGATCTGCTATGGTTGGTAGGAGATCATCATCTGACTTGAATGAGCAAAATTGCCATGCGTCATCTGTACCACTCATAACTAAAATCTAAACGCAAACGAAAAGTTGTTTTGTGCTTTTGTTAAAGCGAGCAGCTGATTGATTATGTGATGTGATTACAAATGTGTGGAGTGTGAATCAATAACAATAAATGCATAACCAAATGACTTATTGGTTTTTCAAGCCGAGACCTCATCTTTTTCTTTAATTTTATTACACTATACTAGCTATTAGGTTAGGATGAGGACTAGTGATAGCTGAGTGTGTTTGGAATAACCTGAAAATTGATTGTTACTGTATAAAACTGTCATTTCCTAGGCATGAAATGCCGTCTGCAGCATAAAACATAGCTCTACAGCTGTTACATTGTTATATAGAGAATATTTTATATGGTAAATTGTTTACAAATGTGGTAAGTTTTTAAAAAAGTCTCGTATGAAATTTTTAACATCCAACGAGGTTGCTCCCACACCTCTTGTAGGCAAGTGGTCAGCATCAAATGTCACTGAAATATTTGGCTGAAATTATTTAAATTCTTTGAAAAAGATTGGAGATTTGAAAATTGCCTTGTTAAACTCGAAAATTCTGAAGACAGCCTCGGGAGCAGGAAACCTCATAGTTTCAGAGAGGAGTAATATTCTGGTCAGATTTTGTGCTAGGGTTTAGCCAGCTAAGAGTTGTCTGCACAATAAACTTATGCCCTCACAACTCCTAATTTCCAAAGAGGTCTTATTTGAAGTGACATTGTTAACACGTGACTCCACTCCCACAACTATAGCTCATCAACGGTCATCACAGGTCAGACACAATGTGTAAGGTCCATAATAGCCAATAATATGAAACGCTCATCAAGGAGATAAGTGTGTGTACACTACCCATAGCCATTGTAACTAGTTAGTTGGTCTCTCTACCGACTGAATAAAACGAGTCGAATCGATCTTTGTTGTACAAAGGCTTATTACAATGGCAGCGGAGGGGTCGATTTATCATGTTGTGGAATTGTAAGGGTTAGTAGATAACTAGTGGCTGACATGAAACTACTCATAAAGTGTTGGTGAGTGTTAGTTCGTTCATTTTATTTTTGGCACACTTATTTAGCATAAGCACTCTTTGTCTACTTTCCATATATCGTACTGAATGTCTGGAATGACACGGCCTCATCTGTTTCATTTTCTGCCTGGTTTACACAACGAAGTTACCTAGTTTTATTCACCGCTGATATCTACTGTCTGAATAAATAACATTCATGAAACTACAGAATTGTATAAAATTAATTAATTTCATTGTATAAAAAATACCATGTACTCTGGGTAGCTAGCAATATGCCAAGACTTGATGCACTTTTGCATCAACTAGTCTCATTAGGTGGAGCAGCTTGTGGTATTCACTTAGTAACCAGAGCTTACAGTTCAACTTAAAACTGCTCAAGTTGACAATAGAGCAGAATCAACAACTACTAGCTGCTGTTTGCTAATAAAAGTTTACGGACCTTTCAAGTTGTTTGCCATTGTCAATAAATACTAGCATTGGGTTTACTCTAGAAAAATGTTTTAGCTTTCATAATGAGCTTTGGGTTGCTTACATAGCACCTGAGGTCAAACACCTGCTCAGGTAACAAGACAGCACATTGTACTCCGCACCTACACTTTGTAATGAAATACGTTTATTTAGACGCATGCAGGCTGCTCGCACATCCAAAAAAGTTGCTTCATAATTGGATCCTATTTTCAATTGATTTTAGTCAGATTTTATTATTGAAAAGTTACAATTTATTTTATTGACTGATTAAAACTTTTGGTGGTTCCTATAAAAAGATTTATTAACGACAGATAAATAAAACAGTGTGGTTACTGCATATGCCATGGCCGTGTGATATCAAGCCTTTCTATAGCGACATCATAGCATCATAGCCAAATTCACATTTTTATGTGCCTTTGTTTAATTTGCAGGTTGGTTCCATTATGCTTATCTCTGGCTGTATTAACTGGAACTTCAACCAAATCTCTGAAGTTATCATCTTCTGTTGAAAACTCTGACAAAATTTCCATTCACCAGCGTATTAATGTCAGAAAACTCCTTGGCCAACCATCATCTGGAAAAAGCGCAAGCAATAATGAAATTGTCACAAAACCAAAACCGAAAGGTTTGCCGTATGATCGGACAGCGTACGGAAATGAAACAGTCAACCCTCACAAATTCACCTTTCTACATCAGCCTCAACCTTGTACATCTGGCCATGCCGTGCTACTTGCTGTTCATAGCGCTGTTCCTGTGAGTGTATCTGTGGGCGATGCGGGGGGGGGGGGGGGGGGTTGGCTTCTTTGCAGCCTTGTTTCTACACATTTATTTATATGCAATCATATAACTTTGTCAATACTTACTTGAACCTGCTTTTGGCGCCGTTACTTGTTACACTTGTTGTATCTAACTCGTGTTACCACCGTGGTTTACACATTCGGTCTACGCAGCTCTCAATATGTCAAACACTATAAACTTATAATTGTCGATAAACTGTTCCCAGTGAGAAGCATGTGGAAAAAGTTTAATCGTTTTCACTTTCAGATACTTCATTGCAGTTTTGTGTTGGTCCGTCATAATTGCTATGAAAGCTCTCCAGCATTTGTCGCAACAAAATGTTTTGATATGTTCACCAAGATTAATTTAGTAGAATTGCTAGCCTAATTGGGGATACGCAAAGTTCCATATTGGCTGCGATAAAACCATAGATAGGCTTGATCAATTGGGATGATTGGTATATGGTCCTGAAAATTTAAACATTGTGCACTCGCCTTTCGAATTTTCTCGCCTTTCGAATTTTCTCGCCTTTTGAATTGCCTCGCGTTTTAGATATGAATAGCGCCAATATGAGTATAAACGCAATAAGTCGCATGAGTTTCAGGTAACTAACTCTATATGCTGATGATATAAATAGACTTGGAGTTCTTATCAGTTTTGATGAATGACGCCTCAAACAATAACTATCACCTTGAGTGAATGGGATATCATCTTAGAGCCCATTGGTGACATTTATTTCTAAGATAACAGAGAGGGCAGTTAACATTAAGTACCGTCTTTGGCATTGATGTTTCAGCCCTACAACTATAGGTAATTTTCAAAGTCTATGGTCGTGCTATTTAAGGAAATGCGCGTATCCGTTTTGTAAAAATACAAAAATTACTGCCGCTCTTTTTTAGTCAAAACTGCTAATTGGAACCCCTTGGCAGGTTTTTTTTTAAAATTTCTGCTTCAAAAGTATTATGTTTTCATTCTTTTGAATGTATTTCAAAACAGATAAACAAAGATATAAGAATAAGTTAAACAACAAATCTAAAACATAATGTAGCATATAATTCAAACTGGCGATAAACTGTTTCCGGTACTTGAACCGGTTAAGATATACAGTAGCTATTCCAATTGTCTCACCTTTTGAATTGCCTCATTGCCTTGCTGCTTGAGACACTTATTGTAATGTAACTGCTTGCTATGCAATGCGATGCGATTGTACATTCTAATCTTTTGGTGTGTGTTAAATTTCTCACATGGTTAACTGTACATGTACATATAGTGATCGCTTGACAATTTTCCTCAGCGACTGCCATAGGTCCTAAAAACAATCACCCGATATTTTAATTTTCTCCATTCCTCAGCGATTTTGGTCAAATTCATTGTTACAAAGTATTATATGATCGTTGATAGATCGGTTGCAGATGGCGAGACTATTGTAAATGAGGGAAAGGCATTTGTGTGCTGTTTTTGGTTGAATAAATAAATGGTTGGCGGTTTTTTGATCCGGATCAAACCCTGCGATAACCTCAAATAAAATATTAGCGATGACTTAGCAATTGCTAATCGCCAAGCGATCGCTTTGTGTACACGCAGCTTTACAAACAGGCAAAGACAGAGGAAATTGTATTTGTTGCAGAATAGAGCAAAGAGAAATGTGTTTAGAAATACTTGGGCCAACCCCAATATATTTAAACTTTTCCTACCTCCTAAACTCAAGAGTAAGCTTATGTTTATTGTGGGAACATCGGCTGAGGGTGTGCAGCAGTCGATAATCAAGTACGAGGCAGAAGCATTCAAGGATATACTGCAAGTAGATTTCAAAGACCACTATCGTAACAACACGTACAAAGCCATCTACAACATGAAGTAAGTAGTTTACTAAATGACCTTGACCCTTGACTCGTGACTAGATAGCGCTATCTCTCAATGGGTACCAACTACCATTGTTTGTCCAACTATGCGCTTGGACAGTACCATATGAAGGAAACCCAACAATGTAAGAATACATGTTTCAATTGTTCAAACTTTTTAAACACCGTTGGTTTAGTAACCAAGGACACAATGAAAGCTGGATCATACAATCCCTTGAAATATTGAAATGTCATTTTTTGGCATAACTGAGCATCATTTTTTGACAAAATATAGCATTTAACTGCAAACAAAAACGTTAGTCTATGCTTAGAATGTGATTAATTACTTCCGTCAGTCATCTTGCTTTCATTTGACAACGATTTGTTTAGTTTTTCATTTATAGATGTTTTGGTAGACAAAACTAGCATGTTACCATATGCTTAGGGATGAAATTAATCAAACTTTTGTTGACGGTAGATGCATGAGGCGTATATGTACAGTATAAATGCACCCATTACGACGGCTTATAGCATATTTTTATTCTTTGTGATTGCAAATAGTCTGATCTAGCTTGAAAGGTAGTGTTAAAAATACATCACTGCATCTGATTTTATCTTTGGTAATTTTAGGTTTGTTTTGTTATCTCAACACCAAAACAATCAATCGCGTTGGGTTGTAGTGGCTGTGACTAGATTTACTGATAGTTATAAAGAACAGAAAATATTGGGGTGTGCCTACATGTACCTAGCTCCATGCCGGCCTTTCATTGTTGAAAACTGGTTCAAATTGCACCCGTTGAAACTAGATTTCTCATTGTACAGTTGTGTGAAGGAATGAGAAGCTAATTAGAGGGCAGTTGATTTGACAAATTAAATTATGGCTCGCGGTTTTAATGTTTCCAATAAAAATGTCTCAAGCACAATCATTAATGTAAAAAGAGCCATTCCTAAGCATTCCACCTTTTTTGTTTGAATATGGCTAACTATGACATCAAATACATCGAGTTTAACCGGTATTGCATGGGAATGGAAAGTAGAGAAACAATCTGATCAGTAAGAGCAATCAGTAGCTAATTGGTAGATATAGCTTTAATAGCTACCCAGTAGATATAGCATTAATAGCTAGCTACCCAATAGATATAGCATTATTAGCTACTCAGTAGATATAGCTTTAATAGCTACTCAGTAGATATAGCTTTATTAGCTACTCAGTAGAGGAAAGTTGATAGTAAATAACTATTGACTACAGTAGGTGCGGTCTAGCCATGCCCGAGCTACATGCTACAATCAATATGTTGTTTACACAATCCAAACTATCTCATGTATGCATGTGTACACTCAGTCCACAACACTAGAGAGCGAAAAACTGCTGTACCGACAATTATTGAACTACTTGGCTGTGAAGGCAAAGTTTGGTTTCGATATTTGCTTTAATCGTAGATACTTTATTGTTGTATTCAGTTTTTTCCATAAATTTCTGGAAAACAAATTACTAAAAATCACCCTTTTCATATAACAGAATGTTAGAGCTCAATGATACGTTGTGCCAGCACACTGCCTTACAGTGTCTTCCATCAACTTGGGAGGGGGGGGGGTAGAGTCGGCAGGGGTGGGTTAGAGCGGAGATAAATCAAATAGAGTGAGAATTAGAGCTAGGCAGACAAAGAGTGCAGGTAGAATGGGACGAGAGCAACGTTAAGTGGAACTGAGCTTGTGGGTGTATTTGAACACAACTTTTATTATTGCTATCTTGTGTATAACATTCTACATAACCCATCAATGTAAAAACAGTAAAAATTGAAATTATACTCTCCGTGTTGCTCACTGAATCTTTTCATCTTCTGTTCATGACAGACTTGTAAAGTGTGAGCCTGCTTGGAGTTGTGTCACCATTAAACCATTGTTATCTACTAATTCTTCTGTTTGACTTATTTTAGATGGATTTCAAGTAGAGACGGATGTCCAAAAGTCAAACTTGTAATAAAAACAGATGATGATATCATGTTTAACATGAGATACTTTCAAAGTTTTTGGCAAAGTTTCAATGAGTTGCTGTCTCCAATAGAGCTAAAGGCAGACTCTCTGGTACTAGCTGGTAAATGGATTAGCTATCTCTCACCCGCCAGATAGTCATTAAAAGCTTACTGCTTTATCCAAGTGCTAAAAAGTCCTGTTTTTTCCCTATATGATGCAGTTAGCTAGGTGACATTAAATTAATGCATTTATGAATTCTACTCTTTATTGAAGTTTTTGGAGTTGTCGGTCTATTATTCTAGTGTAGACGGGAGAATAACTCCCAGTTACATATAGACACTAATCAATAAGTGTGAATGAGTAAACGAGGAGAAATAAATATATTTGTTAGGTAACATGGACGGGCACAGGTGGCCAGGTAGAAATATACATGAGAAGTGGTACATCAGCTATGAAGAGTACAAGTTCACCACATTCCCTCCGTGGGTTCAAGGAATGACCTACTTTCTCACCCCAAGCTTGGCCAGGCATATCTATGAGCTATCTTTTAGCACTCCATATTTATTTACTGGTAGGTGATCTGCTCTGTGATTTAATGTATTAATATTTATATAATATTTTATAGAACTGTGGTGGTCTACTTTGTGCGTCTGATTTCATAGTTGTCTCCCCTGCACTGATATTAGTTTATGCGTTTGTTGCAGACGACGTTTACATCAGTATTGTTGCTGACAGAGTGAACAACGTAACTAGCAAAGACATCAGAAAATTCTTCAGCAGCGCTTATAACAGTCATAACCAAAACAAGGAGGTCTGGTGGAAAACAAACAGAGTATTTTTTCACGCAAAGGCTCCAGTTCTGATGTATGAACTCTGGCTATCTTACTGTCATTGTAATGATTGCATATGGAACACAGGCTTTATAGAATACCTGAAAGTTCTTTGTGTTACTGACAATTCTCACCGTACTACATTTTCTCTGCTCCAGCAGTAGACAAGAACACGAGGGTTTCTATGGCATTTATGATTCAAATTGAGAACTCTGAAAGCTTGCAGGCTAATTATTGTACAGTTTGTAAAATAAATGTGACAAGTTTCAGGATTGTACACCAAAAATGGCAGCATCTGTACACGCTGCCTTCTCTTACTACGATGTACTCATCTACACAGAAGAGACAATGTTACGTCGTGAGATGAGAACAATAAGAAGTTTCTATAATGACAATAGATTTTTTATGGTTGAATAGGAAGATTTGTTATCAAAACAGCAAAACACCAACTTTAATTAGATAAGTTTTGTTCATTTAAAAGTTACCTTAACTTTTCCATATTGCTATTGAAGCAATTCAGGAAAAACATACAAAATGTGTTGACGCACTGTTACTGGTGACCAAGTGTTGTGTTGGCGCACTGTTACTGGTGACGAAGTGTTGTGTTGGCGCACTGTTACTAGTGACGAAGTGTTGTGTTGGCGCACTGTTACTGGTGACCAAGTGTTGTGTTGGCGCACTGTTACTGGTGACCAAGTGTTGTGTTGGCGGACTGCTACTGGTGACCAAGTGTTGTGTTGGCGCACTGTTACTAGTGACCAAGTGTTGTGTTGGCGCACTGTTACTGGTGACCAAGTGTTGTGTTGGCGCACTGTTACTGGTGACCAAGTGTTGTGTTGGCGGACTGCTACTGGTGACCAAGTGTTGTGTTGGCGCACTGTTACTAGTGACCAAGTGTTGTTGGATGGAAGGTGCTTCTGCAAAATTTTATTTGTCAATTTGTTTTGATTGCAATATTTTTTTGTTTAATAATTTGATTTGGTGATACTATTGCAATGCTCAATAAGGATCCACTGAAATGTTATCTGCTTTACAAATCTTTACTTTTCTGGCCGACATAACACAATGACCAAGGTAGGTGGTGGTGAGTCAACATAACAAGGACCCAGGTGGGTGGTGGTGTCAGACAGCGTACTATTGAACCTCTAACCGCTGACACCAAACTTTTTATTCATTAAACAATATTTGACACCAATTTATACAGCAGACATAGCCACTGTCCTTACCATTGCATACCTCACCTGTTCCCAGGCACCTACGTATTACATACCTCACCTGTTCCCAGGTCCCTATGTATTAACTACCTTACAATAACCATGAACACCAAACAAAGTCATCAATCAAAAATTGATGCTGGTAAGCCAACCCATATCAAGTGACATCAGTAGAAAGCCCGCAGAGAGATGTATGTAACAGAACAAAGGCTATGGATGAAGCCAACAAAAGACATCCGTGGTTTGAATCGCCAGCGTAGTAAGTTATATATAGATACTTGTGGATATAAAGTCAGTGCATGTAGTACATAATTTATTTATCAAGTGTTTATCTGGTATGATACACATTTGGAGCTGGCACATCGCTCTCTATATACTCTATAATCTCCTTAGCTCTTATACCAAGTGAGTTATTTATCATTAGTGCTGCATTACTTAGTTCATCTAGTGAAAGTTCACCCATTAACATCTGAACTTTTCATTTTTTTTGTTCGAAATTTTGTGAAATTTTCGCTTTTGATCTCATTTAGAATAATTGCTTTTCATATTTCTCCAAATGTTTAGTTAAAAATAAGCTTATTATTATATTTTTTGTCACATAATTTTCAGTAACCAGGGTAAAAACATCTGCATAGATTTCGACTGCTAAGCTTGCTCTTGATAGTCCATAAATTGACTTTCAGCTTCTGTACGAAATATAGTGATAACTTTTATATATTTTTTAATTACACGGTAAAAATGATATTAGTAGAAAATCCTATTTTAATTTTTTTGTGAAATTACAATAATCATTGCTGTACACATGTATTTGAAATGTTTTAGATTCATTATTGTTAATAAGCTTATAACGTTCTATCCAAACCAAAAAAACGTACAAAAAGTCCTTCTTTCTATATGTCTGTTTCCTGTGCGTATGTCTGGGTGTGTGTGATTCCAGTTTCATCGTCTCCTAAAATGTTGCACTGAGAAATATAGAAACTGCAGTTAAAACTTCCCTTTATAATAACTTAATGTATGGCAAGGATTTGAATCTCCCATACCTTCTCAAACCAGAGATATTTAAAGATTTGATAATTATTCAATAATAGTAATGCAGGTGGGGACAAAAACGGTTACATAATTCATGTGGCAAATGGGTCAAATTAAAATTGTTGTAATAACATTCTATTGAACAAAATTGATGGATGGTGGAGAGGAGGGAGGGGGGGGGGAGGTTTAACTTTTCCATCTGTTCTCCAACTGGAGATATTTGTTGAATTTGTATTTTAAAAAAAAATGTAGGTGGAGACGAATCACAAATAGTTATATTTTGCTAATATGCAGTAGTTGGAGTGTCAATCAAACAATTCCATGTGGGTTTATGCAACACATTACGTTCATTATGCAAGGATTACAAAAGTCTTTTAAAATATTGTCTGCAAGTATGTTAGCTCGGCACACCTGTATCGCTTGTCAAATTGAATGGGGAGAGAAAGAGGAAAGGAGAAATAGAAAGAGTAGAGTGGGGAAGCGGTGTTTTACAAGGAGGGCATAGAGGGAGGGAACTTGAGCTGAGAATTCGAAAGGTGAGGTGGGGAGGAGAGTGGGGCGTGAATAGAGTGGCCTGGCATAATGATATTTGGTTATGTTGAGTAATGCTCTGAGTCTATGTATAAAATAAACTACAAATATTCCAAACATAATAAGCTCTTTACCGCAATGTCTCATAATATTAGCTTCCAGTGAAGACCCGCCTACATTATCTGATATATCCTTCGAGTTTGGCGACTAACTATGCTTTACGATTCATTTAGAAGCTGCAGATATCACAGTAAAAAATATTGTCTGCAAAGACTTGCTGTAAAACATCTTATGATACATAAGTCCTCTTTGGTAATGATATTTTAATAACATTTATGTAACAATGTTATGTAACAATATATTGTAATACTCTAGACTGTGAGATTAAAAGAAACAGGTGTTTTTGTAAGCTGCAATGATTCCAGCTTTACGGAAAATGTAGATAATGTGGAGAAATTGCGCGCACATCTGTCTCAACACCTGCGCCCTGACTCTTTGGACCTTTACCCTCTTCCGCCGCCCCTACCCCTTGGACCTACACCTTCTTCCCTCACCCCCCTGTACATACAGCCCCTTTCTCCAACCCCAGTGTCTCTCCCTATGCAGCAATCAGCTACCCAGACTTGTCTTTGCTGGACCCGAGTTTCTGGCCACTGCTCCCCTTCTGCCCCTTACACATAGATGGAAACTGGCGGACTGCTAGCAGACAGAAATGGGAGGTAGCCTGTTCAATAATGGATCCATCTTAATCTGGTTTGGACCAGAAGAAAGCCTTGTTTCTCCTCTAGAGAACCCTTCTGAGTTACCTTAAAGCTACATCAAGCTACCCCGAGCTGCGTTATATCTCCCCATAGGATGGTGCCACTTCCTACCGAGACTGAGGCGAAGGACTGGTACAATCAAGAGAGTGTTACTGGTGTGATGGGATGAACAAAGAAGAAGAGCACAAGCTATAGCAGAGAAGATGATGGCATGATGGTGCAAGAGTGGAAGAGAGGCGGAGCCTAAAGATTAAGACTAGAGATTACTTGTTTAACTACCATGTTGTTTTGTTTGTAAACATATATTTTATTATTTATTGGTGTATTTTTTGTTATCATTGTATGTGATTGGCTATGCCTTTATTTGGTGGCATACCATTCTAGGCAAACCTTATATAAGCCTGACCAATTTGTACGGTCAGGTAGAGCACCTTCAAGCCTCAGCAGGAATGCTTACCTGTATCGTATCTGGAAGTAATAAACACTATTTATCACTTGAACACTGTGGAGTCTGTCTGGCCTGTTGGCTGTAGCTAGTAAGAGCAGTAGCAGGAGGAGCAGGAAATTTACTGAGTGGAATCTCAGTGACAGGCTCTGGTAACGGCTGGCAGCTCTGAGCCAGGAGAGTAACAGTGAAGTTCGAGGAGAATTTATTAGATTGAACTATTGGTTTAACTTTTGCAGCAGCAGGAGGATTGTGGGAGTGTTATTGCTTTATAACATTGTAGTTGTGTCCGTGAAGATGGCGAAATACTTCACAATAAAGTCTTTTAAAGTTTTGCAACCCAGGATAATCCAAGAGCCTCTAGCCAGTTTTCTTTACTGGTAATATTATATCTAATAATTTCAATGTTTCTTGTAGAGAAAGGGCATTTCTATTGAGATCCAAACGCTAGCAATAGAATCAACACCGCAATGTCTTCCAAAAATCAGTGCGCATTCTTCACCAACATTTACTACGGACAATTTACAAGCAGAAAAGAGGTTGCTGTGTTTAACCATAGAAACGGTATAACCAATGGTCTTCCCCTTGAGCGCTGGTCGAGGAAACGCAGACAAATCAGAAGAGAATTGACTTCTACCACTTATTTCATTCCTAACAGTAAATGCAATAAGACAAAATTCCGTGAATACTTTTCAATAACAAGATTTGAGAGTCTACCAATTACAGAAAGGTTAGCCCATCGTTACATGCAATGCGAAGAATGCATAAAAAAACATTACAGTTTCTTTGTTCTGAAAAGACACAATAGACATGCTAAAATAGTCAGTTCTCCACCGGAACCTTTGGACGAGACACTGTCCTTTTCTCCACCTACATTAGACACAAGTACTATGCAAAAGATTTTAGCAAAAAAACCCGACGATGTAACCCAGCATGATATTGACAAGGTTCTCGGTGACCTACAAGTATTGTTTGGTGCTATCAAAGAGTCAAAACATTCCAAATACTTTTACAAAAAATTAATGAAGAATAGAAAAGTAGACGATGTGAAACTGGTTTCTAAAAAAGCCCAAAAGAAAATCATTCAGGAAGCTAATCGTGAAATTGAAGAGGAAATTGTGCAAAAAGACTTTGTTGCATTATACAGTTCTAAACAGTCTCAGTCAGAATGGGACAGGCAACGACGTGATTCACATGGAGTACATCGCAAACCAAGAAAACGAAGCCATACTTGCTCTCTAAAGTCAGTGACTCTAAAAATGGAAATTTTTCATGAGAGGTTAAAGCGAGGAACTTCTGATATCAACTGGACCAGGTTTAGTAGGGATGTAGATTTAAAAAGCAAAGACGGGAGAAGTCTTTCAAACTGTGGTCAGGTAAGGAATACTCATGGGAGTCTTTCCTTTTCCTAAGGATAAAACGTGTGATCATTATTATCAACAGTAACATTTGCAGTTGCAAGAAACTACAAATTAGAATATCTGGAGTTAGAAGTTGTTACATGCAAACCAAAAATACTTGTTTTTGATGTTTTATAGTGGTTATGCTTATAAAATACTTGAGTGATACATTATCGAATAGTTTGTTATTAGTCAGCATTTGGCAATGAATCCAACTCTTTGAAATCAGGTTCTCAAAGAGCTGGCCAAGTCCATGGGATATCCTGTAACTGTAAAACACAGAAGGCGAACATCCTGGTTGAATTACAAAGGTTACAAACTCAATGTAAAGAAAAAGACATCATCGATGGTCTTGAGGAAGCTAAAGCAAGAATTTATCACATCGGGAAAGCTGGATGTTGGAGAGACAATAGTCCCCATAGAGTTTGATGTAATTAATGTGCTGCAAGATGGAGTTCTGGTAAGTAGTCACTTTATTTCTCTTTTGTTTTATGTCTTATCTAGCAACTCTTGATAGGTGGCAGGTTTCAAACCACTTTTGGTTTCGTGTATTGTAGGAAAAATCTCGACAACAAGTTTCAGGTAGACGATTTTCGCTGGCAGCAATCAGGAAAGAACATTTAGACAGCATGTCGAGCCGAGGGGTATTGCGTCGAATCAACTTACAAGAAATGAGTATAGCAGATGTACTAAACTTGGCAGATAAACACGGTAAGTACATGTCATTCATTCAAAACTTTTGCTGAGCAGGCATGAGTAAAATGTTAAAGATCTGTTTAAATTTTTCCAGGAGTCATCATTGCGGACAATGAAGACCCAAGAGAGAGAATGCAAGAGGTAATTACCACCAGACATATGGCTATGTGGCATGATCATTCAGACATTGCAGGTAAAGTTTGCAGATTACCAACAACTAGTCACAGTTTTAATTGCCACCTGCGGTAGAACATTAGTAGACAATATAAATTGTTTTAACAGGAAACAGCCACTACCTATTTATGGTTTGGTTTATCTATGACCAGCTGGTATATTTGACAGATGAAGAGTACAAACAACAGAACAACTTGGTAAGTAATACAATGAATATTGTATTATATTATTTTATTCAAATACAATAATACAAACTGGGTATATATTTAGACTACATCTGTCGGAGTTCAGTCGATGGTAGAATCCCCATTCATATACATACTAGCCAGATCAACAGCAAGCATAAAAGATCAACTACTTTATGTGCCAACTCGTCTAGAAGATATCAACAAACTAAAAGAAGCTGTAAGTTTAGATGATGGTACTCAGTATAGAGATGTACTGAGGTTCTTTAGCGGTGATGGGCCAGCCAGACAGCTGGAGGCTGGTCAACAACGTGGAGGTAAAGTAATTCTATTGTTTTCATGTAATGTTCATTCACATGCATTGAAAGATTGCTGAATGAGCTGGTTAATTTGACTGAAAGTTAGCTTAATTCAACCAAGTTACTACAAATTTTTACAATTATTTTGACTCAACCAAAATCGTGTGAAAACCTTTATTGGAATATCTAAAAAAACAACCTCCATTGCTCTTTCATATGTGGGGAAAACATTTTCTGAGGACAGGTTTCATGAGAAGACAATCACCTCAGCAAAGGCCACAGGTGCTCCATATCAAATGTATGTTATTCAGGAAGATTTCCATGCATCTGCGGAATACAAGACTTCAAATTTGGCGATCCAAATTTATTCAACTGCAGAGGACCATTTCAATCTCTAGAAGAAAGATTTGACCATCTCAATGCGACAGATACTTGGAGCAAAGGCTTTGAGAATGGTACAGTGGCTGTTTTTGAAATGCTGAATGTGAGTTAGTTTTTTGTTTTATCGCGTGGAGCTTTGTGGAAAAGTAGCGAGACCAAACTAATTTTTCTTAAATTTTCTTAGAGCTAATTTTTGGACTATTGCTATAATTTTAGAAAGCGCAAATGGGAGAAGAGCTAAAAGCGAGAGGTGCTTACAATTTTACTAAACCACCGACTTCTGTTGAAGTGAAACAGGCCCTATCGAATGTGTTGAAAGGTAAAGAGTATATGAAATGTCTATATCGGCCAATGCAAAATTTTTAAATTCGAGAGGGTATAATTGGTGAAACAGTTTTTAGAGTTGGTTATGTTTGACTATTGAACAGGTGTGAATAGACCTCCAGCTCTTCTGTGCACTCCACACAGTGACGGATTTGACATCAATGTCTATGAAATAGTTTCAACAGAGCCACTGCACGACTTTAAAAGCGTGATAAATAAAGTGCTGAAAGAGCTGCCATACGCTACAAATGATAAACAACTGAAGAGTTCATTGCAGAAGATTATCTCAGAGCTGCAAGGTTGGTAGAACATCACTAAAGACATAGCAGAATTAAAGACTTCAAACAAATGGTTTCGAATTGCGTATGTTCTAGAAACTTCTTTTTCCTGGCAGATCCATACAAAGAAATGAAAGGCTCGTATTGCCGTTTGAATCTGATCAAGGTAACTGCTTGCGTATTCTCCGAGCACCAAGAAAGTGAAGATGGGCAGAAGATGTATTGTCTGCTGCTCTCTCTTATTGAGATGCAGAAGATCGCTTACTCGTTAGAAGCCGACAGATCACCAAAGTCTGTCTTGAGATATTACAACCAGAGTTTCCTGTTTGCTAGCAGATGTATAAAGATGTTTAAAGAACCAAAACAAGGGACGCTTCGCTCTCTTTTCGGATTGCACTTTCATAGCCTTGTTGTTCACTTACCAGAACTATTACGGCTGGTTTCCGCTAGGTCTATTGTAGCAGAACATGCAGAGAGGCATTTCAACAAACTCAGGTGGGCAATCGATTAAATCATACATATGATACAGTGACACACATGCATACTGACCTGTATTGTACTGTGGCTCACTTTGTAGTGATTTAGCTCTGAGAACCACAAACAGGCAAGCAAAGTCGGTGATCTCAGGGGCTGTGCTTAGGGTAACGGTAGAAAGACAAAAAAAGTATCTCACACCAAACTCATTTGAGATGCAGGACAAGAACATCTCCAAAGTTATTGAAAAGTCACCGATATCCAGCGCTTCAGACAAACTAACGCTTGGCAAAAACAGCATCATCGAGATAAGGTAACAATTTTGTCACTAACCAAAACCAATCACTGTGTGTGTCAGATGTTTTGTACCAATTGACAAAGTTGTCTCTTACAGTTTGTTGGAAGAAAACAGTGGATCAGCCTTGCAACATTTCAAAAGAATTGCGGATTACCTTGAGCTTGGGCCAGGAGTATGGTATAGGGTAGAGAAAGATCATATAGAGTTCTTTGACGGAGAGAGTGAGCCAAACTACCGCCAGCAGGGACCTCAGTTGACTCATTTCAGGTGAAACTTACAACTATTTTTAGTCTATATAAGCAAAGTGAAAGTCTGAGCGAAGACAGTTTTCTAACAAAATGTTTAGAGCTTGTACCAGTGTTTAGTAAAACTGATAGAACACTCATTGCTTTTATTTGATTAGTATTGTTCTGCCAGCTTTTAATTCTACTTTTTTTTCTTGTTCTTTCATTCACATTTGTCTCCTTAGAAGCCATAATAGAGAGCGGTAAAATTTTTTGCTTCGAAAAATTTAACCATTGGGCCTACATCGTTTCGAAAAGAAACCTTCTAGAACACGTCTGTAGTTTATTGATGAAAAACATTTAACAAGATCAATGCAGAAGCAGCTGTTTTGATTTTAGATAAAAAATCTGTTTTTAGCCCAAACCAGCTCGTCGTTTGGGAGCCGAGTGGTCGATTCACGTAAAGTCTGCTACGCAGGTGTACAATGGTGTGTCATTGTGCCATTTTGGACTTCAGAACAATAGCACACAAATGTTTCAACTTGTTCCATTCTCAATCTTCCAAAAGTCACAAAAAACCAGATTTGTTTAATGCCTTCTTGCAACAAAATAAAACACGTCAGATGCTAGAAAATACAGTTTTCTTTGGGTAGCAGTTTATGTTGTCTTTCAAAAATTTTAAAGTTTGAGGTTTCCAATGTTAATAACAACTCAATTATTCCATTTTTAAAAAAAGCTCCAAAAAAGAAAGGAATCAAAACTCAGGGACTCAAGGATGATTGCGATCGCATTGTAACGATTTTTCAGATAAACATCTATTTTATTTCAATTTTCTGATGGTAGGGGCAAAAGCCCAAACTTGAAGAGCCATGTTAGCCAAAGGTTGGTTATTGACAGTTTTGTAAAACGAAAATTTCTTTTCCAATCCAATAAATATGAAAGAGTGTTTTTGTGATTGAAAGTATGTAACTGACCAAATTGAAATGTTTTTACATCGATCATATCAAAGTTACAAGATTACATTTCTGTGTGTAGGTCAACGAGCTGCTTTTCATTCAAAAATGTTAATATCGATTAGTTGTTAGCATTACTTGGTGGCTCAGTGGTAAAGTGGCACACCTCCAGTTGTGGTCGGGTTCAATAACCGCCGGGGAACTATTTTTATACAATAGTGTTTTGTATGTATTTTACAATTTTTCACAAAATGTTCAGATTAATACGTCCTTTCATTTTCACCTCGCCATAGAAAACTGATGGTTTATTGTGCTGAGTGCTAGGTTACTCAACCTTATGTCTGGGATTCAATTCTCAGCGAGAAAAACTTTCTTTGCATATTTACTCTAAAAAATTCTTGCCGTTTCTTGTGAATACAAGCCCACTGTCTAGTTGAATTTGTTTACAGATCTCATCAACTGAAGGACATCAACAAAAAACTTGACAGCAGTTGGTTACACTGTGTGAAACAAAAAAACTTTCTGCACTTGCCGTTAGTAGATGAAGAGGAAATACCTTCCACAGAATCAGGTACTTCCGTGAGTTGCGAAAAATTGAGAGTTTTCTACCAACTTTATCAAATAAATTTGATGGACTTTCTCTTTTAATGTTATATGGCTGTTTTGTGTAATGTATTAGAGAAAGAAAACAACATAAATACAAAAGCAGAATCCTCAGGGCCTGTTGTTGAAGAAGAAATTGAGACCGAAGGAGATATTTCAGAATCCAAGTGCTTTGTATTGGCCTTTCCAGGGTTATCAACAGGTTTGTAAAACAAAGAATAGCACCATGAGCTCTTTAGTGATTATCAAGTTCTTGCTAGTATTTCATGTAATACCTATTGTACGCAGTCTACCTTTTTTAAAGGTATTTGCTTTCACATGAACCGATTTTCATGTTATTAATATGTATTAGGTGCTACTTGCCTTTCCTAATTTAATTTATGCAGTTTTCATTGATTTTTTGTGGTAGAAGACCAATTGGCAAGTCGGGTTTTGACATTTGACAACTGTTTGCATTGACAGACCGCGATGAGAACACAGAAAGCAAAGAGTCTATAAAGGAGGGCAGTTTGGATGAGAGGAAAGAATCAGGTCAGTGTCACAACACCAACTCCTTTAATATAAAACCACACAAGGTCTAGTTATAGATAGGTTTGCAGGAGAAGGTAACTCCATACAGAAAAAGTAACAAAAATATTTTAACAGAATAATAATCTTTTGGAATCACACTTGATTTACACTAGTACGATACGAAATGCCATAACAGTTCATTACAGCTACGTATTGATACTGGTCCGCATCGAAGTACTTGTTTAGACGATCTTTTATGTAGAGCATCAGTTCCGTGTTCGCATTAATAAAGCGCCTTAGGCCCTGTTTTATTTTTAAGACAATAAGGAGCCGCTATTGATACAAGCCTATTTGAATTGGTGGCGTTTTTGCTGCAAACTTTGGTGTTTACATTTGTACGGAGTGCGCACTTACGCTATGGTGTGCACCAAACGGGGCCTTACTCACTGCAACATGTACCTGTGGTGGGTTTTTATAGCACCCACATGTGGGCACTTGTCTACAAACAGTTCTAACATCACTGATTTAGTAATTGGGTGGTCAGAACAGCAGTTATAAACTGTACCGAAATAACCGACCTTAAGTTGATAGAATACCAACCCTGCATCGGTCTAGTACCGACCCTGTATGAATTATTACCGACCCTGTGAGAGCCATACCTGGCCGGCAGTAAGATGGCCACTGTAGCCTGGGAAATGGAAATAGCCTTAGAAGAGTCAGAAGTCAAGATACCCACCTGCATACCTGAGGAAATTAAGGACCAAAGCCTACAAAGCCTGATAAACCTACCACAGGAAGTAGAGATGCCTAGGATTGGCCAGTGAGCCTATAACTCCGCCCACCACTTCTGGAACCCAATTACTACATTCAACTCCATATCTATTGTTTCATTCTCTTGTATTTATATCTGTATGCTCATTTGTCACTCTATGACTTACTTATGTACTACTGGTTACCTACCTGTTTTACTTCCTGTAATCTGCCTATAAAAATCGGAACTCTTGCTATAATGTTCAGTACTGTATTGGATCTTATACTTACTCGTATTCTTTGGATAAGAATGAATGTATTTCACTTTAAAGCACTGAGTAATGCGTTTGAGCCAACGGCTATTCACTGGTTGTGGAGTTGAGGTTACCCCTTTACAGCAGATACGGTATTATACCGACCTAGCATTGCCTCTTGGAGAGAAGTAATTGGTGGCAGCAGGCCATCAGGCGCTATCGACCTGACTGTGCCAGCGAATGAGGGGTTTGGCTGGTGGCAGTGTTCAGTTAGGCCATTAGAAGGCCCCCAAAAAACGAACAAACTACCAAGTTTTATTTGTATATACTTTACTTTTTGTTAAGTTATATTTTACTTTTGGAAAACCAGGAGTGTTATATAACATGCAGCTAGCTGTTACCATAATCTCCCTCCAACCATTTTGTAGATTTGTTACAAGAAATCTGGCCTTTCAATAAAGAACTTCTAGATGCATACATTTCCACCAAACAAAAGCTCAAACAAGACCAAAGTGTGTCTAACAAGCTCCAGTTGAGGGAGGCAGGGAAACAGATCTGTCCGTACCTCCGCTTGTTGGAGAGGAATATTCTAGAAATGGAAAAGAAGCAAGTAGAGAAGCACATCAGCGATACGGGCCTTCTGAATGTGGATGCAGATGATGAATGTTTGAGGCAGCTGAGGGCAGTCAGCAATGAAATAAGACGAATAGAAGACAGATGTGTGGGATTGTAATGAGACTTTTGTATTTTGTCTGTTATGTAATTGGTTGGTTGCTACAACATGTGCTATCTATTCTGTGAGGAGTTTTTGTATGCTCTGGTTAAAGATTGTTACGCAACCAAAGGAACTTGTGATGAAAAAGGTATTGTAGTTTTAATCACTGTTTTACTATCTAAAAATATGACATTAGCAATTCCTGTGGTTTTTGTATTTTGCATCACATATGATATAACGTATTAAATACAAACTTTTGATGACTGACAATTGAGTTCAAAATTACCCGGTAATTTTTAATCAAACAGGAATAATCCCTTATTAAAGAAACAGAAAACAAAAAAGGATGTTCTGTATTTAAAAAAATACTGCAAAACATTACGATAGATGCAAAAGGGGCTTTATCCACCCCTGGACCTCATCAACTGATAACATTGCACGCAATTCATCTCATCAACTCTTGTCCGCAAGTCCTTTTCCAACCAGTGCTAAGACAGTCGGGACGGCTACTGCCCTTCTTCAACAGCTGCAAGCATCTATCGATGTACTTGGGCTATTACTAACTTCTCTGTTATCTTCAGAATGAACTCATATTGGGCACACCAAAGGCAACATTCAGCTTGAGCAGAGACATCGCCTACAACACAATGTGACTTCATAGGCCTGCTGTTACATGCACACTTCATAGGCCTGCTGTTACATGTACACTTCATAGGCCTACTGTTACATGTACACTTCATAGGCCTGCTGTTACATGCACACTTCATAGGCCTGCTGTTACATGCACACTTCATAGACCTGCTGTTACATGTACACTTCATAGGCCTGCTGTTACATGCACACTTCATAGGCCTGCTGTTACATGCACACTTCATAGACCTGCTGTTATGCGCACACTTTATAGGTCTGCTGTTACATGCACGCACACTTTTCAAACTTGGAATAGCTACTTGCTCAACAAATAGACATGGGAAAGCTGCAGAGTGTAAACACATTGTATGCTTTATGATTTCTTGTACCTGCTTAAATTTGCTTCTGATCTTTTCTAAGTCATCAGTCAGCGCCTCATCTGTCATGTCCATTGAGCAACCCTCATTGTAGAAGTTATTGAGTAGGCCATCCAGGGTTGCTACTACAGTCGAAGCCCTAAAACAGCCTCTGCACGTTGATATCGAATATATAGCATACAGTTATAGGCCTAAGCCTTTGTAATGTTATACAAGACATGGCAACATTCAACAAACAAATGGTATACAAAAACAGTAGTTGCTTATTAACACAAAAGAGAAAATGCTTCGTAACAGTATAAAAACAGTGAATCTATCGCATTGAGTATCCAACCTTTTACCAGCTCCTGTTTCACTCAGTTCTTTTCTCTTTTCCTCGTCCATCCACTGGAGTAGCGACTCCACAAACCCATGGTAGAAGCCAACCTGGTAACAAGTCCAGTATAGTAAACAGTAACAACTGACAGGCACCACAACCATTGTCAAGCCTCTAGGTTCTATCTTACTAACTTTATCTGTACCAAAAGTCAACATCAAAAGTATGTTAATCAACAAGCAAACAAACTACTTGCCCTGCAACAATGATCACATAGTAATGGGGAGAGAGTCAATAAGAGTACATACGCCAGAAGTCGCACGATTTTTAGGTAACTGATTTTATTGCCTGAAAATATATATAGACTGAAAGATTTTATCATTTTTGAAAAAGGAAGTTACAAAGAAAAACTATCAAATTATGTGCAAGGGATATTATCTCCGAGCTCATTGGTGACGTTTATTTTAAAGATGAAAGAGAGATTAGTTTATATAAAATATCGTCTTCCGCAGTGATGTTACAAACATACAACTATCGATAATTTTCAAAGTCTATGGTCACGGTATCTGAGGAAATAAAAAAAATTGAATGAGCGCCACTTTTAACTAATACAAATTGCAATTTTAAATTTTTTGTAAGGTCATTTTTTAACTGCTTCCACTTTGAATCTCGTGTCTTTTTTCTTCTGAATGTATTTCAAAATAGATAAACAAGGATATAAGAAAAAATTAAATAACAAATCTGTAATGTACCATTATGTATAAGTCAATCTGACGATAAACCGTTTCCGGTAATTGAGCTGATTGAGAGAGACGATCGCTATCCCCATTATCTACTAACTATGGGAAAGAGGAGACAACTACAAGAAATAATGTTGGTTGGGTGTTTTATTACATCATTCCTACAATTTTTTTGACAAGAACTGATCATAAAGATTTAGTTGTTCTCACTTAGTTCGTATGCATCTATAGTAAAAAAAACCAATGAAAATGCTTTCTTCTGAGGCAAAAACCATACCATTGTTCTCACTTTTGATGATATTGGTACTTATAGATAAGAAAACAGATTGATTAACAAAAAAAATTAAATTTTTTTCTATTACATCATACTGCAGAAGTGCTAGAAAAAAAGCAAGCATATCTTACCTCTTGGGCAAGTTCACAGCCCTTGTTTATACCAAGTTTGAGCCCTGTCGTATGATTGGAGTCTTGCGAAATGCGTTTACCATCTACTATTCCTTCATCATAAACACTAAAACACAATCCATCGCCTTGAAAATGCGACAATTGTTTCTACAAATAGGTCAATACTGAGCTCAGCTTCTATAGAATTAAATCAAAGCTTTTCATGAAATTCGGGCAATTTGCTAACGATTTATTTATTTATGATGAAGTGACTAAGGTGAAGCACGTCGTCTCATACACCGCATAGAAGCTCAGGGCTGTGTGTAGCGTTACCTAAGTGATTTAACGGCACTATGTTAAAATCTCATTAATATTCACTCTTTCTTTATATGCGTTAACGACACTGCATTATTATTCTCATGTAGTAAATTTGATGGGAAATCATTTTTTTAAAGTTTATTTATAGGAACTTCTCATAATGGTAATAGAGATTACATATGATGAATAAATAGCAATACTTAGTAGCAAGGACTATGATAATTATTATTTATTTATTAGTAGTATAAACAGTAGGAATATGTATCATTCTTATTGTGTTTATTTATTATTATTACGTTATTAATTATTATTATCCATTATTTTTTTTTAATGAACAACTACTTATGTAGATGTACCACACACACACACACATAGTAAATGAGAGATAATAATAATATAGTTAATTAATGAGGGTTATAATATTATTGTTGTGTGAAAAAAGCGTTATTATTAGTAGGTTACATAATAATTAATAATTATATAACATTATTAATACATGTATATTAATTATTATTAATTTTTTTGATATAACAAAAATAACAAACAAAATTATTTCATTACATTATGATTATTATTTTTAACAATTATTATCTTCTTTTGTCTGTTGTTGATTCATTAGACGTAAATATCGACAAATCACACATCATTATTAGTAAAACAACAAACAAATCTATTCACCTACATATCGACAACACACCACTTCCACAAGTTAACAAGACAACTTTCCTTGGATTCACTATTAATGACCGCTTAACATGAGATGACCATGTATCTTCTGTAATGAAAAAAGTGAACCAAAACACAAGACTTCTCATGGCACCTAGACACTTACTAACTAAACCACTGGCACACAAATTCTACAACCACTTTATCCATAGCCACCTAAACTATGGTATCAACACCTACTACCCGCTATCCCCCCAAAAAAAAACCAAGCCTCTGAAGACGCTTCAAAAGAAAGCATTAAAATATGCACTATTTCTTCCTCCTCGGACTCCAACTTCCCTTGTTCAAAAATACTCCCGAGTTCTTCTCCTTCCTCAGCTAGCCACCTACTCCGCCGCTATCTTATCCTATCAAGTACTTCACCATCTCTGTCCTCCATATATCAATACCATCTTTGAACCCTCAAGCGTGTCTACATCTGAACGTACCACCCGTGACGATCACAAGATACCCAGCTCACTCTCTCAAGCTATGCTACCTAAATTTGCAATCCACGCCTTTAATCCTCTACCAAAGACTGTTAGAACATCAAAAACTCTCAAGCTTTTTAAAACAGCCTCTAAAACCTTTCTACTTCAACACAAAGATTGAATTACTAACACCCTACTTTTACTCGCTCATATATTACCAACGAACAATGCAATGCTCTTTCTAAAACTCTCTTTCTCCACAAGGTTCTCACTTCATACTTCAAGTAATCCAGCCTATTAACTGCAATGTACATATATTTTCTGTAAATATTGTTGTGTAAATCTGTTAAAAACTTTGTATATATTATTTTGTATATAACTAACGACATTATTATAGCATTGTTGTTGCTGTCACCATTTCCTTCCTTTATTTATTCCAATTGTATTAAATAATTAATTGTATTATTCGTTCACTTTTTTCAGGTAATTATTTTTTGATTGTGGTATTTTATGGAAAACATGACATCTGTATGACATGATAATTTATTTAACCACATTAAATTAATAGTTAATAAATAAATTAAATAATTTTAAAATAGACTTTTATAATTTTTGTTTGAACAACCTCCTCCTGCTGATAATAATAAAGCCAGTTATTATTATTATTCAATAATTTAATAAATACTTTCCCCTCTTTTTTACCTATTTTCTTCCATAAGCAGTGACTCAAATACAAGATTGATGTCATCTTTTTTTGACATAGTGGTAACAGCAACAGCAAAAGCAGAGCAAATCTAAAAAGTAACCACTCAGTCTGAGTTTTTCACTTATGGAAAGCTTTAACAAGCAAATATAATGGAATCGCTACTAGAGTCTGAGAAATGAGTTACTAAATAAAGAGCGTAACCATCATGGATGAAATATACTTCATATATTTCATCCATGGTAACCATTGAACTATATAGTATACTAGTATAGTTCAATGAGCGTAACCATGGATGAAATATCCATGAGCGTAACGTGTACTAAACAAAGCTCAGTCTATAACCTTACATACATGTAGTTGTCTTTTCCTGACAAATTAAATCACTCAAGAATGAACAACTCCGTATTACAATGAGACATGCCGACCAGGCTGTCTGGACTGAAATAATACTTGCCAGCAAGCAACTATCTCTCAATGGTCATTGTGTGCAAAATGAATCGCCACAAGAGCCACATACTGAGTATTTCGAAGAAAATATTACTTCTCATTTTCATTCCAACCATGTTTATTATCAAACCCACTAACTCGCACAATAAACCGTATACTTGCCCAATATAAATATAATTAGATTCGTAAGGTTCCCAGAATGCAATGTACCAGCCATCCTTCACACTAGTAAAAGTAGGTAACTGCAGGCATGACATCAATGCATATGACCAAGAAAAAACATCAGGTGGGACCATAGACTTCAGTAAGTACTAGCTATGCAGCATTCATTCTACACTATTATATCTGTGTCATCTAATTCTGCGTCAGAGGGCAGATGTGCAAGCATCTTCTCTGGAGGGACGAGGTTGGGGTCTATGAGAGGAAGTCCTTGCGATTCTCTGCGTGCCAACTCTAAGTATGCCTCTCTCTGCCTCCAGTGCTGTAGCCTGAAAATATATACATATGATTGGCTGACAGGATACAAAAGTGAGATGATACCTACAGCATGATTTACCAGGCTATCGAGATTAAACCAATGCAAAAAATTGATGATGCTTTTTGCCTTCCAGAGTTTTAACACTCTGCGGCATAAACCTACCCTAATGCAGCATAGTTTAAGATTTTTGCAAAAAAAAAGATTATTTAGAGTTGAAGTCAGAGGTAAATCGAGAAATGTGGCATAAAATAGCTAAAAGCCAATCATGGAAGAGAAACTAATATTCACAACCAAATACTCAGGCGGTCAATGATCAATACATTTTTGGCTGAATGCAACTCAAGTACTCCATTACAGCTAAATTTTTGACAAAAATAATTGTTGAGGAGTTTGGTCTCATTAATTTCACCAATAATACAACCGCAATAGATGCTGACTTGTACGCCATCTTTTGGCCATAAAACGGGGTGGCAAAAACTTGTCTTCTTTGCATAAAATGAGGGCATCTCAAGAATAGCCACTGTGTGAGACTTTCAGGGGTGAAAAAACATTAGGTTTGCGATTGTTATCAGATTTTTGAAAGTGTTTCAGTTGAGTTAACATTTCAATTTATCATTGGTAAATCTGTTATTTTGTACACACTGGCGTTCACGTGATATGGGCAATATCTCAAAAACTAAAGCAATTTTACAGTTAATAAAATTAAAATATTATATTATATACAGTAATACACAATATTATGGTTTTTTTTAACTGCAAGCAATTTGAATATATAGTAATGTGTTTTATTAAATAAAAAACATATAAAAAAAAAACAAATACTGTTAAAACATTCAAATTGTCATGAAATAATTTAGGAGTTATTTGAGAATGAAAAGTAAATGACAGATTTGGGTTTTCTTTCTCAAATTTAAATGGCAGATTAAGTCAGCGAAAAAAAATCAACATAAAATAAAAAATAATGCTAATTTGTAGATACAGTAAAAATTAAATCTGAGCCAGTTTATGATTATTTTTAGTAATTTGATTGTGGCTATTTAGCGCTCTTCGGCACTAAGGAAAAGACAACTAAAATGAACGCATTGCTAATGGAATCCACGACACAGCTATTTTGAGCAGTGAAATATGAAAACTACATAAAGAGTATTCAACCTTTTCTGAAGACATCGAGCAGAACACTGAAAGCTCCCTCAGTACTACGATAGCAACCGCTTCGCTACTTAAAAATGTCAGCTTCATTATATATAAGCAATTAGTTAAAAAAAACCTGACTGTCGTGTAATATGATTGTTGCCTGATTTTACATATATTTTGCCATAATGTGTTAAAACACCAAAAATGACTAATACAATAATTATTATTTTATTACTTTTTTAAACCAAAAATATTTATATGAAAATGTACATTCTAATTGAAGCTATAGTATAAAATAAAACTGAAATGCTAGTAGACTTCCACATAAAATTCTCATGCAGTTTTGTCTGGGCAGAAAGCTACTACGCAAAATAATAAAATTTCACAAAACCGAAACAAAACAAGAATATTCAAGTTGCATTTCCAGCGACTGTGCAGCTATTGGATATGTTACTTACTTTAGGTCAGGTATATACGCAATGATAAATGCTCCACCAACAAAACATAATGATAAGGCTGTAAACATAGTGTGGTGGTGCCAAAATGTATCGTCTGCTCTGTCGTAAGGGTTGTACCCGTGCCAAAAGTAGTTCTGTAATATACAGCAACAGACGATGAAAGTAAATCAACGGGTAGAAAGGCTACTCTCACATGAAGTAGTCGTTATCTGCAACGAATAAAGCAGAAAATAATTTCACACAAAAAAATTATATTTACAAACAGACAGGATTAACTGTAGGCAACAAAACAAAAAGAGCCTATATATGTAACCAATAGCCAATCTACACCACAAGCAATTCACTCAATGGCTCCCACACATTCCATTGGACACCTTGAGATTATCGTACAAAAGGGCGGAGTAGTAGAAAGAATTTATTTCATAAAACGATCATTGAGCACTGTAAGATTATCCACCTTTCTAGTCAGACTGCATGCAAATCACAGCATTTGCTTGTTATATTTGAAACTTGTTTAGCCTTCCATGTTTCAC
Source organism: Cryptosula pallasiana (assembly GCA_945261195.1). Taxonomy (NCBI): domain Eukaryota; kingdom Metazoa; phylum Bryozoa; class Gymnolaemata; order Cheilostomatida; family Cryptosulidae; genus Cryptosula; species Cryptosula pallasiana. The sequence goes on from OX183137.1 coordinate 2,784,111, forward strand.
TGAGCATTGCCGAATTAGACAATAAATCTGCCCTTCCTAAATTATAAAAACAAGTTGAAAAACCATTCCGACAACAATAAAAATAATAATTAAAATCAATATTACAAGCTGTACTAAAATTGTATTAATTAGAGCATTTATTGTTTTTATTAATTATTACTTGTATTTCATTTATTATCACTGATCAATCAGCAATAGCCATGCAATATCAATATTGAGCCCAAATTTATACTAATAATAATAATCACACAAATATATCTCAATTCTGAATAACAATGGAATTGTTGGTAACCATTTGGCATTAACGCATCTCTAGACAGCGGAGATATATTTGTGGAGGTAGGGACTATTGGTTCCAACTGGAGTTGCACGCAAGGCCTCAGTTATCAACAAATGTTAAGATTAATAAAACTAGGTTTTATATTTTAAATATGTATGTACATTCCTCAAACAGCTACATGGCACTCCTACCTGCCTAATGCTGTAGAATATCATTGAGGTAGGAGTAAAATTTTCTCCACAGACCCACAAGAGTTTTATTACTGATAATAAATGTTACAAAATGATCAAACTAATCTGTTTCAAAAGTTTCTTATCTATGAGCATATCAGCAGAATGAGGATTGTTGAACCAGGGGTGCAAAAAAATAGGTTGACAAATCTGCTTTAAAACTCAACATTACCGTCATCATCATGGCTCTAATCTGCAATCCAAGCATAGAAGACCGAAGGCTCAAAATCGAGGTGCACCAAGCATTTTTCATGCAATGCTTTGATGCTTGCTAAACAAAATTGTCTCAATATTGCTGTTTAATTTCATAGGCAACACAAAAAACCTAGAAAGAGACGGAACAGTTATCATTATTGTTAGGCTAATAAATATGATAACCATAACTTTAAAAAAAACTTGTATCAGAAATATGCATGTCTTTTAGTTGGTACCAACTGTACGTGTGCAGTACTGCAGCATACACTATGCATTATTGTTTCTTTCTAATTGTCGTCATTATACTATGGTATCGGTTCACCAGCGTATGGGAACTATCATAGTCAGAAATGAACGCTAACAAGACTGAATGCAGACAGACCCGGAATGAACATAGAAAGTTCTTAGACAAAAGAGACAAGTTTGGAATGAATCTCGACTATGTGATGTGAAGACAAATATTTCTACATCCATTCTAAGAGGTGTCGACATTCATTATAGGCAACATAAACATTTTCACATTCACTTTTGTCACTAAAGTAGACAACTCCCAGAAGGAATACCGAAATATTCTTATATCTTGCTGAGAACGAGTGTTGGAAAATGCATGAGTGCAAGTAAAACCATTTTTTTCTATAGCATCATCGACATTCATTCCAGGTTTGTCCAAGTTCATTAGATGCGGTCTTCTGCAACTATTACTAAGCAAAGTGAATTTTTGTCCACCTTTGTTCCGATTCCCGCTTAACATATATAAAATGATGGTACACTCTGAGTTTGTATAGCTATATGTTCCAGTCGTAGATTACAACTGCGACAGTAGAGTTACGCAGGATTCAACAGTAGAGTTACGCAGGAGTCAACAGTAGAGTTACGCAGGAGTTTTAATAGAAAACCAAAGACGGAGATTTATCACACTCTTGAACCAGATACCATAGCAACTCTTCCATTACAGAAATGATCACTAGTGGTTTATCAAGTAACAGAAATAAATTCTTTTTGTTTTGCTCACTAGATTAAATACCATATTTGATAGCTGTTTTTCATTATAAATAGCAAACTGCACAACAGCACATAGATACATAACATTACATATTTTTCTAATAATAATTATAATAATAGGCTTAATAATAATTATTATTTGCATTACTATAATTTACCATGGTAATTATAATCATAATCACTCAGCGGTAGTTACTAAGTAATTATAACAATTATTATCAACATTTATTATGGACTTTATTTGCAAATGGAACAAAAACAGAATAAACCCAATAACCATTCAATAAGAAAAATATCACCACACCAAGTCCAATCAATGCACTTATCACAGTCATCATCGTTGTCGGCGTTGAACTTGATAATATCATGATAATAACGTAGAGTGTACAAAACTCATGCGAGCGTAGCGTGTATTAAGACAAAAGGATTTACATGTAAATTCGTCCCGCACGGTTTTTTCAATCTTTGAAATATTTCTGCGGTGCTAATTTTTTAATAACTTGGGTCCCAGAAGATGCTAGAAACAAAATTTAAAAAGGTATCAAATGGACACCATTTACCGCACAGGCTTAACGAATCATTGCACTGCCTTCATAGCTATGGACTTCAAAAATAACGGGTGGAAAATGCATTAAAATCTGCAATTTCTTATTGCACCATGCGCCCTTAAGATTTCAGTATATGTCATTCAGATTCTCTGTTATTTTACCGACCCAGTGGTATACTATTTATCATAGAGCAATCACGTTATGTAGCCAAAATAATTTTACTGGAGTCATATTAAAATATATAAAAAGAACTTCTACACCGCACCATTAGCTAATTTGCGCGACAGATGGTCATGCGTCACTGATTTCGCACCAGTGCAACAATACCGTTGTCAGCAATGCTTAATACGTGGACAACAAACCATTGTTTTTTTAAGCAAAGGTACTTTTCCTCAATTATTTTTCTGAGACAACCTCTGGTGTGACACAAATAATTTTTGCACCATTGGATGGACAACAAATTTTTCTAAGAGCTGATGCTCTATTTGAGAAAAAATTGTTAAAATAAAAATTGCACTTGTGCTAGCATACATCATCATCATCATAAAACCAAAACACTAAAAACTTCTTTGTCACCACTCATTAAATTTGCTACTTCTACTACTATCTACTATTCTATAAATAATAGCTAGCTAGCTAGCTTAGCTATCAATCAATCACCACTCCTGCTAAACTCATTATTATGATTATTATTAATTAATTATCATCATCATAATTAATGCATATAAATAATAATAATAATAATAATAATAGTTATTATTATTGATTATTATTATTACCACTATTACTTTGATTATTAATAATAAATAATAATTATTATAATAATTATAAACAATAATTATAATCATAATAATTCTTCTTCATCACTCACTCACACACACCTCATCAGGATCAGAAATGTCCTTGAAACGTTCGACATCTTTTTGGTAGTCTGGATGCTTTGTAGGATCTGTTAGATTAAGAGGTGAGGTATTCTGTACTTGAGAAGAGCATTGTCGAATATTGAAGACACTATGCCGTTTCAGACAGCCTCGAGATGCAAGTGTCTGAAGACGTAAAACAACAGATCTGCCTAATCCAGCCATTTTTGCAAATCTGCAGATAGCGTGAGATACTCGGCAACATCAAAACTATCTTGCGTACGCCCCAACAACTCTCACAGCCGGTTTACAATTATCTCTAAATGTTTGGTAACAAAACTTCCTACATTTAAATTTCAAACAAATAAAGAGATCAACGGTGGAAGCAAAATAAGAGTGTGACAACTCCAAATTGAATCGCTAATGCTCATGGAGGTAAACAAAGAAACCATAGTTGGTTATTATGGCGCATTTCATATTAACAGTTCAACCCAATTTTCATAACGCTTTGCATCTGAGCTCAACTTAGGAATAAGAGATAGTTTATAGTTTGTTGTTTAGTGAATTTACAACTCTGCACACCTCAATCACGCTTGTTGACATGATATCCGTCCTGAAGAAAAGATTAGACAGAGGCCACATGAGATATGTATAGAATAAAGCTCAGTGAGCTGTACACATCCCTCGTAATTGAACCAATAATTTTAATTTTGGAAACAATACAATATTTTTAAACCACGGCCCGAAACTTAGAGCAATGTAATTAAACAAACGCTTCCTTTTGTGAGTTTATATTGTGTTCAAGGTCAAAGTTTTCTGGTCTGTAATTGCATGCAGCAATGCTTACCTCTATTCAAGTGACTCAGAAGAGTCCCATGAAGTGCTGAGACCCACAAGGGATAAGACACTGCAAGGTACATGTATGTGCATACAGAAGGTGACACGACACGGTTTGTTGGTTTGTCAAGAGGAAACACTTGAGTAATGATCGGCTTACCTGCATTCAACTAGAAAACAACATCATCACTTTTGTCAATTTTTCTCAGACAGTTTAAATAATTTCACAACAATTTTGATTTTTGCACGGTTATTCATCATGAGAAGTGCATGAAAACATGGCTGGTCAGTGAGTGAGGCGTCGCTGTCAGTGCATGTACATTTGATTATAATGCGCTCTATATCTTAAAACTTCTCCCCTAACCGTTCACCAATCAATAATAGGTTCTATACTATTCCAATAATTATGCTTTTATTGTGAACATTTTTGTATGAATTTGTAATGAAAGCTAGTAATGAATGTATTTGAAGTCAAAAGGGGTGGAGTTAGTTTTAGTTAAGTAGGTTCATGGATGATTAAACAAATGGTTGCATGCATCGTTGACTGCCCTCTCGACTGAGATGCGGTTATTACTACAAGTTATTGTTTTCTGGCTACAGTTAGTTCTGGCGCATTCACCATCACAGGAGAAGGATTCCTTACAAACAGACGACAACACTTGAGGGAGAGAAAATGTACCGACTTCTACAAATACTATCAATAGGATGTCTGCTGCGAACGGAATTCAGCTTAGCAGGGTTTGTGTTTTAGCCTTTTTCAGTTTTGTGATGTTTATTATTATTCAAAGAAATAAAAAAAATGATCTTTTGAGAATAATTAACTTCCTATCGTGTTGATGAAGATTTTTCTTCATGATTCTGACTTCATTTTTTGGCACTAGTTAAGGGTAAATTACGTTTTGTACGAAAACTAAGCGATATCTCTTTTCAATTTTCATTAATAAGCACCCAAAATGTGTAATTATTTTGTTAGCGAATGAAAATATTGTTTAGGATTATGACTTTACTCTAATGATTCATAATACTGAGCAACCGATGATGTTAGCTTTTCAATTCGCGTGTCAAGAGGGTTGTTGAAGCTACAACAAGGATCTTATGAGATCTTGGTCGATAAAAGTTTGCTAAACGCAAATACGCATCACATAAGTTAGGACTTTCAATGCCGAGTCTCGAATATGAAGTTTTTTAGCTAAATTTGGGATCATCTATGCATGATGAAGTGCTGCTAGACCATGTTGTTTCACAAAGATTACCTATAAAGAAACTTGTTAAACCGAATATGTAACAAAAAGGATATGCGGTATGTAATCAGCCAAGAATGTTAAACCAAAAGTGTTAAACTTGAAGCTCATATTTCTGTGAATGTTAAACCAAAGACTAGAAGGTTACTTCATCATCTATCCTTCCTATCTAGCTTGTAACCTTGTACACTTACTAAGTTTCTTTTATGATCATGTTTGATCCATATCAAGATAAACGCTATCTTAAGCTTTGGCACCCACCCAGCTGCTTAAAACTATTTTTAGTCACGTTTTAACTGTTATTTTTAGAAACGCTCTCACCAAAAATGTCAATTCATTGAATGATAATTAACTAAAAAAACTTTAAACACCATTAAACACTTCGTTTGGACAATTCTAAATTTTTTATCGCAAACTAAATGTATTTGATGAGTAATCAATAACATTTAATTGGTTGCCAAGTCAGCAATTATTGGATTTTGTTTCATGGAAACTTCACTGAATGCTTCCATCAGCGATTATTTGTCATGCTGTTTAATGGGCTATATATAGCAGTTCCGATTTTTTCTATTTCTTTTCAGAGTGCACTCTTTTCTTCTGTATTCCTCTGGAGACTTCTAGATCTTTCACCAGCAGTGCTGGGATGGGAAATTATATAAATGCACCTGCACACCTGCACGCAGGTAAACTGGCAAAATAAAAAACAATCAATTGGCTGAACATAAATCACAGTTGAGAGATTCTGAATCTGCTACCACAAACTTTGTGAATATGTCAGCGCCCACCCTCTGGCACTTGTACGCTCAAGGCGCTCTACGCCCTGATTACCCCGGACAAAATCAAATAATAAAAATTTGATTAATTTAATATTGGGGAGATGAAATTTTTATTTTACCACAAAAAGGGGAAAAATATCCAATTTTTTCGCAAAAGGCTGAATAGAAAATAAACTAGTCAAAATGATTTGCCAGATTTTAAAAGTGTACGTCATTGTTATTCAACGCGCATAGACATCAAAGAGTTTACTAAATCGGATATTTTATCACACAAACTCACTCAGTAGTTTGAGATACTTGGATGGCAGCCAGTCAAATAAGAAATGCCATTCATCAACCGTGAAGGAATGATTCACCTCTGACAGTCACCTCAAGCCAATTGTCTGCCTGCCAATAACTATTTGGCATTTTTATTGTTTTTATACTTCCATTGTTTTTTTTTGACAATAATCAAGACGCTATCTTTATTGTTAGTGATTACCTAACAATTTTCCCTCACCGATTGAAAATGACAACAGGATGCTTTCCCTATTTGTCTTTCTATTTGCCATTCTCACACCGTGCCGGTCAAGGTCATTGTATTTGATGTCATCGTTAGCCATAAAATGCTTAGCAACAACAAAAATGGGTACTTATGAATGACCCCTTTTCACATAAATGTGTTCACTCGAGAAACCATTTTATTGGAAACATTGAAACCGCAAGGAGTGATATGATTGATCAAATCACTAATTGTCTACAGATTTTTTGATCACGATCAAAACCTATCAATAGATAAATAGCCTCAAATAAAATACCAATATTTGTTTTTGCCTATTTCACCGAAGACGGAAATAAAAAAATCCTCAATCGGTAAGCAAAATTGGTGCATAATCGGGAGATATACACGAGGGCCAAGGCATTAGAATATCAAATAATTACAAATAACGAGCAAAGAAAAATTTACGCAAAAAAGCTGGATAAATAATGTATTTTTGACTGATGTGTAATCATTTGTTTTTAAATCTGCAATTGTGTTATTGAATGCAAAGTATATCATTTAAATTCATTATATGGCAATTTTTTTAATGCTCTTGGTAAGCAAAATTATTTGTTTACCAGTATTCAATTAAAAAGAGCCAAACATCAAAGTTTTTATTTCGCAGAAGCCATTCCATCAACTCTGGGAGAGTTGACAAAGTATTCTAGCGGAAGAGATAATTAATATCATCAAAGGAAGATTATAAAAAATGAGCAATTAAAATGTCGTTAATTTGTTACACAGATTTTGGCTTATCTGATAATTATACATGGTAGATATAAAATAGGTACAGTACAAGGTAGATATAGAATAGGTACAGTACAAGGTAGATATAGAATAGGTACAGTACAAGGTAAATATAGACTAGGTACAGTACAAGGTAGATATAGAATAGGTACAGTACGAGGTAGATATAGACTAGGTACAGTACAAGGTAGATATAGACTAGGTACATTACAAGGTAGATATAGTCTAGGTACAGTACAAGGTAGATATAGACTAGGTACAGTACAAGGTAGATATAGTCTAGGTACAGTACAAGGTAGATATAGAATAGGTACAGTACGAGGTAGATATAGACTAGGTACAGTACAAGGTAGATATAGAATAGGTACAGTACAAGGTAGATATAGAATAAGTACAGTACAAGGTAGATATAGACTAGGTACAGTACAAGGTAGATATAGAATAGGTACAGTACAAGGTAGATATAGAATAAGTACAGTACAAGGTAGATATAGACTAGGTACAGTACAAGGTAGATATAGACTAGGTACAGCTCATGGTGGTTAGAGATTTCACTCGCTAGTATTACGTGTCACCATATATGAACTGATTAATATTGCAGTAAACTACAAATGTCGTTATCTCTGAAAGACCTTGGCCCTTCCACTCATGCCTGCAGTAAGGCAGTATTCACAAAGTGCGAGAACAAGTTCCAAGGCCACGTTGAGGCTGTTGCTGCCTTCAAAGAGGAATCCCAATCTGATAAGCAAGACCTCTGGTGCCAGGTTTTGTCGGTGAGTACGAAGAACTAAAATTATCTAGAAAATTACTCGTTCCGCCATTTGGTCAACAAGTTCATAATAGTAGCTCTCTATTGTCTCCTTTTGTGGGGGAGGAAAGATAGGCCTGTTATTGGATACAATGAAGACCAGTATCGTAGACATCATCACGGGATCATTACGGTTTCAGATATCTTAAGTACACGAGAAATGAGTCACCAGTGGAGTTGATGGCACAAGCGTGAATAACTTTTAAGGTGATTCGCAGACTATGCACTCGGGTTACGAGCTGGGACCACATTCTGTCATACAACAACCACTGGCTCGCTAAGTTTTAAAGAGAATTCCCTTGCCATGGAAACCGACAAAAGAGTGCCATCCAATTGCTGACTCACTTTAAACCAAACCATCCTTACGCAACCAGTTCCCTCGGTCTACTGATTGAGTGATCCATCTTTCACCTTTGTCATTGGACTACTAGTAACTTTTCTACAATATACTAGGTGGAAATTTGATCTGTAGTTAGATTTGACATAGCTCAACAACAAATGCAGATGCTGGTGATAATCTCTCTATAATTAATGGCCATCTTACCAACAAAACTTGCTCAACAGGCCATGGCGACTAAACCTACTCTGGTAGTAACTAGTAGGTAACATGAACTTGTCAACTTTCCCAACAATTCAACCTGATATGATCGCTAACGGATTTGTCATGACAATTACGTGTTAGATCTAATCTCCAGTCGCCAGCTTCGGCTGGTTCAATTTTTATTTCCCGCTTAACGAATTACATCTAAATAATTAATCATTATTTATGTATTTAAATGAATGAATGAACTACCTTACTCTGCCCACTGTTACTGCTGACATCTTGATTTTTTGACAACCGAAATACCCCTGCAGAATCAAGCAAATTTTTATTATCAATTTTTAAAACTTATGCTAATTTTCACCTACGATCAATCATCATTGTTAATCAATTTATTCTGTCCGAATGAAATAATAGGCAAATGGAACGCTTTGTTATCAATTATCCATCGATAGCTATCACCGCTGTGAATGGTAAAAGCTGTTATTTGGCACATGGAGTGTTATGCCACCAACTGTCTGTTTGATCTTCGAGTTCCCATTGATATTTTTCCAACTTCGGTAGCAAATCAATTTTTAAACATTGAACTGTTTCACCAATCTAATATCTAGGGTATTGTGTTGTACGGGTCATTGAAGCTGCTATGAAGGATACCATTAAGTGTAAAGAGCATCCTGCTCAGAGCTCACTCACCTTTTGTGTGACAATAACATCATCTCTGGCTAATGAACTGACAACAATAACAAAATATCACTGATTTTATCCATGTCAGTGATTTTGAATAGTTTTGTATCCTATAAACATACGTTAAGAGTAGAGCTAACAAACTCGTCTATTTATTGAGCTGGTGGGACAGATGCGTACGGGTATGGAGAGAGCGAGCAGATAAGGATAAAAAATGGGAACATTTTTGCAAACTTCAATGAGATATTTTTGTTCCTAAATCCTAGTAAATTCTTCCATAGCTTCACATCGCACTTACAAAATGGCTGGTAACACTACTTGTCATGTTACAGTCCCACAAGTCTTGTATGGGAGAGGTTCTCACCAAATGTATGGCCGACTACCCCAAACTCAGCACCAAAATCCGAGGTTTTCTGAATGATGTTGTACACAAAGGCTGCACTCATGAAGGTCAGTTACAATCTTATTTTTGCCCTTGTTTCTTACGCTTTCCTGCAGAAGTAAGTTTCATAGCCTTCTATCTCATACAGGGCCTACGACTGTGGACATCAGCAAAAGCTGTATGCATACTAAACTGAGAGAGAAAAGATCTGTTGGAGATGAGGCTAAGAACTTGTATGAGCTGGCTCATGAGTGTCTGAAGAGTGACGGGCAGCTGGAACCCACCCTCAAGACACTTATGGATCTGCTACACAACCTTAACAAGAGCAGACAACACCTCTACAAACGTCTGCCACAGAACTAATCAGTTACTACATTTTAGTTGTCGGCGACTATTTTATCCTTTGATATTGCAACAGTTTATTAACGCTCTTTTGTTAATGTTTAACTTAAATGTGGAAGAATACTTTACATCATTACCCTATGACAAAGTAACATACCCTATGACAAAGTAACAGAGCAGCAAATGCACATTTACTGTATATGAGAAAGTTGAAGGAACTGCTTTAGTCTTGGTGTAGATCGCACATTTATCACTGCTGTTTTTGTAATTTTACCAGCGAATAACACATTCTGTGACAACTGACATACTTTGATTTCTTTAGCGCACGCTCATGTGTTTAGTTCAGTGAAGAAGATTTTCAGTTTAAATAAAAACTGAGCAGAATATCCCAACAAGAGGAAATCTTTTGATAATTTATACTGCCTGGGATTGTCTGCTTGATTTTCGAACGGAAAATCCCAAACCGCCCATGAATCGAGTGTATTCTGACGGTGTTGCAAATTTTTGTAAATTAAACCAGCACTTATCCAAATCGTACCCACGGCTGCAACATAAAATGATGAGGTCTCTAGTCAACATAACGCGATGCTAAGCAGCAAATCAGACTCTTTTTTGATTCAGTGATATGGAAATACCTGCCATATTGGCGGAAAAAAGGAAAATATTTTAGAAAAGTTGCTTTGGTTGGTTGCAACTGGGTTTGAAAGTTCTAAGCTGACAATTGTATGGGTGGAAAGTCAAAGAATAATGACGCTTCAAGTTACACAAGCCAATGACTGGGCTGCATGAGTGGTAAAAATGAGAATGGGTAAGGATACCAGGTTGAGAACCAACTAAAACCGTGTACACAAGGACAATGTGAAAGAGAGTTACATGCTATGGCCATTCCAAAATTTGTTTTTTGCTTGGTAATGCAACAGAAGTTGGTTTGCAGCAGATTTTGGGAAGAAAATTAAAATTTTCATGAGTTTTGAGGAAGTATAGGAGTTTTCAGAGAGTCATTAAAGTTGCACTAAAATCACAAGTAGGTCTTTGCTTTGACAAACCAGGATACATGACAGACAGGTATGGATATGAAGTGGCTGGAATACCAACTAGAATGAACGTTTTTTGTAGAAGTTGTATGCCCTTGACGACTGTATAACACAACTCCGTAAAACGCGAGAATCACCACGTGTTACCCTTTTGCGGTCTACTACGTCAATAACAGTAACCATAACATTGAAACTCATACGCATTAAAGCAGAATATAATCAAATTTTGTTCAATTAATTTACATTTAAAAGATTCAAATGCAAATGTGCAATAAAAATTATTATTTTTGTAGAAGTTAATAGTAATCAAGTACTAATCAATTTGAGTTGAAACAAATATTTTTTTTTGTGCAATCTCTTGTGTTGTTTACCTCTGAAGCAAAGTGTTTCAACTACTGCTGTATGTATGTTGCTGGATCCCTAGTAGTAGTGAATACATTTAATTTATAACTGTTTTACTTGTAGTATAGCATGACACTCGTTATTATTTGTCACCACAAAAACAAAGAATTTTGTGGCTTGATTATTTTCTCGTTTAAGCAACGCCTGGTCAAACTATTAAACTAGTAGTTGTTCATAAGTTCTTACATTACATTGACATTATTATTATTATTAATTATTATTCAGCATCTGTTTGTTGTTGTTATTATTAATTAATTATTAGTAGTTACTATTTATTTATAATTATTATTAGCTTCTTGTTATTATTAAATAATAATTATTATTAAATTATTCATTAATAATAGTAATAATAATTGTTCTAATTATAATTATTAATTATCTTTATTATTATCATACATAATTATTTATTACTATTAATTAATAATAATTATTTTGCGTTATTTCTCATTATTTTATAATTATTATTACTATTGTTCAATTAAGTAAAGCAAATACCATTTTATCGCGTCAATAAAGTAATGGTGAACAATTATTATTATACATAATGCTGAAGCTTCGTCATTGAGTGCCAACTAAATAAAGTATTAAAGCGAAAACTACTACTTATGGGAGCCAGAGACTTCGCCTATAAGATATTGTACAGGATTTGTGTCTGGGTGGTAGCCACCTGTACACGCTCCCGATATGCTCTGCTCGACCCTAAGTCAGTGCTCAATAATGTGCTTATTATTGTTCACAGTGCATACATTGGCTTGTGCAGTTTTGCGTGTGGCCGAATCTGTGGTGGAGTGCGTGCAATAATTATCTGTAATTATTGGCTGTGTCCGAACCTTTACAAGGTCCGACAATAATTGTAAATTATTGTCTAGTTTATAGTTTGTTTCGAACTGTGCTCTGACATTAATTCCTCAGGAATTACTTGTCTAGTTTATAGTTTGTTTCGAACTGTGCTCTGCCAATAATTATGCTGAAGTTCGTAGCCGAATCTGGGCTCAGCCGAGATCGACAATAACTTCCTGCAATTATTGTTGTGCTAGCTGGTTGGATTCCCCGAATCCGAATTATGCTGAAGTTTGTAGCCGAATCTGGGCTCAGCCGAGATCGACAGTAACTTCCTGCAATTTATTGTTTGACTAGCTGTTTGGATTCCCCGAATCCGAATTTAGTAAGAGCCGAACTATTAGTGCACTAGGCCTTGTGTTGTAATCCTTGCCTCAGGCAAGGGTATACACAGTGATGGAGCGTATCGCTCTCACTTTCCACCTTAGCGTCGTGCTTGCTAACAGTCGACTTGTCCAGCGCTGGTAGTTTAGGTGCTCCTAGTAGTGCTTGCTTCAAGAGAGAGAAATTCTTCTGAGAGTCAGGCTAACTCTGATTTTTATTATCTCAACACAGATATTTATACAGGGAAGGCGGGTACAAGTTACTTAACCACACCTAGTAAAAATATTGGTGCAAGCCACGCCTTGCCCTTACAGTAGTACCAAAATGCGTTTATATAATTATTTCGTGGAAAAAGTGTAATAGAAAATAGTAAATAATTATTATTTGGGTACATCATAGAACTGCTCTAGATAGACACCGTAGCAATAGAACTAGGACAAGCATAGACAAACATAAGTGAGTACATATTGAGATCGTACGTAGACAGTGAGTTAATATCTCAGACAGTTGGGTAGACAAAGAGAACAAAAGGTGAGATGATATTGAGTCAATGGCTCAGACTAAGTAGGAGTAAATAATGTTAAATATGCGCTAAGTACTGGCGTCCCTCACACACTCCCCTCCATTGACAACTGTAAGGTCAATAAAAAAAATAAGAAGGGACGCACGAGTGTGTAAAAAGATGTAAATGGCCACTTGCCCATTATGTTTGTTAGAATAGTCCTCGCTCTTTCTGGATAGCTGTCTTGATTTCCTCTACCCTCTGCAACTGTTTATATGCCTCACGGGTGGCCTGGTATAATTCGTCCTCTAGGCGTTGTATTCGTCGATATTTATCCTCTCTCCTTCCTTCCTCGGCTCTCTCTCTCTGCCTCCTTCTTTCTCCACTGGGTGTACGCTGCCGATTCTCTTTCTGAGCAAGGTGTCGTTGGAAGGCGGCTTCCTTGCTGCTTAGTGGCATCCTGGGTGCTGCGTAGTGATCGATTACGTCGATCCTAGCTACTTTGGCGGGTGTATCTTGAGTTCGGTCACCCAATCTTTTTTGGATTGGCAGCTTCTCTGCTTCTTTGATGGGTGTCGGTACACCGAATGGTTCGGGTTTCTTCCAACCCATAGTTCTGCAAAATTCTGGGTACGAGTGTTCATCTACCTCGTAGAGGGGTCGAGATTCACCTCCATGTGCGGCTTCTCCTCCTCGGCTCTTGATATGCTTCAATATGGTATCACGAGAGCTGCTCTTCTTACCACATGTACAGAAGAAGTATGTAAAGTGTTGATGTACATGGTACATTATCCTTTTCTTGTTTAGTTGTAAACTGCAAATCTTGCAACTCCAGGTGTCTCCCTGTACTTGGCAAATGGCTCTTTTGATAGCTTGGGACGTTTCGTCCGACTTCCAAGTTTCCTTGGTGTGTGATGTTGATGGAGGAGGTGTTGTTGCTGCTGGTGTTCTTATCCGACATCTTGCGGCGCCATCGTCAGTTAATTTAATGTTATTTACCTTAGTGGGTGCCGAATTATTTCGTTTCCTTGGTCGACTAGTGTGTGTTTCGGCCAGTAGTGCTGCAGCAAAGGTCGGGTCCTCCTCTGTAGATATTGATCCATCGTTTTCCATCTCTGCTAGTAGTTTGGTAATAGTCTGCAGGCACTGTGTTCTGTAGTGTGTTGAGCTCCTGAACTGTTCGTTGTTTTTATTTACACAGCGTGCCTGGTTGGACATTCCCTCTTTAGTTGTTAACACCGCCTTTTCTATTGTTCTGTTTGGCCACGTGTTCCGGTGGGTGTAGTCTCTCAGTGAAGGGGCGTTTTCGGACATAGAATTGGGAGTTTTCCCCTCTATTGGAGTACGCGGTTTTCCCGGTGGTATGTTCACTTCGGAGTTGTCTTTCCTTGGTAGTTTCAGTGTTTTTCTGGTTTCACTTTCGTTTTGCCATGGTGTGTGAGCTGTTTCTTCGATTTTCTTCATTTTTTCGCTGTCTTTATCTTCTTTCCTTGCTTCTTGTGTTCTGTAACACTGGTAATCAGTGAATTTTACCGGTTTCTTTGGTTCTCTCCTAGGCCTGTCGTGAGTAGTGGTGGTTTCTGGTCTGGGTGGTAGGGGTGGCCACTCATTGTTGTCCAGTTCGCGTTCTCTTGGGCTTAGTACCGGGGGTGAATTCCCTGGTGGTACCTGGTCTCCAGGTTCGGGTGTAGGTGGTCTCGCTGGCGTGGGTATATTGGTAGTTTGTTCTTCTACTGGCACCAGCGGTGGGGGTGGTGGTACCTCTCCAGGTTCTTCATCGGCCCTCCTTGGGGGGTCGGGGGTCGGTTCTTCAATCTCTACGCTATCTCTTGCTGCCGGGCGCCTTAAGTACGCCCCTCTCATATTCGGCCGAACGGCCTGTTCCCTGCTTGGGGGTGCCCTCCCGATCGTTTCTTGACACGACCTATAATGTTTCAGTCGCCGGCTGTTTTGTATGAACCCCTGTCCGTCTTTCTCCAGGCGGTAGGTGTGGTTGGGGTATGCTTGCGTGATGGTGTAGGGCCCGACATAGCTC
This sequence comes from Cryptosula pallasiana, assembly GCA_945261195.1. Lineage (NCBI taxonomy): Eukaryota > Metazoa > Bryozoa > Gymnolaemata > Cheilostomatida > Cryptosulidae > Cryptosula > Cryptosula pallasiana. The sequence goes on from OX183137.1 coordinate 2,799,241, forward strand.
GGTTGGAGTTTCGGGTTGCTCCCCTTGGTACGGCGTTTATTTTCTATGACGACTAGGTCGCCCTCCGCGAACCTTAGGGGCTCGTCTCCCTCTTCTTGGCGCACCTGGCGTTGTGAGTCCCGTATGTACTCGTGGGCTATCGCCAGGTTTTCTTGCATGCGTAGGGTGTGTTCGGCGACGGTGGCTCCGTCTAGCGTGGGGGCGTGTCCCGAGAGCTGGTCGGGGAGTCGCACCTCTCTACCCATCATCAACAGGTTGGGTGTCTCCCCAGTGGTGGAGTTGGGGGTTGCTCGGCACGCTCTCATTATCTGGGGTAATAGGCTGTCCCATTCATCTTGTCCTCTGGTGAGTATCAAGGATCGTAGTGCATCGCCCAGCGTTCTATTCTGGCGCTCCACCATTCCATTCCCTTGGGGGTGGTATGGCGTGGTACGTGTCTTCCTTATGCTCCACAGGGTGCACAGCTCTTCCAACAATGTTGACTCGAACTGTGCGCCTTGGTCTGTGTGGAGTTGTTCGGGTAGCCCCCAATAGCTAAACACTCTCTCATCCAGGGTGGTGGCCACGGTGGGTGCCGTGGCATCTGGTATGGCGATGGCCTCCTGCCAGCGGGTGAAGTGATCCGTGAGGACGAGGATCCATCGGTTCTTTCGCCGAGTGGGGGGCAGGGGGCCGACCAGATCCACAGCCAGTTTTTGGAAAGGTCTCCCCGCATAGAGTCGCTGGCCTTCTGGGGCGCCAGGGTGTCGGCTCTTCTTAGCCACTTGGCATACTTCGCAGCTTCTTACGAGGCGGCGTACCATGGCGGACATGCCTGGCCAGTACCAGTCGAGCATCACGCGGTTCCTAGTCCTGTTGATGCCAGCGTGGGCCAGTTTGTGGGCTTCCCATACGGTGTTCTCACGCCATGAAGGGGGGCAGACGGTACAGTGCTTGGTTCTCCCTTGGTGTTCCAAGTGGATGGTGAGCACTCCGTCGGGCCTTATACGCAGGCGCTCCCTCCGATCGTGTAGAACTCGTAGTTCGGTACTGCCTTCTTCCAACTCTTGTCGTGAGATGGGCTCCTGGGCCTTGATTGCTTGGTATAGGCGGGCCACGGGGTGGCCACCTTCCTGTTGTGCTCGTGCTAGCTCCTGGGTGCTGCGAGCGGGGTCCGTAACGGTCAGACGGACCAGAGGTGGTTTCCCTTCGCCGACGAGGTCGGCATGGGTGGGTCCCCCATCGCGCCGTTCTATGGCGTTGCATTGTTTGCAGTCCACGCATTGATCTTGCCTGCTGAGTCCGTCTGCGTTGGCATGGTTGGGGCCTGCCCGATGCTCGAGCTGGTAGGTAAACTCAGCCAGTATTTCTAACCAGCGTGCAATCTGATGGGAGGGTTCCTTTCGCCGGCATAACCAACGGAGGGAGGCGTGATCTGTTCTGAGTCGGAACTTTCTGCCGTACAGGTAGGGCCGGAAATGTTTTACGGCCTTTACCACTGCGAGGAGTTCTCTCCGGGTTACGCAGTAATTCCGTTCTGCTGGCGCCAAGGTCTTGCTATAGTAAGCAATCACTCGTTCCTGGCCTTCTTGCTCTTGTGAGAGTACCGCACCCAGCCCCACGGCGCTGGCGTCGGTGTCCAATATATAAGTTGTTGAGGGGTCAGGGTAGCCCAATATGGGGGCTTGGCTCAACCTTGTCTTGAGATTGTGGAAAGCTTGGTGCTCCTCTTCACCCCATCTCCAGCTCGTTCCTTTGCCGGTTAGTACGGTCAGTGGCTTGGCTATGGTGGCGTACTCAGGGATATACTGGCGATAATATCCAGCGGTACCGAGGAAGGCTTGGAGGGCTTTCACGTCCTTGGGGTCCTCCCACCTTTGTACAGCTTCCACTTTTCCGGGGTCCGTAGCTACACCTTCGGCACTTACTACGTGGCCTAAGTAGCGTACTCTCTGGCTCAGCAACTCGCATTTTGAGGGCTTGACCTTCAGGTCGGCTTGCTGGAGTCGTTCCAGCACCTCTCCCAGTCTGTGTATGTGTGTTTGAAAGTCGGGTGCTATTATGATCACGTCGTCTAGGTAGAGTAGGAGTGTTTTCCAATGCAGCCCTTTTAGCACTCGCTCCATCAGGCGTTGGAAGGTGGCGGGTGCGGAGGTAAGTCCGAAAGGAAGGACTTTCCACCTCCACAGCCCGCTCCTGGTGATGAAGGCGGACTTCTGCTGTGCGTCTGCATCGAGTGGCACCTGCCAGTATCCACTGGTAAGGTCTAGTGTGGAGAAGTAGCGACTACCGGCTAGGGCATCTAGCGAGTCGTCTATCCTGGGGATAGGGTATGCGTCCTGGCGCGTGACGTCATTGAGTTTACGATAGTCCACGCAAAATCTCCATGACGAATCCTTTTTTCTTACCAGGACGACCGGTGAACTCCAAGCACTATCTGCCGGCTCGATCAGATCCTTAGCTAAGAGCTCCTTGACTTGGCGCTCGGCCTCTGCCTCTTTCTCCGCCCCTAGCCTGTGTGGGGGGCAACGTATGGGCCTCGTACCCGGGGCCACAGGAATGGAGTGCTCTGCCCAGTGTGTGCGCCCTATGTCTCCATCATCCTTGCTAAATACCGTCTGGTATCGGGTCAATAACTCGTGGAGTTGCCGTTCTTCCTGGGTGGTTTTGCATCCTTGTCTTGCCTGGGAATACAATTCTTGTAGGTGGGGAGGCAGATCCTGGCCCTCCCGTGCCCGAGTAACTGGGGCGTCTGAGGTCGACTGAACTTCCTCGGGGTCCACTCCAGTGAAAGTCCCGACTATCTCTCCGGCCGGTAGGCGGATTTTCTCTGAGGAGGGGTTGAGGCATCTCACTAAGACCCTCCCTTGCTCGTCAGGGGTGTTTACGCTGGTGGCTAAGAGGGGTCCGCCCTCGATGCTTTCTATGATCCCTTGCCGACATGGCTCTTTACTGGTGAGGTGGCATAGAAGGGTGGTTTCGGTTTGGGGTGGCAAGTAAGTGTCTCGTTGCACTTGTACTTTGGACACCAAGTCCCGTCCATGTCGGTCTGTACAGGTGAGTTCTCTTCCATGCACCGTGAGGATTGGTTTGTCGAACCCCATATGGCAGCTCTGGTTCGTTAGAAACGGCATGCCGAGGATTACGTCTTCATTTATTTGACTGACGACGAAGGTCTCTTCATATCGGATATGCCGTATGCGCCCTGAGAGTGTAATCAGTCCATAAAATGGTAGTCGTGTCCCATCGGCCATCAGCCCATGAGAGTCATACTGTTGTAGACATTGCTGGATGCGGTCAGGAAGTCGGTCGTAAACTCGTTTGGCTAGCAAATTCGTATTGCACCCGGTATCGATGAGATAGGAGACTGTTCGACCTTCCACCTTTCCAGGCAGGTAGTAGCTGGATTTGTACGGCCTTTCGATCTGGTTGAGGTGGATGGTTCGGGGGTGGCTCGTTTCTGGTTGGCTCCAGGGGGGTGTCTCGTCTTCATCGCCTTCCGATGGTGGTGGCTTCTCCTCGTCTTCCTCATCGCTCAGGGGGGTGAACCGGTTGGTTAGGGCGATCTGTGGTGGCCCTAGTTGTTGTGTAGTCTTTTGACTACGACAGTCGGAATATGGGGTCTTGTGTTGGTGTGTTGCCCTTGTGCAGCCAGTAGGTGACCCTACTACTGCGGGCCGAGCCCGTTTCCCTGTCGTGCGGTCCATGGAGCAGTTTTGCATTGGCTGCGGAGGTGTCCAGTGCGCTGGCAGCCCCAGCAGCGCTTGGGGGGTCCTCCTTGTGGCTTTTGTCGCAGGTCGGCCACCTCCTTGCTGAGGGCCTCGACTGTCCTCAATAACTTGGCCAGAGGATCCTCCACTTCCTGGCAGGAGATCTCGCTGTTGGGCAGATCTGTAGGGTGCTCGGCCGGGCCTTCATGAATGGTCCGAACGTTAGATTGAGGGAGTGGATTGTGTTGGATTTGCAGGTAGTCATTGCCTGCTCTTACGGCCTCCTCTAAGTGGGTGGGCCGGATGGCCAGCAAGTGTCGTTGCAGGTATGCGTGGCCTAGCGTGCTTTGGAACGTTTGGAGGGTTAACTCCGTTCGGTTCTCTTGCGGTAAATCCTCGTAGGCTGCTTCCACTAGTCTTTCTACGCTGGAGGCGTGCTCCCGTAGCGTGTCTCTTGGATGTTTCCGATATGTCATTAGCTTGGCTTGGGCCTCCGTCCTGGTAAGTCCGAAGCTGGCTCTTAAGGCTTCTATTATGGCCGGCTGTGTGGGGCCGCGTCCACATTGTTCCGCTTTTCCTGTTAGAGCATGGCGGAGGTGGACTGTGGCTTCTTCCGGAGCCCAGTGGTTCATTCTAGCTACTTCTTCGAAGCGCTGTATGAAGTAGTGTACGTCGCCTTCGCCATCGAAGTGAGGTGCCTTGAACTTGCTTTTTGCGGTCGACGTGGTCATTCTCTCTAGAATGTCGGTGAGTGCCCCCATAATCTGCATGGAGGAGCCCTCCCTGTCGGAGCTGACTGCCCTTCGCCTGTATGTCATCTTGCAGCTTGGGTCCTAGGTTCGGGAGGTTGCTTCTTGGTGGGTATTCAAATCCCACTGCTGCCACCAATGTACAGGATTTGTGTCTGGGTGGTAGCCACCTGTACACGCTCCCGATATGCTCTGCTCGACCCTAAGTCAGTGCTCAATAATGTGCTTATTATTGTTCACAGTGCATACATTGGCTTGTGCAGTTTTGCGTGTGGCCGAATCTGTGGTGGAGTGCGTGCAATAATTATCTGTAATTATTGGCTGTGTCCGAACCTTTACAAGGTCCGACAATAATTGTAAATTATTGTCTAGTTTATAGTTTGTTTCGAACTGTGCTCTGACATTAATTCCTCAGGAATTACTTGTCTAGTTTATAGTTTGTTTCGAACTGTGCTCTGCCAATAATTATGCTGAAGTTCGTAGCCGAATCTGGGCTCAGCCGAGATCGACAATAACTTCCTGCAATTATTGTTGTGCTAGCTGGTTGGATTCCCCGAATCCGAATTATGCTGAAGTTTGTAGCCGAATCTGGGCTCAGCCGAGATCGACAGTAACTTCCTGCAATTTATTGTTTGACTAGCTGTTTGGATTCCCCGAATCCGAATTTAGTAAGAGCCGAACTATTAGTGCACTAGGCCTTGTGTTGTAATCCTTGCCTCAGGCAAGGGTATACACAGTGATGGAGCGTATCGCTCTCACTTTCCACCTTAGCGTCGTGCTTGCTAACAGTCGACTTGTCCAGCGCTGGTAGTTTAGGTGCTCCTAGTAGTGCTTGCTTCAAGAGAGAGAAATTCTTCTGAGAGTCAGGCTAACTCTGATTTTTATTATCTCAACACAGATATTTATACAGGGAAGGCGGGTACAAGTTACTTAACCACACCTAGTAAAAATATTGGTGCAAGCCACGCCTTGCCCTTACAGTAGTACCAAAATGCGTTTATATAATTATTTCGTGGAAAAAGTGTAATAGAAAATAGTAAATAATTATTATTTGGGTACATCATAGAACTGCTCTAGATAGACACCGTAGCAATAGAACTAGGACAAGCATAGACAAACATAAGTGAGTACATATTGAGATCGTACGTAGACAGTGAGTTAATATCTCAGACAGTTGGGTAGACAAAGAGAACAAAAGGTGAGATGATATTGAGTCAATGGCTCAGACTAAGTAGGAGTAAATAATGTTAAATATGCGCTAAGTACTGGCGTCCCTCACAATATTACGGCTTCAGGATATTTCGTCTACTAGATGCTAAGACTAAAAGCACTTTTGCCTACAAGATAATAGGTCTACAAGAGGTTACGTCTAAAATCTGGGGGTTTCAAGCACATACCTAACCATTTGTTTATGCTAATGATGATTAATAATTTGTGACCATTATCATGCTATAAAATAACGCTGGCAGAAATGTTTTACATCAAGAAGTTTTTTTATGAAGTAACCATTAATAATTGGATTAATTTTTTCTGTAGATTAAAACTAACAAGAACAAACAATGGAGGGCTTATCACCAACTAAAGAGCTCTTTATAGAGCTAATGGATCCCACAGTCCTGTATAATGTTCTTAATCAAACCTTTAACTATCCATCTATAAGTGACCAGTCATATCTACTTCTTGTAGGTAAGATTAATCATATCTACTTCTTATAGGTAAGATTAGTCATATCTACTTCTTGTAGGTAAGATTAATCATATCTACTTCTTATAGGTAAGATTAGTCATATCTACTTCTTGTAGGTAAGATTAATCATATCTACTTCTTGTAGGTAAGATTAATCATATCTACTTCTTGTAGGTAAGATTAATCATATCTACTTCTTGTAGGTAAGATTAGTTAAAGTTATTCGTGCACTCAATCACTAAACCTAATCTTTTTCTTTGAAAAAATCAATTATTTAATTGTTTCCTAATCATGTTTCAGATGCTCGGAAGCTCCATGAATATAATGAGTCTCACATAGTTTCAGCTAAGCTAGCTCCCAAGGTACGCTCTCACTCAGGATTATAATAGATAAATAATAACAATAGATGTTATTATTTGATAATACTTTTAGTGGCGTACCACTTTTCAAGCAATGTAACTTTTGCGATGTTTTATGCCGAATAAAGCCAAGCATATACCAAATGAAAATGGCATCTTATAGCTTTGGTATACTGTATTGGTGATTTTAAAGACAAGTAACAAACCTTCCGACTCCTCGCTCCTCAATTACCCTGCACGAAAACTGCCTTCCTGATCAATTGTAAGATAGCTTGCATCTATACCAATGAACTGCATAATGCTTGTAGGATGCGCATGACCGGTATGAAATACCATATGATGCTGAGCTGGAATGTAAACAGTATATTGTAGTCTATGATGGAACTACTGACTCTCTAACTAACATCGGTGAGTGCACAGGCTAAATGCATGAATGCAATCGTTGAAACAAATTTTTTTCCTGCAATGTCAATATGCTCTCCTCTTCAGATGGAGAGGCAATGAGATGCGCCCAACTTCTGGCAGACAACGGCAGTAGAAACTCAGTCAAAGTTTTATCTGGAGGTTATGAAAGGTTCTCAGCTCTCTACCCTTTTCTCCGAACTCAGAAAATTCTTTGGTTGCCGCAGGTTTGAGTCTTCAACTGCCTGTGATTAATCTTTTTAATTGCGTTGGCTGACTGGAGTTACACAGTTTCACCTGCTCGTTACAGGAACTTGATGAGATAAAAACATACCCTGTAGAAGTGATACCAGGTCTTTTGTATCTCGGCAACAGCCAGCAGAGTTGGGCAGGCTATGTACAGAAGGACCTCAAGCTACAAGGCAGGATCTCATGCTGCGTAGAAGAAGACTGTCAAGAAGCAGAGAGCACAGGCTACATGAGACTATCAGCTGCAGAAGGTAAAAGATGTCACATCATAATCTTGTCTGCAACTACTATTTCCTACAGTAGGGATGTTTCCAGCTGAGTTGTTAGCGATGTGACCAAATTAAATGCAGCTTGTCATTTTATAACAAAATATTACCTTCTCTTGTATCAAGGGATAGCTGGAATTTCTCTTTGATCTTTCACAAAAATACGTGTTACAGATGGGGCTTGAACCAATGCCCTGTAATTGGCAGTCAGCCCAAGTGATCAATACACCCACTTCTCACCAAGCGAACCTGTTGTAGATGCGGATGTAAAGCAGCTATTGAACAAAGCCTGCGCTTTCATTGACACGCACAAAGACAAGAAATCTGTGGTGTTGGTTTACTCCGAGCTAGGACATGGTAGAGCTGCCGAGGTGTGCGCTGCATATCTCATGCATAGCACTAGATCTTCTCTCCAGGTGACACTCGCTATTTCTCCCCTAGTCTATTTATAGTTGTCATGTTACAGCTCGTGCAATCTAATTTGTTTATACAGGAATGTTTGACCAAACTGTCAAGTATTGTAATGGGAACGCATGTGCCTACAAATCATTCACTGCTGCACATGGCCACTGGACCAATAGCCTCCATCGCTGCCGATGTTGCTGCTGAGTCTTAAAATCCATCTCTTCGCTAACATTGCACCAGTTGCATCACTCGCTGATTAAACAACTTCATATTTGATGTTTTTGCTAAAAACTCGGGAAGTTTGTATGTTTATCAGAATTCAATTTTTCTACAAGAATTTTGTTTATGTTTCCCTCTGACACACTCTTTGTACGAAACCATTCCGTCCATTTTTATGACATTTGTACATAGAATAAAATTTTATGTGGTTTTTAAAACGCACAATTGGAGTAATGTTTATATCGTAAATGTTTAAAATATAAATATAGAACATTCAACGTACACAGTGGTATAACGTAACCGCAAGCCAAATAAATATATACGTTAGCATATAAACTATGAGGTACCATTTGTCTTTATGTATCAATTAAGTGCGGACTCGCTTACAACAACGAGTCCACTATATACATTTGTGTTGGTAATGCAATATGTACATGGGTTTGGCGACAATAGAAATATTAGATAAAAATCTACATGCAATGAGAAATCTTGAACTACATCTCGGAATCTATAATCAATAATTGGAAAATCAAAATGAACCTAAAATAAATATTACAGAGGGGAGATTACAAGTTGTGTGCTCATGGCAAGTAAAGAGGGATATTACAAGTTGTGTGCTCATGGCAAGTGAGTGTTTGATGTAGTGTCCCCTGCTGTCTTGTTGCATTCCTTGGCCACCACTGCCTCAGCAGAGACGGTGCTTCTGGCAGCGGATATGCTAAAAGGGATAGCCGTCTGTGTTGGCTGAAGACCTTTGGATAACTTGAGTTCAGGCGGTACGTAGTAAGTGCCATTTGAGTTCTTCAACACCACCAGTTTGTTGGTTCCTGCATAAAACAATATAAGTAACCAATTCAGAGGGCTGATAACTACCAGTTTATTGGTTCCTGCATAAAACAATACAAGTAACCAATTCAGAGGGCTGATAACTACAAAATAAGCTGTGTAAGTAATAAACAGCAATGCTGCTCCACTAGTACATGTACATATGATAAAAAAGTTACCTTGACCTAGGTGGTTAGTTGTGGTCAAGCGAATCACTCCACTATTTGCATTAGCCTTGGGTACAACCTTTCGTATTACTATGGAACCATTCTGAGCAGGGCTAATGAGTTGGGCAGGAGCTGAGGCTCTGGAAATACTGCTCGGAGTATTCAACCGCAATCCCCTCTGCTGATTGGCTGGTCTCACATTTGCGCGAACCAAGGAAATATCGCCGATAGTCGTGACCTTAGAACGTGACCTCAACATGCGTGGAGTTGTATTGAATACCGGAGGCATCAGCACCTGGGTAGAGGCGCTGGCAGCGACAGTAACAACTGTTGGTGACTTGAGAGATGAGTTGACTGGACCCCTAGCTAGAGTCATCACTGGAGCGGAGCTGATCAACTGCACCCTGGGACGCGTTTGCATAAGCACAGGTCTGATGTGTTGTATACTGCCTGCAGTGGGTATTCTAGGTCTACCAGGCCTGCCCGCTACATGCTGCAGTACAATGGGAGTTTGTCCTCGGACTAGCACTTGTGTGGGAGTTGCAGCCCGGCGCGCTTGCTACAAAACAAACGCGTGGCACATGCATGCTAGAGAGAGGTCGTCTCATGCAGAGATCTGTTTGACGATCATTACATGTTAACAACACAAAGTACATCCATGTCATAGAGTTATCAAATATGGAGCGAATGCCATTCTGGGCGGTATATAGTAAAAGAACTATTTATTGATATCTATTCATTGTAATAATGTACAAATATCCTACAAAATAAAAATATTCGTCGGAAGTTAATTTCGCGTTTACGTGAGTTCTAAATTCGCAAAATATTATTTCCATTAAAAATTAATGCCATTTTTACATTAATTTTTATTTTTACTCAATTTTTGGCGGATTCATAAAAAAATATGCGAAGTTGTCTTCTCCTACCGCGAATATTTCCGATACACAAAAAATAATATCCGTCAAATCATCAGAGAAAAGACAACTCGCAAAATTAACTTCCATTAATAATTTCATCCTGTAGGGTACATTTAGAGAGGACAACTCCTTCCACAATAAAGTGAGTCTTGTAAGATGACTAAAATAATACTAAATGAGGAGACGGAGCCAACGTTGAGCTATGCAGTCATAATTAATGGATCGAGGCAGCACCTACCTGAGCTGAGAAGGGGAGAGAGACGGCAGAATTCAAGGCAGCAGAAGAGGTGGACAGCACAACTGGTTGAGAGATCCTACTAGCAGCGCCTGGTTGCACAACCAAACCACTGACACCTGTAAAACAACGATGAATGATTGCCAGCTGAAAGCCATAAAAATCGAGATAGATTTTAAATGGTCGACGTGGCAAACAGGGAGGTGGTGTTGGCAGTTGAATAAGAAAAGTGAAGGTGACTTCAAACAATATAAACTGTACATAAATTGACAAAGCATTAATAAATCATTAGGAATTTAAAAGGAGAGAAAACAAGTATGGCGGTCTCTATAAAAGTACCTGGGACAACAGTGAGGGGTCGAACCCTGCTGCCATTGCCAACCTGCTGCCAGACAGCACCTGTGGTTGAAGACACCATCACTGGTTTAGGAGCCGTAGAAGAAACCTGAGTAGTCAAACCATCTGGACTGGTCAAGGTATACAGTGAGGTGATCGCTGTCGTAATGGTTGGTTGTGAGGTGACCGCTGTAGTAACTGTTGGCGAGGAGCCAACTGAACCATCATGTTTTGGCACAGTTCCAGTAGCAGATGAGTGAGTTATGGGCAGAGATTGAGCAGTGTTGGTCGGAGCAGAAGGATGAGCTATTGTGTACACCAGAGGTGAAGTGTTTACACAGGTGGATGCTATGCACCCAGCGCGTGCTGCTCTTGTAATGGCTGATGTGGCAGCTGTGCGAGCAGCGATTGAAGGAGTGGCAGATATTGTGACTGGCGCATTGCCAGCAAACGACAACAGATTTACAACCATAGAACTAGGTACTTGGATCGTCGCACTGGGTAACTCCATGATTACACGGCTTGCCTTAGTTTCAGCGCTCTCTGGTATGCTATTGGTCAACGTTCGTGAATTTATTGTATCTGATTGGTTAACATCAGCAAATGAATGCCTGCGTTTAGTTGGTAACTTCACTAAATGCTCATTGGATGTTAGAAGTTTCTGAGCTTGACCTTTGACCCGATCTGTACATTGGAGAGGGTATATAATGCGTGGACTTTCAGTGTTGGCCTGGGGTCCATCAGGTTTGGAGTGAAGGATAGTTGCTGGCTTGTAGGTTTGAACTGATGCTACACAATTCATTGAATCAGTGGTAGTTGCCTTCTCTTCTACAATCGTATCACATCATGTGAGAATAACTCTACATGCAGCAGCCAGTGCTTGATTAGGGACCTATCTATGGTGTAACGTTAACTCACAAATCATATAAAACATATACCAAACAAAACCACAAAAGTGTTCGCATAACTCCATGTCTTACAGCAAACATCAATGGAAGTATTTGGTTGGCTAAAGTATGCATATATACTTGTGGGGAATTTCTCCGTCTCACCAAACAGTAACTATAAGCCCCGCCCACCTTGTCTATCAATGATTATAAGCCCCGCCCACCTTGCCTATCAATGATTATAAGCCCCGCCCACCTTGCCTATCAATGATTATAAGCCCCGCCCACCTTGCCTAACAATGATAATAAGCCCAGCCCACCTTGCCTATCAATGATTATAAGCCCCGCCCACCTTGCCTATCAATGATTATAAGCCCCGCCCACATAACCTATGTCGCTGGTATTATTGCTCCATACCATACAAGCGGCTTCTCATGTCTGTGACACACTTTGAACATGAGTAAAATTTAGCCTAAAAAAACTAAAAAATTATTTGTGAGTAAAAAGAAAATACATTTTCCATAAGCTGTATTCAGTAAATGAACACTTGGTGAATTACACTTGAATACTTCTGCACTTAGTATCCCATACAAATACATGTAATTATATTGCACGTAAATTGTGACTCGGTGAACCAATAACAGCAGGCCTGCTACGTTCTGCAGTCAATTTATGGCAATACTAAAATTTATTCTAGCAAAGACCCAAAAGTTGATGTTTGTCATTTTCAATGTATATTATACTTCCATAGAGTTATAACAAAAATCCCATAGACATACTCACTTTGTTGAGTATTGAGTGTTGCAGGGTGCGTAACTAAACCAGGTCCTTGTGCTGCCACCTACCAAACAAAGAGCAGACAGGTGTATATGTCAGCAAAGACAGAGCAGACAGGTGCACATGTCAGCAAAGACAGAGCAGACAGGTACACATGTCAACAAAGACAGAGCAGACTGGTGCACATGTCAGCAAAGACAGAGCAGACAGGTGCACATGTCAACAAAGACAGAGCAGACAGGTGCACATGTCAGCAAAGACAGAGCAGACAGGTGCACATGTCAGCAAAGACATAGCAGACAGGTGCACATGTCAGCCAAGACAGAGCAGACAGGTGCACATGTCAACAAAGACAGAGCAGACAGGTGTACATGTCAGCAAAGACATAGCAGACAGGTGCACATGTCAGCAAAGACAGAGCAGACAGGTGCACATGTCAGCAAAGACCTAGCAGACAGGTGCACACGTCAGCAAACACTACTGCTGTTAATCATTCAACAACGTAATAACTAAATCTAACAAAAGAAAAAACATCAGCAACGCTGCCGAGAATCTACATAGCCTGTGGTCCAACATCATGCAGAAGCAGTCTGTTACTTTCAAATGATCTTTGACCAAATAATCCGTTACCTATCATGTACAACAGTAAATCACCATGCCTAACATGATCACACGACATACTGTGCGACTAATGCAAGGATAATATGATAGAGAGTTGTCTGCTCATCAACAGAACCCTGAAAAGTGTAGAATATACATTTACCGAGGTATCAGCGTGAGTTGTTGTGTCAAGGGAAGACAACTTTTGGTTAGCACTGCACCTTGCAACTCCACGCTTGGACAGGCTACAAACGCACAAGCTCAAATGTGAGACCGAATAACAGCTATCATCACTCCATAAACCACATTTATTAGAAGGTCATGGAAGAAATTCTAGTAAATACTACACAGTGCATAATGCATGCGGTGTTGTATCGCTATCAAATAGAGAAATTTAACAATGTTTTTGCACCCCAGTCAGGTTGAGGTATTTTTCTGAAGTTTTGCTAGCAACAAAAACCCATCATAACACAACCGCTATTTTACCATTCAAAATTATGCAAAATATTTTTCTAATGACAAGACATGTTACAACAGAAGATTTTACAAAATTAAATGCGCCAATGCATGCAACTACAGACAATCTTATCTATGACCAACCTACCCCAACGGATCCGACGAGACAGTGAGAGGAGTTGTGAATTTCATGGAGCTAGAACCAACATCGACTGTGGATGTATTGATACTCACATCACCAGACAACGCTGTCTGTTTTCTAGCCACTGCAGTGTGTGTGGTGCTTGTAGGAGTTGTTTGCCCTTTAGAAGCCAATGCAACAACACTAGTCGAGGATTTCCCTGATGAATGAGAGACTGCAGCTTTCAGAGCGGTGTGACCATTTGTGGGGAGCTCAATCTACAATAGAGATGCATAAGTACTCTATTACATCGATGTACAATAGCTCTATATTCAGTTGGTTAAACTACATGTGTAGGCATTTCCTACAAGTAGGTTTTGTGTAAACAAATTTGCACTTTTTTTGTCTGCAGCCTACAACAATTCTACAATCATTTATTGTCTGCAGACTACAACAATTCTACAATCATTTATTGTCTGCAGACTACAACAATTCTACAATCATTTATTGTCTGCAGACTACAACAATTCTACAATCATTTATTGTCTGCAGACTACAACAATTCTACAATCATTTATTGTCTGCAGACTACAACAATTCTACAATCATTTATTGTCTGCAGACTACAACAATTCTACAATCATTTATTTAACAGCACCAGATACAGAAAGGAGAAAATAATTTTTTACAAATATCCCGGGGTGGTTTCAATTAGAGCCGTAAAGGTGTACTCAGACGACCTAATCTGTCATAGGCATTTAAGACTGATTCCGCGTTTCTAGAAAAACATTAGCGGTTTCATTGGTCTCGCATTGGTGTAACGAGTGGATCGAGCAACAGCAGCTGTATTTCGTGCTCTCGGTGATGCTTTGACCTATAACGCAGTATTTATCTGCGGCAATTATTTATTAGCTAATGGACCACCTAATTGAAACAAGATGAGCTTGGACGTAGGATTGTCATAAAACTGTCACTTGTTAGTAATAGCACCACTTAAGACTGACTTGTAACTGAAACCACCCACTGATCAGATCTGGAGAAGTCAACAAAATACGACACCAAAGAATCTAAGGCAAAGCATAAAAAAGTCAACTACAGCCGCATATAAATGTAAAACAACCGAGGCTTGCAGACGAAGCAAAACGAGGACCCACCCTAGTCCTTGGCAAGGAATGCAACTTCACAGGCTGTTTGGTTTGAGGTGCCTTCACTCCTGTCAGCGTATTCATGGCATGGAGAGTTTTGACAGCATTTGGGTTTACTAGTTTGACAGCCTGAGTGACGACCTGCAGGTAGAATAAAGCCAAAAATGTAGCAGTTACCACACTCATACTCTGTGATAGCTGATCACCTTCCGATACCCAATTATTGGTAACAGCAATCTAATTTCTCGGAATGGGGCTCAGGTAGTAAATAACTGCATATAATGCAGTGTATTAGACCACTAGCAAAGCTGACTCACTAGGGAATGGCTACTATAGATTGTATGATAAAAACTTCCTAAAAAGTTCGGTGACGTTTTCTTTCCTTCAATGCAACAACTTGGGCTGATGAGAAGACAACTCCCGATAAACTACTTTAACACTGATGTTGAGTTGATGTGCACAAAACGGGATGAGCAAAAATAATGACTTTACTAAGACATGCTAGATGTTTAACATGAGACTGATTTTAAAAACATTTCTAGTTCACTTCTTAATACCAACAGATCCTGATTTTATACTAAGTTGCTCAGCTGTCTATGTGTCTAAATGTCTATGTGGAATTCTTTAGCAGGACAAATTCTGTACCTTCAAAAAATGCAAAGTTTCCAAATGGAGATCGAACAAATTCAACTTTCGATACCTAATCATAAATAGATATGATAAAATGAAATTTTGTTGTATAATAATTCTGATTTGAATATAATAATCAAAGCTGAAAAACTTGAGACTTTTTTTTAGCAAAAAGTAAAATATTACTAAGCAAAATAATGCTTTACTTCTGCGTTATGTTCACTGAAATTAACATTATTCAAACTAGGAAGTTGTGTTCCCCATTAAAAATGAAAAGGTAGACAACTCCACAAATACTTCACAGCATATAGAGGAAACAATAGCATATTCAGTGGGTAGTGAAGAAGAAATAGACCGTGTACCCGACCTGTACTTTGGTGGAATGTGTCTGGGTGAGCAAGGAAGGTAACTGATCATTTGGCACCAGGTAAAGCTGTTTGTTAATCTTCACCATCGTATAACCTTCAGGTACGCTAGCCTGCAAGTCGACACAATATCATATACTACATGCACAACAGCGCACAAGATATAGACAGAGGGATAGCTACTAACGGCAGCAGGCGTAGATTGTTTGGTCTCAGCTGGCTCTGAGGCAGCAGCAGTGGTAGAGTCAGCGCTGGTTGTTACTACAGGCGCTGCCTGCTTCACCTTCTTCTTTTTCTTAGAAAACACTTCGGTCTCGGCGTTGTTTGGTATAAGCCGTCGTTTCCTCCTCCTGCCAAACAGGCTCAGGCCCATCTGTCAACGGAATGAATGCATTGACTTCTGAGTAACAAGTGAACTAGC
Organism: Cryptosula pallasiana; assembly: GCA_945261195.1. Classification (NCBI taxonomy): domain Eukaryota; kingdom Metazoa; phylum Bryozoa; class Gymnolaemata; order Cheilostomatida; family Cryptosulidae; genus Cryptosula; species Cryptosula pallasiana. Next base: position 2,815,147 of record OX183137.1, read on the forward strand.
GGTTGATAACTAATTCAGCGCTAATGCAATAAAACACTTTCGTTAAAAAACTTTTGAAAGCGGTACTTGCTGAAAGCGTATCGAATATGAATCATCTAAAAGGTTTTCATCATTTCTATGGAACTATATTTACTAATAAATAATTACAGTGAAACACAAAACAAAACAGAGGCATACAATAAGACAAAATCTAGATTACAGCCAAAACACATCATTTTGTATGCCTGTCGTAAACATAGGCCTCCATCCCACTTGAATGAAGGCCTAAACTGTCACGCTAAAAGAAATAAAGATCATAATAAAAAAAATTCTATTTGGTTAATCTAATATAAGATGGGGTGTTAATTTGTCATTCATTTTCAAAACCGGAAATATTTGTAGATTTATGCTTCATGTACATATAGCGATTTTGCGTAGCGATTGGGAAAGTCCCTCCCCCAAATTGCGCAATTTTTCACTACTACCCATTCTTCAGCGATTCCGGTCAAACTCGCTGTTACAAAGCATAGCCTTCAATTTATTATAAGATCGTTGATAGATCGTAGCGCTGAATATGATGAGACACTATTGAAAACAAGGGTAAAGTTTTTTTACGTTGTGATTGGCTGATCAAGGAATCCGCTAGCGATTTTGTTGATCTCGATCAAAACCTGGCAATAACCTCAAATGAAATGCTAGCGATGGCTTAGCGATTTTGCAAGAAACAAAAGTTGCAAAATCACACAATCTGTAAGGAAATCGCTTAGTTATCACTATATGTACATGAAGTATTAGGTTTAATCACAAATGATAATAACGTATGTTGAGGCTATCAGAATTAGATAATTCAAGTGTCATATGTGTTAAATATGTATATATGCTCAAAATGCTCTGCTGACAGAAATTAAAACTGCTGTCAAAACATTCTATTTAACCAAATTGATGGATGACTGAGCTTTAAATTTGCTACCTGTTTCCAAACTGGAGATATTTTTAGACTTAATATATTCAATAATGTAGGTGGAGACGAATTACAAACATTGACGCTTTGCTAATATTCAGTGGTTGGAGTGTCAATCAAACAACAGAGCAATAATGATATGTAAATACAATGGGCACTATTGCTTGTGCTTTATAAAAAGTAATTTTCCAACCATACCAAAGTTCAAAGGGTCAGCCAGTAGCACCAGCTGGAAAGAAACTCGTTATGTAAGCAACTCATATTTTACATCATATATTGGTCCCCCGACAGCAACCACAGCCATACAATAAAACATACTTCAGCAGAAATATTTTCTTTGGCAACAGGAGGCTCTACTTTCTTCTCTCTGAAGGGAGCAAAGTACTCGTGGTCTGTTCGGTCGATGTGACACTCATTCTCGTCAGCATTGCTAGCCACATCAGACTGACTGCAGGCTCCATCTTCATCTTCCTCCCCCTCAGTGTCCCACGCACCATTTACCTGCAAGTGGCTATGTCTTCAATAAATGATGCGAACAGAAGATGACTCACAACCAATGCGAGGGTGGCCATCTTACCTCAGCTACAGCTTGTGGATTAGGCTCTACATATCTGTCTTGCTCACGTTTCATGCTTTCCTTACATTTGGTGTGCACCAGCTGTAGCTTGTAGTCGTAGGGAGTGAGATCTGAGAGCAGACGGGTTAGCTCCTCATACAACTCCACTACAACAAAACAAATACGCATAAAACCTGAACGAAGGTCAAGGTTATGTGGTACGCAACAGAAATAAAAAGAAATGACCTTGATATGATAACAAACCGAACACAGAATACAAAGCCCTACCCTCCTTCCCACGGCCGACAGAAAATCTGTTGCAGAGTTCTCTAAGCTCTTCAATGGACTGACAGATGAGTCTATATGTGTGAGTGTCGGGTGGGTCAGTGATTAGCCCTTCCTCTTCCTCAGGCTGCGGTTCCTCAACTGATGGCACGCCCACCTTGATTGCATTTTCTTTCTTTTGGCTTTCTTCAACAGCCATATTTTTACCATTAACGTTTTCTTTATCCATCACTCTTTCACTCGAGCTTTCACTGATGCCCTCCTCACAAGTCAGTCCCGGCCTGTCCTGGGAGATTATAGAACATGATTTTGATTGGTCAGTTGTTGCATGAAGCTGGGTGCAGTCGACTGAGTGGTTATTACTGCTGGGTTGACACGAGCAGTCACCACAGCCGTCTGCATTGTCATTGGCTGGTGCAGAGGTTGAGCAGACACATGAAAGCTCTCGTTCAACTGAGTTCACTTCGGTTATAGGAGCATTTCCGGCCTCATAAGAGGGAGTGGCGTTTATTGGTTTGGTGACTTTTATAGTTGCAGATGTCGTAGAGGTTTTCACAGTCACACAGGCATCTGTAGAGGTCGTGTCAGTTGTAGAGGTTGTGGAGGTGATATGTTTACCACCAGTTGAGGTAGGTAGCAAAGCAGAGCTCTCAAGGAGTTTAAAATCTCTCCAATCCTGCATAACAAGCACAGTATACCATCTAAACCAAAAACTGTCAAACTGCAGAAACCAGACAAAATATGACCCAGTCCAAAGAGATACCAACACAGGCATGCAAGTATGGAAAATTCTAAACTTTCATTGTATTGCAGTGACTGCAAAAAAGTGGCAAACACAAAAATTATTGATTTTCTTCATGAAACTGTTTCATAAAATGAAAAGGTTTCTACAATCAAATACAAAATGGTTATTAAAAGAGCGTTCAAGGCTCAATACGTTTGATCAGTCACGTCATATCAGGAAACTGTTCTAAGCTGCGTACACACCAGGATGACTTTTTGTCCAAAAACTCGTTCATGTAGTTGTGCCTTTTTCCTGCCGGTGACTGTGTACACACTACAAAACAATATCGGCCGAAAAAGCATTTGCTCTTTGGTGAAAGAGATAAAAAATTTTTGTTTTCAGCATAACCATAGCATTACTAATGATATTGCAATCTGATATGCGATAATTCTTCACTATGTCTATGGTTTTTATAATGTACTAGTTACTGTGTCGGTATTAATTATTTGTAATGTGTTGTTCTGAAAAGAATTTTTTTATTTATTCCGTTTTAATAAATACTTATTTAAAGTGATTTAAATTACTTTTATATTATTTAAACTTATGATTGGCAATAAGTGATAAACGATTTTGGAATAAGAATATTAAACCATAATAATAATTTTTGATTCAAAAACGGCAAGTTTTAATAAACAATAATTATTGTTATTGTTTGGTTATTGCAAAACAAAAAATGTGATAATTTGCTGTTCTTTTATCATCATCGCTGTGTAATTGGCAACACGCAACTTCTGCACCCAATTTGTGTTGTAGTTTCATTGGTAATCTGCCAAAAATCGTCGGTGATTTTGAGCAGTGCTCAAATGCCAATAACACCGGCCGATATTATAAAAATTGGCCGTTATTGCATTCACACTAGGTCATTCTGGAATTGTGCAGATTTTGGCGTCCAAATCGTTCTGGTGTGTACGCAGCTTAAGGATATACTATGGCAGAGATTTCCATCTGTAACCCATGTCTTGAATTTCAAAAACTATAAAATCAATAAAAAAAAATTGAATGATTATTTACCTCAAACTTGGCCGAGCGACGAGCGAGTCGTTCAGCTCTGGAGCTAGTTGAGCTGCTTGTCTGTTTGGACACAGACGTAGAGTTTGGGAGTGTATCATTGGACGGCACAGAGCAGACGTCTATGGGGGTGGTAGATCTATTAGAAAGCTTGTGCGGAGAGTGAAATTCTTGCTACAACAACACAATACACAGAGTCTATTGTGTATCAGTGATGAACACCTGGTCAACCTCCGCGATAAGCTGCAGTCCCAGTTTCATCCGATTGTAAACTAAAGGCCTCACCTGATCGGCTCGCTTTCTGCCAGCCTTTTTCCTAGTCTTCATACGATATATTCTAAGATTGTCTCCGCAGAACTGAGGAAAGTTGATATAGACAGTACCAGAGCTGTCCGTACCGAGGGTGTACGCACTGCTGTCATCACTGGCCTGACTCTCTATGGCCTCTCTAAGGTTACTTTGACAGCTCTACAAAGAACCTGACAGCTTGACACACATTATATGATTAAATAGTCCATTAGAAACCAACAACTGGTATGGGGGGGGGGGGTGCCTTGTTGCTCGTTATTTGCAAATACTGCTGGGTCAAGTTGGATTACGCAATGGCGAACACATTAGAAATAAAATATTTAATAGAAAACTTGACAAAATAGAAAATAAAGATGGATGAAAACTACTAATAAAAATCTCATGAGTTGAAGCAGTTAATGAGAGGACAACTCTCTAATAACTTGAAAGAATTGCTTATGATTAAAACTCATACAAAGCAGTTCAATAAGAACGCACGTGGCTGGTGGTTGGTGCTGAACACAAAGTATCACTTACCACACAAGCTTCACACAGTGATTTCACAATCCATATTCTCTGATAGAAGGTTAGCTCGTGGAATCCCTTGTGCACCAGGGGATTCCTTAGCCTGCCCACCACATCCCAGAACATTGGCTCAATGCCAATATTGCCAGAGGCAGCGTTATGGTCTCCCTCGCAGTCAGAGAGTATCTTGTACCAGGACTGCAGTCTAACATTCAGCTTGAGAGACCAGACATGGTAAGGCATTGGAGGACGTCTGTCCAGGCTACAACAGATCTGGCTGCACATAACATAACCACAACTAGGTTGCTGTAGAGACTGATACTGGGAGTTGATATAAAGGATAAAAGAGACTTTGACGAGGTGAAGGTAGAAAAGGCTACGTACTACTGTCTCTGGTGAGGGCTACTCAGTAGTGATGTCATAACCAAGGCCATAGCCTTGCTCTCCTTACACAGTAGTATCATCCTCTCCACCTCGCACTGACTGATCGGCCCACAATTCAGTGGAGTCTGACATAGGTAGAGAAACAGGCCTATCTGTGGTAGCTGTAAGTATAACAGATTAGTCTAGGCGGTGAAGTAAATGGTCAATAGCCTCAGATCCACAGCAACAGCAATAGACTTACCTCCCATGAAGATAGCATTTGCTCAAGCTTCTTATCTGCAAATAACTCCGTCTCCCAACAAGCCAGGTCCTACAAGAGGAAACAGGCGATAATATAGGATGTAAGGAGAGGGTAAACAGTGTCAACGAAAAATTTGCCACCCATGGTTTCGTAAAAAACTCGAAGTTGCATTCTAATCATATCGATGGTTGTAACTGACAATCCAAAACAACAGGTGGAATTACCTGTCCCAATGACGATCGAAAGTTCCATAAGCTTGCACGATCACTTTACAGACTAAAAAGTTATGAAGAACTCACATGTTTCAGGCTTTCCTTCTCTTTTTCCCTCTGAAAATATTGTTTCCTTTTGACCTCTTTCTCATGTTTCTTGGCTTCCTGCTGAAGCTGATGAATGAGTGCACCACTCAGGTTGTGGGTCACATTCCTGGTAGACCGTGTCGACCAATCAGGAGTCTTCACATGAGACATGTGTGTATTCTCCAAAGAACACATCTCCTTGTACTTTCTGTAACATACCAGTGACAGAACGGGATGCTACGCTATGAGATAGAACAAGTGACTGCAAGATGATAATTTTTGTAGCAAATCCAGCAAAAACTAAAGCAAATCCACCGTGGGTCTAAAGAGACCTCAGAGGTACGCTTTGTTGGTGAATATAGATTGAAATGAAAAAAGCAAAACAGTGGAATTGCTCCTAGTGCAACTTATAAAGTTGACAGTTTGAGAAGAGGTGAGGGAGAGTAGAAAAAGGAAGTCAGAGAACAAACCTCGGCAACAAGGCGATTCTCTGTTGCATGATAGTCTCCAACTTCTCACATTTGGCAGCGTTAGCATGCTCTGGTCCATTATACCTAATGTGTGCTATAAACATGTCCCTAACGTCCTTGACGAAATCAGTAAGGGAGGTATATGCGGACGCTTCAAACATCTCTTTCATTTCAGGCAAACTAAAGCACCTAGTTCCAGGTGTATGAAAGATTGAGCCTTGATCATCCGGTCCCAAATCAAGCATGAATACTGCATTTACTCTTTTTAATGCTGGAGCCATCAGTTGTTGCAGCACTTTATAACCTGGAATAAGAGAACTCTGTGGAAAACACTACACCAAAATTATGTATGCAATGTAACAGCAATAAAACTGGATGTCAATGAGTACCGTGTCGAACGTCTTCCGCAACAGGCTCGTAGGTGTTGACATCGCAGAGCTCCTTCTGAAAGGCTAGCCTTTGGCCAGGTTTATAGGATGAACTGAAAGGCTCTGGTGTACTAGTAGATGATGAAGCCGAACAGCCACTACGGGCAGGGCTCGACTCCATGACAAGCTATAAAATGAATTTGTTCATTTTTGTATACTAATAAAATTTCAATAAAGGCTGTAAATACTGAACATCCAAATTAAAACAACATGTCACTAATTAATACATCAAACAAAACTCACAAATTGCTAACCCTCGTGTTAAGGAGGCCTTAGCATATCCTACAATGGCAGCGCTGGTGCTTTAGGCAGCTTTAGATGAATGGAAGGTATTTAGATTTACTTCTCGACTCAAATGCAACAATACCTTCTTTTTACCAGTTATTATCTGTAAGAGCAATGGATAGATTCGCAAAAATATGAAAAACCTTATCAAATAAAAATCATTATAACACCCAATAATAGCGCCAACTATGAGTCTTGAGGGTAGCAGGACAGAGGAATATAATATACTATATATAATTGTATACAGAGGAATGTAATATTCTGTATATTGTATACAGAGGAATGTGATGTACTGTATATTGTATACCGAGTAATGTAATATAATTTTTTATTAATATTAATTAATAATAAATCATTACACAATTATACAAAAAACTAATAATGATAATTAAGTTTATTAATAACTATTATTTAGCTTGTACAAAACTCATGTGAGCGAAATATTCCTGCGTGGCTAATTTTTTAATAACTTGGGGGCAGAAGCTGCTAGAAACAAAATTTACAAAGGTATAAAGTTGAAACACATTACCGCATTGACTTGGCTAATTATTGCACTGCCTACATAGCTGTGGACTTGAAAAATAATGGGTTGAGAATGCATTGTAGATCTGTAATTTCCTATTGCGCCATGGGCCCGTAAGATTTCAACATGTCATTCAAATTCCCTGTTATTTCACCGACCCATTGGTATACTATTTGTAAAGAGCAATCACATTATTAGGACAAAAAATAATTTTACTGGAGAGCCATATTCGAATAAATAAAAAAAACTTCTATACCGCACCATTAGCTACTTTCCGCCATGCATCATCACGCATCACTGATTTCGTTTCACCGTAACAAAACCATTGTCAGCAATGCTTGATAGTGTGACCACAAAACATTGTTTTTTTTAAGCAAAGGTAATTTTTCGCAATTATTTTTTTCTGAAACAACTACTGATGCATCACATATAATTTTATCACCAATGGATGGGCAACAAATTTTTCTAAAAGCTGATGCTCTATTTGAAAAAAATATTGCCAAAATAAAAATTGCGTTTGTGCTAGCTATATTATTATTATTATTACAATTATAAACTATTATTATCAATCAAATCAATATAATAATAACTAATATAATAATAATTAATAATAACATATAATAATAATTAGTTACTACTGAGTTAGTCACTGTGTTATTATTATTAATAGTAGTATTATATATTGATTATTAATAACAAAATTATTACAATTATTAATAAATAATAATCATAACTAATAATAATATGTTATGTTTTTTGCAAATCTCCTAGACCCCTGAATGTATGGAAGGGGGAGATGTCGTGTTAGTTATTAAAACTAAAATCGTAAAAGAACAAAGAAAAGCCCAACCTTTAGCACCACTATTCCTTGGGCCGAGCTCTCAGCTCTCAAAGTGCGACAGAAAAAGCCTTGGTGCATGGAACTTGTATTGTAAACTTGTACCGGAGGCAGTGACCTAAACACTGATCTAGTAAGATGACTGGATTGGGAAGAATTCTGGTGGTTTTCAAATTCAACCCTAAGAAAAGAGTAATGTTTGTCGTTGAAAAATTTACGAAACAATTTGTGACGGGCATCCCTCTGTCTCTCTTCCAATGGGGGCAATCCGAGAGCCAGCCTAGCCTTCGTGACACTAACGACTCCTTGAAGGCCACATATGAATCGGACCGCCTGACTCTGTACTCTCTCCAACTGTTCCACATGCCTAACCAAGTAGGGATCCCAAGCCTCCGAAGCATAGCACAGGACTGGTAGACAAAAGGAGAGGTAAGCCACAAGTCTCACTTTCCTAGTTTTTGGGAGGCCTTACTGGTAACCATGTCTATGCATGAATCCCAGTGGAAATTGTTGCATATATTGACACCCCGATATTTAAACTCTGATACTTGGATTAATGGCGTGTTGTCCAATGTGTATGTTGCCTCGACATTAGGTTTTTTACGAAAAGCTACAGTTTGACACTCAGCGACATTGAATTGCATATGGTTTTGTTTAGTCCACTTTGACAAATTGTTGAGATCCTGCTGGAATTTATCATGATCCTCTGGACTGTTTACCATCATGTAGGTCAGTGCATCATCAGCGAACAGCCTTATGGAGGAGGAGAATAAAGAGTTAGCTATATGAATATCAGGAACAGTAGCAGACCAAGGACAGATCCCTGAGGCACTCCCGATATAACTGGCTTTGAATGATGTCCCTGTATAACCACTCTCTGGGTCCTATCTGTTAGGAAACCATGTGTCCAATGAACGATCACCGGATGAAAAAGGTAAGCTAGCATCTTCTTAATGAGTAAGTTATGGTCAACTTTGTCAAAAGCTTTGGAAAAATCCAAGACCGCTGCATGAATCGTTTGATTTTTGTTGATATAACTCATGATGTCATGCAAGACTGTTATATTATTACAATTAACAATAATAATACTTATACTAAACTACTACTACTATTATGCTCACCATTATTATTAATTATAATAGTTATGATAATCATTCATGATCATGATGATTAGTATTAATTAATTAATTTTAATAATTGATTAATTAATAACAACAATTTCAAAGTATAGTATAATAAATACTATTTATTATTAGCTATTATATTAGCTGTTATTTCTTATGTATGTATTCAAAATACTGCAATAATTATAATTAATTGGCGGTGATGCTAAAAAAATAAATTAATATTATTATTATTAATTATAATAACTTAATAATTATTATTTACTATAACTATTATTAAATAATTTTTTTAATTATTATTATTATTATGTTATGTTATTGTTTACTATATTATTGTTTATTATATTATTATTATTATGATAATAATGATAAGTAAATAATAAGAACTATAGAATAATAATGCCTAAATTTATGAATTAATAATAACAAATTATTATTACAAAAACTTGAATAAATTAAATATTTATTTATTATTAATTATTAATTAAAGTCTTGGGAGGTTATGATGAATGAGCAATGAACAGTTATTACGGCTCATTCGGTATTGTTACCATTATTATTTTGCATTCATGTCGTGTATCAACCTCCACAACTAACTACCATACGATTAAAAGCAGTTAATCTCTGAGTGTGGTGTCTGAAGATCAAAGTAGATCAAATAACAGAACTGAAGCGAAACAACAGAATTTAGTTCCAAAATGGCGAAAACGAAAACTCAGCGACTCGCTGCTAATTTATAGCAGTACTTAGGCGTCGTAAATATTTTGAGATCAAATAAGCGGTTATTGTCATTTTTACGATTCAGCTCAAGTTTTGAAATGTCTACTTTTGTCTCATTTCTTATCGTCAAAAGTGCGTTTTTCCTACTAGTTATGATGTAACACTGTAAATATCAAGCTATTATTTCTATGGTTGATTCTATGGTTTCTGTTTGCCATTCGAATGACAACCCATCACCGTATATCATTTTTTTGTTATAATAATAATCCTGTCTTGTGTCTTGCAAATACTTTAGTGTTTAATTATATTCTTACATCTAAAACCTGAGAATACTCCATAGTAGTAGACAGAATTATTAAGCATTACACTTATTGCAAGTGACGCTATGATGATCGATGATGAATGGATTGCTGGTGGTTTTCTTCTTCTTTGCAACAACAACAAGCAACAGCAGAAGAAGAAGATTATTATTATTATTATTATCATGCTGATGATGATTGATATTATTATGCTTATTATTTATTAATTATTATCAATTATCGTCACCATCTGATCATTGTTTTTTTTACCAATTAATAATGATATTATTATTGTGACGGACGGCGCCATTTCCACATAAACTCTATGTTGTTGTTGACATTATTTTATTCTATGTATATTTATATTAGTTCTATGCCTATGTATGTCTTGTCGTGTGCCATCACATCATTTATTATTATTCACAACATGTGCTTACTCACTCAACCATTTAAACTAGTGCCACCTACTGCTTGTTCATTTGCCACGCATAGCCAATCAATTTATATCAGGCGTGGCAGTCTTTTGTGCAAACCTTTTGTATTCTCTTTTATAAATTCCCCTGTAATCTTTGAATAACGTCAGAGTTAAGCCTTGCACACTCTCAGAAGTTCTTTGTTCACAAATAACTTCCATTGCGCACAGTACATGCTCGTACATTCAAACCACTGCACTACAGTAGTAAGAGACAAGCAGGACACTGAACCTCTGCCGGTCGGAAATAGCCTTGGCTACTTTGGCCCTCATCGTTCGGCTACTGCCTCTGCCTCAGAGCAGTCAATACAACAGACAGTTCGGCATCAACCTGCAATGATCGGCCACTATTGCTAGGGAGACTGTCGACCTGCGGGCGAGTTGTTATTGCTGCTAAAGCACTAGAAAGCCATCAGTGATTTAGGGAGGCTGTGCAGTTAGGCCAAGCTACCACGTACATACCCCCACAGTGAAATCCTGCACATTATTATTATTATTGTTGTTATTAGTTGTTGATGATCATGATGTGATCATCGATTGTTATTATTATTATTTGTTAATTTTTGTGATTAATTATAATTATTATAATAATAGTACTTTAAAGAATGGCTCCGGCCATTTCTATATTTATCTGATATGTCATTGATATGTCCTTATGAGGTGCTTCAAATACCAACTTTGTCAAAATTCAATTTATTTCTATGTTTTCTTAACAACATTAATATTAATAACAAGCATGTTGTGAGTGTTGTCTCCCCTTCGAAATCTTTTGGGAAAACATATGACATAGGCAGGTGTTTTAGCGAGCGCTAGACTTTTGTTTGGATCACCAAAATCGCTGAAGCATAACAGCAATGATAGTGTATCGCTGATAAGTAACAGTACAAGTGACCTGGCTCATTGATTTATATAACTAGTAGCGGCACATTGTGGCTAGTAGTAAAAACAAAAGTTTAGCCGGTCGCTAAAACACTTGCGTACGTCATATGGTTTCCCAAAAGATTTCGAAGGGGAGACAACACTCACAACATGCTTGTTATTAATGTTATTAAGAAAACATAGAAATAAATTGAATTTTGACAAAGTTGGTATTTGAAGGACATATCAATGACATATCAGATAAATATGGAAATGGCCGGAGCCATTCTTTAATTAATACGACATATTGTGAAGGACCGGCGCCATCTTGTATCCATGGCACACGCAGTAACAATCTAACTTACATTCTACCTTATACAGCTTACTACATCGTATCGTTCTATGCTTGCGTTCTAAGACATTTTATTCTATGCACATTATCATTACTTTACTTAACATGCAATCTTATATGTGTGCCATGTGCAACTAATCATGCATTTACTCAAGTACCACCCTTTGTTTGTGATTTGCCCATGCTAGCCAACCAGTTGTGCTAGGTGTGGCTTCTTTTGTCTATCTGTGTCTACCTGAAATATGTTATGTAACCCTTTTTATAAATAGCCGTGTTAGGCAGCAATAAAGTCAGAGTCAGCTTGCACACTCTCAGAAGTTTCTTTGTTCTCTAACAATAACTTCACTGCGCTAAGTACACGCACGTACAACGAATGCTCTATTACTCGAGTAGTAATAAATAAGCAGATCAGCCTGAACCTCTGCTGGCCGAACCTAGCTTGGACTAGTTCGCCCTTCAAAGTTCGGCCTCTGCCTTGCACTAAACAGATCAGCCGAACCTCTGCTGGCCGAACCTAGCTTGACTAGTTCGCCCTTCAAAGTTCGGCCTCTGCCTTGCACTAGAATAGTTAACGCAACCGACAGCTAGATAGTAAACTAGGATGGTAATGCACCACTCCCAAGGATACTAGTCGACCTGTGGGCGGGTTGTATTGCTGAAGCGATAGACACAGTTTGCCATCACAGTTCGGGAGGTTGTGCAGGTAGGCCGAGCTACCAACTCACACCCCCACAGTGAAATCCTGCACAATATATATATATAGAAATAAATAATTATTATTATTTATTTCTTCTATATTTATTATTATTATTATTAGTAGTATTTTTTTTCGAACATTTTTTTTTCAAAACTTGGACAGAATAACTTACATCGATATCTTCAAAACGCTAGACCGCCTAGGGGGGGGGGGGGGGGCAGAAGGGTGTGCCTCATTTTTTCCTATTGTTACCAGGGTTTGGGTACTTTCTTCCTGGGGTTTGGAACCAGGGCTAGCCATTTTAAGGACAGTGTAGATTCATTGTATCCATCCATATGGAATAACTAGTCCGAAGCCAGCCTGTCGGCGTCTTTTGACACATTATGATTCCTGAGGTCCCATATAGTGCGGGGAATAAAACTGTTGTGGAAGGAGTTGCCACTTGCTTGGGTAGATCGAGTAACTCCGCGGGATTGTGCTCTCGTTTTGACTGTAGATTCTGACTGAGTCATTAGCTCATCGCATGATTTACAAAGGGCGGGATGAGCCTCTTCTCTGGACAACACTTTGTGCAGTAGTCTGATCCGACACATCTTCCTTCTTTCCTGGAGTGGTTGCAACTTAAGCTTCTCCTTTGCCTCAGTTACTCCTGTTTTTCCTTTGATATCGCATATCATTCATACACCGCGGTTCTGTACTAGCTCAAGTGCTTCAATGTCTTTGGTGGAGGAGGGATCCCATGCACAACAGGCACACTCAAGATGAGGTAGGCTGAGTGATTTGTAAGCTGTGCGTTTTGCATTCTCATGGGCCCAGTACAGCAGGAGTGAAGTTGTCACCACCTGCCGACACTCTAATAAATTTACTCTCAGCCAGGCGTAGCCTTATGCCCTTAGCCACCTTTGACGCCCGTGCACCCTTACCAACATATTAACAATACGATCCTTGTGCACTTAATATTTTCGGTCTGAACTAACTGTTTCCTGTTCCACCTTCATTTTTAACAGCTGAGAGCCGACCTGATGATTGTGCCTAGAATTATTTTCTTTTTCCATCTTTTTTTCTAGCACATGAAACAACTTGTAGTCAGCCAATAGTTTTAACATCTTTTACTATTTTACCTTTTAGTATATATATATATATATATATATATATATATATATATATATATATATATATAAGTGCTGGCCTAAAACTTAGGCTAATTAAACACCTGATCTCGGATGACAGTGGAATTGGCACACTGAGTGTCAACTCTCGGCTGATTACAAACCCCAGAGAAGAGGCAGATGCTCTCAACCGACAGTACAAATTTGTTCACCCCTGCCACTACAAAACTAGTAGAGAACAACCACTACCAACAACACTCCATGCAAGATGCCATTCATTAAAATTGGTAAGAACGGAGTGCTTGCTCAATTATGAAAACTCAACTCTCACAAAGCGACATGGCTAGACAATCTCAGCTCCCACCTGTTGAAACAGGCTGCTAATACCACCTCTCCGCTACTGGCTGTTGTTCAAGAAATCACTTGACTCATCAGCACCATCTGATTGGAAGAGAGCCAGAGTTTGTCATGTCTATAAAAAAGGCAATTACAACCCTGCCAACTACTGCAAAACCAGCCTGACATGTGTAATCTCAAAAAAACCTGGAAACACTATCACCTCACCCCTGATGAGATATCTAGGAGGCCATGGTAAACTAAACCACAGGCATTATGGCTTCTGGAGCAAGCGCATTTGCAAGCCTCAACTTGTGGAACTCACCACGGAGATATCCCAACAACTGGACGATGGAGAGGATTTGGGTGTCTGTGTGTTCTACTACTCCAACACATTTGACAAAATCAGTCACTCCAAGCTCATCTCCACACCATCCAACCTTGGTTTTTGGACATAGATAACCAGTTGGGTTAAAGAATTCCTCACTAGAAGATCATAGGCTGTAATTGTTAATGACTGCCCCTGATCTCCTTGTGATGTTACTTCTGGAGTGCAACGGAGATCTGTTATCAGCCCCATACTGTTCCTTTTCTATCTTAATGAAGTACCTGATAGTGTAAAATCACATGTCCGCCTCTTTGCAGATGACACGGTCATCTACTCCGCCATAGACAAAAGCACTCAACTACAACAAGGTCTGAAGGTCCTAGAACAGTGAGAATTCAAGTGGTAAATGGCATTCAACCCAGACAAATGCAAACACATAAAATTGATTTGGAAACAAAAAAATACAGTTTACAATACACTTCCTCCATGATCATCTGATGCCCAAGGCAACTTCCATCAAATACCTTGGGGTCAAACTCGAAATCCAATTGAGGTGGAACATAAAAATGTCATACATCTGCAAAAGAGTATCCAGCTGTCTTGGCTTCATCAGCAGAACTATTCCATCGTCTTTGCCCCAGCTCAGAGAAAAAACCTAAAAGAGACTAATTTACTTGTTGCAGATTATACCAGTTCTGCGTGGGACGGTAGTCTCACCAGTACCCAGTGCAAGGAGCTGGAGAATATCCAGATACCGGCCGGCAGATGTGTCAACAATTTGAAGAGGACCGATATTACAAATATGGGTGCGCTCATATAGACCATGCGTTGGTCCCAGTTGAGTGATGAAAGAGAACATAAAGTCTTGTTCTCTCTAGAGCCATGCACTTCAGTGAAATCCAACCAAGATTTCAGACTACCTCACACCTATGACTTCCACTGCAGGCTGCACCAGAAGGTATCAAATGCTGTAACACATATCGCATAGCAACATCGCATATCTCATACGAACAGCTTCTTCATTCTGGCACTGCCGAAATCTGGAACCAACTCCCACCCAACCGTCTACAGGGCCCCCTGTGGCAGGTTAGGGTACGTCATTCATAAGCAGTTTTACTCAGATGTCGACCCGGAAACGTTGAATGGACACGTCACTTCTCCATAACTTTCATTAGAAGTTGGTGATCAATTGACAAGCAAGCAAAGCAGATGGCGTTCTGGTTTCAGGAAAGTTTATATGCTCTCAACCAGTCACCCATAGTGTTTATTTCACCTTTGCAAATGATGCAGTCGATGGAAAATGACTTTCAATACTCAAACAGATGACGTAGATTGAATTAAAGTTGCCCAATGATCATACTCTACTACATAGGGGATTAATATCTAGGGATAAAAACCTGCAGCTCCTGGAATTAAAGCTGCTGCATTCTTACCATGGTTTTAAAAGCCTTCACTATTCTAGCATTTCTCAGACACAGTCTGTTTTTGGCTTCCATTGAAGATCAGATTGAAGCTGCGTAGGCTTATATTCAAAAGCATACGAGACCTGAAGCCCACATCTTTCGAAGCATGTGACCAAATTGAATGAGCTGAAAATAAAGCGGTTAAACTTCTTTTGAACTTGTACAGCAAAAATGGGAATGTGAATGATGCAAATATAAAAACTAATACTTTCTGATAGACACAAAACTGCCAAACCATAACATTCATGCAACATATTCAGAGACTGCTGTAGCATAAATGGTGCAAAATGCATTTAAAAACAAGTTTACATTACAACTGAGATTATTACTGTTGCTATGGTGATGTGTACCTTTTGAGTTTACTCGAGCAAACACAGGAAGTTTGTCTCAAAATAGCTGTTTTGTTTGAGATATTAACAGTGTATGTCAGTTTAAGCAATATCTCCAATTCAGTGTTAAAGTCATGAAACATTCAACCTCATTTTGTCCGTCTCATTGCAACCCTCGATGCAACTCAGAATCACATTATGTTTCACTGGTGTTCTCATTTCTCATAATCACATGACTTTCAAGTTTGACGCCCATTCTACCTCGCTTTTCTCGCAATTACTGAAATAGAAGCTGCCCAAACTTGCAAATATTTACAATATTTTTTTTTATTTGGTCCTATGTTTGCCAGTTGCTTTACCAGTTGCACACAACAAACGCCTGTTGTTAGCCACGCTTGCTGCCAACTTATTTCCCACTTCTTCATTGGTTGTCATCCTTTTCCCCCTCTCCATCAGCATGTGCTGTGAAAGTGAGCTTCTATAAAATAAACTAACTCAGTCACAGATTTGAGTTTTATTTGTATCTAGCTTAAAATCTATTGTTATACGCATCACATGCTACACATTTTTAACATCTTATATATAATACTGTTTCGCTCCCTAACATATCCTCGGTAATCTTGCTAAATCTGTTCATGCTCCCAAATGGAGGTTATTAATATTTCAGATGTACTTTCTCCTACTTTTGATTTGTTTAACGTACTACATGTTTCTCATCATTGTTATGTTTCATCAAACCATCAGATTGTTGCATTTTTTAGTCAAATGTATGTAGCTCTCAGATTAGACCTGATTGCAGTCCAATCACCTAAGCTCTCAATATCTGAGTTCTGGTATGGTATTTGGTTGAGCCACGCTACTATAGCTATTAAGTTATTATTTGGGACTGTGTATAAACTACATTAGCATAGTATTTAAATCATCTCTTTCATGAGAACATTTTATTGCTCATGGCTCTTCAATTTTGTGTGGCTCGTTTAAATATTCTTGATATTATGTTCTCGCCGGCTTGATAGAACAAAAGATGGGGTGGCAAGCAGGTATCAGTGAGGTGATGGTGTTGATGTGGTTGGTTCAATGGATGGCACCAGGAGTGGATGCTTTCGCCTATGAGCTTACTTTTGAGCTAAAGGAATGGCAACAGGAATGTTTCTACCAGCCTATTCTTAGAACTAATGTTGTGTTAGAGATAGAGTATCAGGTATGCTCGGTTTATCATCAGAAGTTATTTGTTTAATAGTTATGAATGTGTTTTGGTGAAGGTTTGCTGAGGCACAACGCGTCAGTAAGGTATATTCCTTTGTTTGGTATTTGTTTATAGGTGCTGGAAGGAGGTCGTCGTGAGGTGGCCTTCACCTTGAAAGGTCCTAATTCAAGGAATATGATGATGGAAAATGAGCGCAGACAAGGATCACATCAGTAAGTCTTGCAAAAACATTGGACAGACCGCTTTGGTTTTTTTTTACTCTTTTGAATGCTTCTGGTTTGTACAAACGCTCATCAGCTCCGACTCCCATCTGACATGCTAAAATATCTAACATGCAACTGAATAGCGTCAGGTACCTTGGCTTTTTGAACCAAAGATGGCTGTTTGATTGCTTTTCTCACAGCAACTATGTTATTAGTCCATTGTCTGGTTTGTGTTAACAACCATGTTGTCTTTTCGTAGGATCCAGATAGATGAGCCAGGAAACTATGAGGTGTGCTTTGACAACAGACACGATTCTTTTTACAAAGTCATCTTCTTTGAGCTCTACACAGAGTTTGACGATGACAGCTTCACCAGCGCTATACGACAAGACCAGAAGTCTGCTGCAGTAGAAGCTGCCGAAGAGATCATGGATATGACAGTGGATCAAATCAAAGTACGTCTGCAGCGCTACTACCACTACTACTGCCACTACTACTACCACTACTACTACTGCCACTACTACTTCCAGCACTACTACTACTACTACCACTACTACTACTGCCACTACTACTACCACTACTACTACCACCACTACTACTGCCACTACTACTACTGCCACTACTACTACTGCCACTACTACTACCACTACTACTACCACCACTACTACTGCCACTACTACTACCACCACTACTACTTTTACTACTACTGCCACCTCTACTGCTGCTGCCGCCGCCGCTACCTCCACCACTACTACTTTTAATATTAATACTACTACTGCTACTGCTGCTACTGCTGCTGCTGCTGCTGCTGATTCTAGTACTACTCTTACTGCTATTACAACTATTACTAGCTATTGCTGCTAGTGCAGCTGCTACTACTAATATTTCTACTATCATTCGCTGGATACAAAGGATTACTCGCAACTGATTCTCTGTTATGTTGTAGATTGCTCTGTCTACTGTGCAAAGGCACACTGAAAAAATAAGATCTCTTCAGTCACTCGTGACATCATACATGATACGAGACAGGCATATTGCTGAAGAGGTCTATACCAGAGTCAATATCTTCTCAGGTAAAGAACACGATCTCATCCACACCTGAAAACTTTAGCTTACTGCAACCTCCAGCCTGGAAAGTCCCTCTCTGACCTTGTTGTGTGTGTTGTCATGATTATATTTGTAGCTGAACATTGGTCATTTGCAGGTAAGCCTTGCTATACTATGCCATGTTTTACAGGTGGGTACCTGCTTGTGATGTTTACGGTTGGTTTGGTGCAGGTGATTATGATACGTAGTCTCTTCAATGCTGCTGATACGCACAAGATGAAGATGTCTACCTGAGTAACACTCTATTAGTCAATTGCTCTATCAATCCTAGTTCTATCTTTCCTCTTGCGCACTCCTAACTACAATCACTTCTCAATCATTGAACAAATTTATATATTTTGGTGATTGGTAGCATGGAGTGTATTTCATTCACCTAAGTCTTGCTTGCTATTGCATGATTTCTGTGTCTACCAATCAATGGTTCTATCTAGTTTAACTCTAGACTTTACCATGCAGTTTAGTTGCAGTTTATATGCCTGTCCATACAACACGCTTACTTTACTTTGTTCTATTTTTTTTATTACTTACTCAACAATAATAGCTCAACGTCATACTCTGCATTAATTTGATAACTTCAGTATTGTCTTGAATGCTCTTTATGGTTATATATAAACACCTGAACACAAGAACTTATAAGGCTCTTAAGCTTCTATACAGAGGTAACACAACTCCGTACTTCACACTGATTGACTGATTTTACCCTCATTGCTTTCCTACAGGTTTCTTTAACTGCGTAGTTACTTGGTTACTCTCGACACACATTCAAATCCCCGTGTACTTAAGTTTTTCTAGTTTCTAGTTTTGTTGAATAATATAACATCAATTGGTGAAACAATGCAATACTTGTGTTATACACTCTCATACTATGTAGAATAGATTACAGGTGTACATTCCTGCTTATCTTATATCGGGCTTATAATATATCCTTTCTCACTAGCTAGAGAGAATGATGGTTATTGGTAGTGCAATTACTGTAAGTTGGTGCATATTTATTATAAACTTGAGCCAACAGTAGCACAATATGATGTACACAGGCACACATGTACACAGGCACACATGTACACAGGCACACATGTACACAGGCACACATGTACACAGGCACACATGTACATCCCAAATCAAAGTATTTAAAACTTTACCACTACATGAAGCTCAGGCTAGACTATGAATGGGCCAAAAAGATTTGAAGCTCAGGTTATAATTTGACCCAGAAAGTAGTACAACCAATGGTAACTAAGATAATTGGTTGGCCCACAGTACTGAAGTCTGAAGCACAGTAATTTTTTTCACCTTTTGCCCTACATCACTCGAAAGCACCAACTGTTTGCTTTTGCTCTTACTTCATATGATAATTGCATCTTATATCTTTTATTAGTAATGCAGTTGTTACATCATCGTTAAATGGGCCTCCAGCTTCTCTTTCACATGTTATATAACAAACCTGATTGGTTGACAAGATCGTCTATCAAATGAATTGCAAATAACTGCACAATGAATGTCTGTATGGATTTGTATCTACTTCATAATAGTCAGCGTGTCAGACAGAAGTTAAGAGTAGTCCGCACATTGAGGAGAAGACAACCACAACAGTTTTATTTGGTATTAATAATTTATTTATTGAAAATATATCAATAGAACAAAACTTTTTAATGATGATTTAGTATACTAATGTAAAGATAGAATCATAACAATTACTTACGCGTTTTTATGCAGTTAATTTATTATTTTATACCAAGGGCAGACAACTGCTTTGATTGGCTTGTTGATACTTGCAGCATGCGTAGAGTTGTTGACATCGTTCACTTCTGGAGTTACTATTCTGACTGATGGAAATGTTATAAATAAACATTACATGAAAGTTTGGTGCCAGGAGTTGTCTTCTTCTTTAGCTCCCCTTGTCACTGTTGGGACGTATTCTAATGTCACATGACAAGCTTCTTAATATTAAATAAAATTAAGTAGTTTACTCAGTGAATCGGATTGCACCAAAACAAATGATACACTCAAAACGATTGAGTAAATTGAATAAGTACACAACATTCACTCACTATAACTTGAACTCCAGCCAATTTCATTTGACAAACAGCTTTAAGACTGACTTAACGCACACAGACTAAAAAATTGTGGTACTTGCAACTTTTGAAAAAGCAGCTATGCAGATAAGTGGAGGCAAATCCTGCAGAAGATATCTGTCAGATATAATATTATAATAATATGTAGAACTAGTTACTTAACAAAAATATCAATCAGAGCAACAGAACTTACATGATCTCTCCTGGTGTAATACATTACAACTATATCTACTCCTACAATGACCTCTATAGACTTTACTAGACAGACCGACTCTTCCTTCTATGACTGGAGATCGACTCAGACCAAACTGACTGAGCAGCAACCATATAAACTGAATCAAACAAATATTCGAAGTACAACAAAGTAACTAAGTATGAAAGGTATGTGGTTGTTATAGTTTGGTATAACTGCTCCATTATATTAGTAAAGAGTTGTTGTCACTTTGTCTTTTCTTGTTTATTCCTCTACTCATGACGATATATTCTGAGGTTCACAGGTTGTATGATTATCGTAGCTGGTGTTGATCTGCAAAACCTTATAGTTAATTGTATAACAAATCAATATTTGTGTAACAATCAGTTAATTATATAATCGTTAAACTTATAAAAAACATAAAAAATGAACATGGAATGAAACTGATAAATAAATTCACTTCGTATTCTCTATTAGTTTGTTATATGTGATGCAAAAGCAAGTTAATATACATAATTTTTGATATAACGTACGCTTGTTTAATGAAAAAAATTTAAACTACTGTGCCGTAGTTAAAAAATTCTATCATCATTGTACCATACGTCGAGCAATCTTTGCACTTTAATATACCGGTGCTTCGCGTCTTTCCAACCCTGTAGAAAGTAAGAAGCCAACAAGCAAAGAATGAAAAATTTTACCTCTGAAACAATCAAGGATATAATTAAAACCTTGACATTTGGATGCTACTAGTACTTTACTAAGTAAGGATAAAGCACTCTTCTAGTAAATAGTAAATCACTTGTTGTTCAGAAAAAGTTTGGTGTCGTTCGCAAATATATGAAACAGACGAAGCGAGTACACACCCAACTCTCAACAAAAGTGTTGTGAAAAATGCAATAAGTATGGATATTAATAACGGGTATACAAAATACTTTGTTTTGCAATTTAGACAACTTGTAAAGTTGAAAACTCAAAACTGTTCTGTTGCTAATATTTACAGTTTGAAGGAGGTGACATCCAGCTCAATGAGTTCTATAGTTTTTATTGTAATTTTAGAGGAGAGTTCAGATCTGGAAGATCAAATGCTTCTAAGATCATGTTACATCTCTTTACCACATCTGGGTCTTCGCTCCACTCTGTTGCGTCACCTTTTCTCCTAGTATCCCAACTTATCATTGCGACTCCAGCCTGGCTGTCAAACCTTAACGCCTCACAGGCTAAATCAACATAATGAGCTGGTAGATCTAGGTAGTTGAATATTTTCTCTACTGTACCTCGTTTGTCCTACAGAAAATATATGAGTTTCTTATTTTTGGTATTTTATGTTTTCTATATTGCCTCTAGGTTCAATTATATTTTTCTAAACCCTGTAGACCTTGTATGTAAATTTTGGCAGTTTGCAAAGTTACACGCTCCCAAACATCATAAAACTTTCCACTTGTCATTATGTGTTTTTAAGGTCATAAAACAACGTTTTTCCAACAGTTGTATGTAAATATAGCTTCAAGGTGATATTAATAAATAAAAACCATATTTCATTTATGTACTTCAACACAATCAAACTTGGAGAAAACCCAATTCCACCAACAACAATGTATTATTGACCAGCTTTCATGGTTAATTTAATAATCAATTTTTGCTGACTGAAGTAGATGTTAGTCTTACACCACCAATAAAGCTACAAGTAAATAAAAAAGATCAGTAAATGAATCAAACAAAAGCATTGAGCACCAGAAGCTCTACCTCCTAGTAAACATACCTCAAGTAAACTGTCATAGTTGATAGCCAAAGCGTTAACTCCATTTTCCAGCGCGCGGCGAATAGTTGATGCTTTGCCAGCCCAAAAAAAGCAGAACCATTCCAAGCACTTATTTGGTCGCACAGCTGTAATTATTTTCTGGCAAAGATGGTGATCACATCCATTAGTCCAGACATGGGTGTTGGGTAGATGGAACCACCATTTCTCATCCGAAGGATCGTGGCTTAATACAATTTCTGCTGAATGACGAATGTATTCCAACTTATGAAATGATCGATAGAACGATGTGGCTGAGGGAAAAGAGTCACGGTAAGCAATTAGCATCTGATGCTGAGGGAAGTAGTTGGCAATTACATTCATTATGTGATCATCGTATGGAGTAGACTTCCAGAACACCGAACCACCAGGTGGAGCATGCCGTAAATACATCTTGACAACTGCAACAACCATTCGCTTACATTCTGGTGTTTTAGAATAACTCTCGGCGCTATAGTGGCGGTGGTCTCCGTGCATTATGCTATAAAGTATAGCCTGTGGTTCTGAAAAAACTGTCCAACCCGGTAGAGAGTTAAAAACTTGTGCCCAGGCTGTAGAACCACATCTAGTAGTATGAAACATCCACACCACTCTACGATCTCCTACATCGATATTATCTGCTAACTCATAAAAGTATTTAATCGGTAAAATAACCAGTC
This sequence comes from Cryptosula pallasiana, assembly GCA_945261195.1. Lineage (NCBI taxonomy): Eukaryota > Metazoa > Bryozoa > Gymnolaemata > Cheilostomatida > Cryptosulidae > Cryptosula > Cryptosula pallasiana. The sequence continues at coordinate 2,838,324 of OX183137.1, forward strand.
TGGTTGCACAGCTGTTTTGAGCAATGTAAGTAAAAGGGAACTTTCTCACATCCAGTATATCACAATCTACTTCAGTGAAAGTAGCTGTCTCAGAGGTGACTGACAACAAATGCATTCTATTATTTAATACAATATCGGCTGGTGCAAATCTTTCATGTACGGTAAAGTATGTTTGAGGATCCATGTACATATATTTCTTCAGCGGATTTGTCCAGACTACCCGAAGAACTTGCGCAGGTTGACTCTTTGGTTCCTCTCCCATAACAAGACTAATTTCTCTTCTCGTCCCTGCAAAAAAATTGTTAGTCAAACTTCAGTGAGAGAAACTTGTCAGGCTGGCATAGAAGTTACATTGCTTTGTAATACTATCCATTGATAACTGTTTTGCTTGCCTAAAAGATTTTTGCAAAAATTTGATACACCAGGTTCCCACGTTAAGTGAGATCAAAACTCTTTGCTAAACTGAGAGCAAGCACCTTGTCAGCATAGATTGCACTGAACATGAGCGCAGGGTAGCTCACACGAATGAAAGGCAAAATAAGGAAGGTTGTCTATTGTAAGTTCTTGCAGATTTTGATGCCTTACAAAAGAGCTTGGCGGTACGTACAAATAATAGATGCATAAGAAAGTATACAGAGCTCCATTCTGAGCAGATCCTCCATCAACATAAATTTTTCATCACAAACTCTCACCATTGTGGAGCAGCCCTCCAAAAACCACTGAGTTTTGCAATAATTAGATTTTTGCAGTAAAATATACGCCTGAGAGTTTTTATTGATTTGCAACAATTATTTTATTATATATAAGCAAATTTTTCATTACTATTCACAGCTACCCAATATCTTATAATTCATCTCACTGAAACTTAGTTATCAATTCTCATAAACTACGTTTTAGTGAAGCCACAAACTGATATATCATGTTCACAAAGTTGCCAGTTATTAAAGCGCCTGTGCCAACAAACAAGTGAAAGTATGAGCTAACGAAAAATTGGTAATTTTCCAGTAATTTAGGTACATGTGTACTAATACCACTCACCATCCAGCCTCCATTTGATGTACACCAAAGATTGCCATACATAGTGTAGTAGATAGGTAGCCTTCAAAAGCCAGTCATATACTAGTATATGCATATTGTGGCAGCAGGTAGACAGCTACTTCAAGTGATTGAATGGGGTGAATGCAGGTCAGGCGAGCAGCTACGGCAGCAATAGTTTATCTTATCTTGACCCCTGCACATACCAGAGCATTTAGATACGCATATTTGACCCAGACCACTTCTTCTTATTAGCGCCTACTAAAAAACAGTTGCAAATGGAGTCATGTCGATTCAAGTGAGACAACTTCTCACAAATGATTTAGATTAGCTCTTATATGCAACAGTAAGTGTATGTTTTAGGGGTGGAACCAGTCAAACTTCAGGTGAGTTTAGAGCTTTTGATTTAACGTTTAGCTGAGTTGACATCAATAAAAAAGCTGTAGTGCACTGCATACAATAGTTGTAGTGTGCTGCATACAATAGTTGATTTGCAGGCGATATCAGTTCTTTAGTAAAAAATACTAAACTCTAGTCTTGTCAAAAAATGTGTCATGAAAAATAATAAATGATTTTATATGGAATAATTTTGCTGTCATCGCATTTTCATATCTTTCAAGTATTATTGACGATTATCAATATTATTTGTTTATTATTGCTCCAATTGGCTATTACTTTTGTTCGATAATTTTTTGCCAAGCCGTACTTGTGGTCAATCAAGCGATACTCATAGTCAGTCAAGCAATACATACTTATGGTCAGTCAAGCGTATATGTTTGCGCAAGTACCAAACCTGCTTCTATTGGACAGAGGTACATGAATTGAAATATAAACCCATTTATATTTCAATGGGTACATGTATGAAGCCGAGGTACTGTAGTAATGCCGTTCAGCCTATCGGACAGTATTGTTAATCAACCTACAAAGTAGAGAATTTAGAAAAGCTGTGCTGGTGAATGGTATTTGCTTGCTGAACACTTGTCTAACAATTAGGAGCTGTTTTTTTCTGGATTTATGCATTGCAGATTAAAACAGAGCCATTTTATTTATGGTGATCAGTATTTTTTGTTGCAATTATAGAACAAAAGACTCTGGATCCTGATCAGGCAAGCAGCGGTCGTTGATGCAAGGTCATTAGTAAAAGTTTAAATTAATAATAACAATTATAGTTTGTGATGTCAGATATCTGTGTGGCATAGCATCAACATACTATAGCGATGTCAGCAGTATTAGTTTGTATGTTTGCATTGTTTTAGTAGAAACTGTAATTTATTACAACGATAATAGATATTATTCTATTATTATTAATTCTTTCTTCTTTAGCCCGGAAGAAATATAATTATTGTAAGAAAACTCGAAAAATTTGATTTGCATGACTACATGTTTTGCTAAATTCAGGTTAACAAATACTGTGCCCAGCTTTGAGAACGCATTGAAATTTATCAGAGTTCCTCGCAATAACTTAGCCTTAAGTGCCTAATAAACACCAAACCTGTATATGCAATGAGAAAGTGTCTTGCAGCAGTAATTGAAAATATAAAATTGGCCAGAAAACCCTTAGGTAAGCAGCTAGGTGGCCATAGGTAATTGCCCAGCTAGTCCAGCACTCAGGTGCCATTCACCAGCAAATATTTTGTTTAAGCATGTCATGTTGGTGTAAGATTGCGTTGGTGTAGCCACTGGAGTAGGCTGTGTTGCCATGCGATTTATGGTTCAAACGCCAGACAAACTTGTGCTAACTTCTTCAAAGTCTTAAAATCTGGCTGAGTAAAACCGATAGCCTAAGCATCTGCCTAAGCACGTGCAGTGTGGTGCCGCATCGCACCGCAATATGCCGCACCACACTGCGCCACACTGCGCCACACTGCGCCACACTGCACCACACTGCACCACACTGCGCTACAATAAATCACAGAACACTATGCTACATTGTATTACGCTGCACTGCATGACTCGCATGCAGGTGGGCACTCTGTGGTGGTTTAACCAAAATAAGATCTTAGTCGACAGTAGTCATAAAGGAGTATTCGCGACCGATGTTCGCCAAAAAAGATGAAACAAAAAGTTTGCGGCGGCTATTAAATTTAATCATAAAATAATGATTTTGATTGGAATCTGTGGATCTAGAAAAAGTAGCTCTGGGATTAAAAAAATATCCCGGGAATATTTTCTTTGTTTGTGTTAGGAAGTAGCGAATGATTATGAACAAAGGCAATATAATATGATTGCGTGATTGTATAGCCATTGTGGCGACAAATTGTTAGTCAATAAAATAATTTTCAGGCAGATGAGGAGTCCATCAGCAACACATATGCCATTTCCGTTAAAGCAAGTTAAAGCAATGACATTTATCGGTAAGTGTCGTTGGTTAAGGCAAGTGATCGTATAATAATTGCCATCAGTTTTATCTTCAGTGAAGGTTGATTGATAAGCAGTCTCAATTATTTAACATGGTCTAATCAGCAACAGAAGGTAGCATATCATAAACACACTAGTACAAATTAAAGCTGCTAGTGATGTAGTGACAAATTTAATAATAATAAGAATAATGATACTTCCTATATTATTGATTATTATAAACGGTTGTTGTATACAATATAATATAATGTAATATAATATAAAAGTACATATACTAATAAAAGAGGATAGTAGACAAAGATGATAAAAGGAACTATTAGTTGAATAAAAAATGTTTCATGTGTTTCAAATCAAAGAAAGTTGGAAGAATTTGAAAACACAATTGCCAGGTCTCACTGTGCTAGTGTTACCACTCCAGTTGTTGTGTTTTTGACTTAGGGATAGCAACCCCACAACCATGCTACATACACTCAGGGGTAGCAACCCCACAACCATGCTACATACACTCAGGGGTAGCAACCCCACAACCATGCTACATACACTCAGGGGTAGCAACCCCACGACTATGCTACATACACTCAGGGGTAGCAACCCTACAACCATGCTACATACACTCAGGGATAGCAACCGCACAACCATACTACATACACTCAGGGATAGCAGCCCCACAACCATGCTACATACACTCAGGGATAGCAGCCCCACAACCATGCTACATACACTCAGGGATAGCAGCCCCACAACCATGCTACATACACTCAGGGGTAGCAACCCCACGACTATGCTACATACACTCAGGGATGGCAACCCCACAACCATACTACATACACTCAGGGGTAGCAACCCCACGACTATGCTACATACACTCAGGGATAGCAACCCCACAACCATGCTACATGCACTCAGGGATAGCAACTCCACGAGCATGCTACATACACTCAGGGATAGCAACCCAACAACCATGCTACATACACTCAGGGATGGCACCCCCACAACCATGCTACATACACGCAGGGATAGCAACCCCACAACCATACTACATACACTCAGGGGTAGCAACCCCACAACCATGCTACATACACTCAGGGATGGCACCCCCACAACCATGCTACATACACTCAGAAACAGCTCTGACCCTGCCACAGCAGTTTTGCCCTTCCACAAATCTCAAAAAGCAGTCCTGACCTGCTACAGATCCAGATGAGCATCACAGCTCTGCAAGTCTCTAAGTCAGTTGCGGTCCAGTTTCAACAAAACTAAAAAAGATACAGCTACCTCCGACCTTGCTGAAGGACCCCCAACACTGCTAAAGCAACTGTTGACCCAGGCAAAGCTCCGACAGCAGCCCCCAACCCTGCTACAAACTTCTTGACACTGCAAGATGGTATACTTGTTTGTAGTTACCTTCTCCTGCAAACCATTAGATACCATGGAACTCAAATGCTAATTATACACCAAACAATGAATTATCCGGTTGGACTGGCACTCTCTGGTAACCTTCACCTAGCTCTTTTCTCTCATTTATACCATCTTTTTTTCATAAACTCTTCGCCTTCAATGTTGTTGTCTTAGCCTGTAAATTAATTTTCTCTATCAGAAAATCAGAAAAAGTTTTAAGTAGTTTTTTAACATAATGCTGTGTTGTTTTGCAGCTTTTTCATTAAAAAATTGTCAATTGAGTTTGTTTGAAAGATGTTTGGAGTGCTGACAGTATCAGCATGACAATTAGTTCTTTTTAAAATAAAGTAATGGAGATTTTGTGCAGACATTCTTGACCTTGCTATTAATATTTCTACATCTGACAGGTTCTCAGTTCTGGTTATTGATAAGTATTCACAGAACTTAATTTTATTGCATCAACATTTTGAATGTAGGAAACAAAATTCATCAGCATTCATTGATACACCTGCTCTTTTCGACACTACAATCATTGAGTAGTCCACTTCTTGTATCAAGTCCTTCCATATCTTTTATTGGCACGAATCCTCCATCATAGATGCTAATCAAACAATTATATATGGCTTTGTATACCATCTCCTTTGAACCATAGCCTTGACTCTGTTATAGTTGGCTCTCAGCGGGCTGTCTTTAATACCACCCAGCTAATAGCAATATGAGTTTTAGAGCAAGAGCTTTTTCTGATGAATAGTTTGTGTGCAATTCTTTGATCAATATGAAGTTAATCTTATAAGATTTTCTAGGCTAGTGGGCAAATAAAACTTTGGCAGTGAGGACCACAGGCTTCTATCAGTTACTGTATTAACTTGCAACAAAATTATTTGGTGGCAAGGTATAAGTGGCACCTCACAGCTGTGCAGTATTTTGTCATATCTCTACAAACAATTCAATATGATTAATTGGTGATTCCACACATAATTATACATCCGTTGTCAATAGAAACCTATTTATTGGGAGGAGTATCATAGATTTTGGTCAATCTACAAATATTCAGCTTACTGATGTTACGCGCAACTGATATATCTGTTTCATGCAATTGTGTGTGAAAATTTCTTCTCAGGCTACATGTATGTGGTTTCTGTCTTTTACACTGAATGTGTATTGCTTGAAAAGTCTAAAAGGCTTTGCTGCACATACATGGTGATACCTGGTTAGTCAAGGGCAAATGAGCTGCCTTGGCCAGTATTTTATATTATTTTACTGGGCTCCCTCTGCTTCAGCATGATACGTAAATAGTTCTTACGCCTCGAAAAGTTAGAATTTATATTTTATTATTAAAATGTAATTTTCAAGTGAAATATTTCTTTGGTCGGTTTATAGGGTAAATTATTGAACCCCCATGCTGACATTGATGTGTAAGCAAATGTTCTGCAGTTGATGACCCGCTAGGCTGCCTATGCGCAATGTTAATACTTCTAGACTATGTTCCTGGAAGAATACTTTCTGCCTAATAGCTTTAGTTTAAAATAGTTGTTTTTGTGAAACTGCAAGTTTGCTTTACATACTCAATCATCCACTAGACTGTGGACTACCAGGTGGGTAGTGGAATGTCAAAGATTGAACCATTTGAATATTTGGTCATTGCAACAATCATAAAGCATTGTCAAGGGCTGTTACATGAAATGCACTCTTATATACAGAGTTCTAGAATATGTCAAGGTCAATCGGCTGTTATCTTTTATTAAATGTTTCTGAATTATCACATGATCTTCAACGAAGAAAATTTAAATTACTAATTCAATTAATTTTGTCAGCTTTTGAGTGAAGGTAGCGTTGATTCTATCAAAAATCAAAGCTTTTAAGTGCTTTTTCCATGCAAAATCGCTTACTTGACTCTGGGGTGCTCAATATTCCAAGGTTTAAGTATGCCATTTAGAACAGCTGGTTTGAAAAAAACTAGGTTTTTATTTGGCTCATTGACTTTGTGGAAAATTGCGCCATTTCTGCTGATAACCCAAACTGTGATAAAGATACCAAGTTAGAAGTTTAAGATTTAATATCACACATTTTCAGAAATATATATCTTGCCATAAAATTATGTGTGATCATAACTCAACGCTGAATGATGTGTTGACAAATGAAACTGTTTAAAAACAGACAGTATTTTGTCTTTAACCACCAATTGCTGACAGGATTGAAGTGAGTTGATGGCATTGTGCCAAAAATTCTAACTGATGCCTATTCCAGCGGCGGATGCTCCTGCGTGTGTGGAGGAAGTAAGTGCTCACATCCTCACCAATGCGTTATCGATGGATCACGTAATGCTGCAGTCAATGAATCAATTAACCTAATACGTTAATTACCAATATAACTATTTCTAGCCGGAATATACCTTTGTTTGCCAGCACATAATATTTATGAAGTAACGCTTATTGACGTTTCAACTGGTTACCAAAGATCGCCACTAAATCGGAAGCACGTACATCAGTAACGCTAGTCTCTAGTGATATTTCTATATGATGACATGTTACACTAGAAATATATTCAATTGAGTAATCATATGTTAGCTCTATATAACGTATGTTGCTGTAAAGAGGTAGTAGAACGTGCCAGTCTGGTAATCAGAGAATAAATATTCAAAAACGTGCAGATATAATTATACTACAGCAGTAATTTTGGCATTGCCATGTTTGGTATTCATGCCACGTTAGCATTCACTGCACAAATTATACTGGCATGAGAGGCTGCCGTAGAGGATGCTGACACACACTCATCTGCATACTCATTTGTTCTTTGGTGTAAATACAGCTGCTTTCCTTGAATTCTATCATTCAGTCAAAAAGTATTCGGCCGAGGAAACATTGCGTCAAGGAACTAGTGCGTTATCAACCTACAAGTTTGGTTTGGTCTGTTTAAGGTATATCTGCTGACTTTGACGCTTCGTCACATGCGATGGTTTTGGGATATTTTTGTTCGATAAAGTTTTTTAAACATTTTGTAGAAGCGGTAGAACAATTTCAAACTAATTTTTTTTATTTACAACAATTTTTTTTCACTATTAATATTTCTTTGTTAACTTTTGCTCTATCACTTTAAATAAAATTTACAAATATAGATTTTTAAATATAAATGGTAACTACGCTAACTAGAAAGAAAAACCAGAAAATTTTATTTGTATTAACTTTTATGTTTTACAGTATTCGGAGCTATTATACCTGACACAATCTAAGTGATTGCTTCTAGCTACAACCAATATGAGTCACAGTTACAGCTCTGACAAGTGGAATGATGGATGCCAACAAGCAGTTTTGAAGAGGTAAATTAAATAAGCCTATTGTTGTTAGATGTCAAAAAGATGACATCTACTTAAATCTGAATGCTGCGAGTAGTTGTTTAGATTTAATTTCTGACTAGTTTATATTTTTAGAAAAAAATATTTTCATTTTTTTACACCGACACAGTGCGATGCATCAACTTTTTGATATTTGCTTATGAGAAGTACAAGTCGAAGAAAGCTGAATAACCTGAGGATGTGATAGAATAGAGTTTTTGTCTCACCTGTGATATTTATATTTGTTAAAGCTATTGGTTGGCATTATGTTACCTGATTGTGTTAATAAAAATTATATAACTGTAATATCAAAATATATAAACAAAAAATGTAAGGAGTTGTATTATCTTACTCTGTTACATAACGTTAGATACCATGATGACAGAGATGGCAGCTGCCACTCCAGTTCTTCACATGGCGACAACCACCACCACCACCATGGCCACGGCTATTGTCGCCACTACACAGGTATGGAAAGCTTAATGTTTTATATCCAAATGAACTGTTTGTTCACCAAATTAATATTAACGTTTTTGTTTGTTTACAACTCGTATTAACTTTACTGCATATGCAAACTGGTGAACCGAAAGAAATGTTCAAATGAGGGGAAAATTATTTTTTGTATTTGGACTTCTGTGAAAATATTGTTATAAAACATATTGTCACATAACATATTGTTAATTAACATATTGTTACATACTATATTGTTACATAACATATTGCTACATAACATACTGTATGATCTCTGTTGTAGAAAAAATCAAAACCAATAACTATTACCAGCGACCTGTTGTTGTGGTGATCCACCCCTGCTGTAAACCTTACGGTAAAGTATTGCAACTATACCTTAACATTGCTTACAGCATACTAAAGCTGATCCTGATTTAAAATTATTTTACAAATTTGATAGATTTTGAGAAATCACAGTCAAAATAATTATTATAATCAACTAATACCCTATTTTATTTCACAAAATATTCTGATTAAAACTCCAGGGTGTATTTGATTGTTTAACTGCTGCCAGCCGGATGCTAGTTACTGAGTAGTAATATTCAAGTTTTTATTGTTATTGTCAGGTCCACATCATTGGCCACATGTAGGCTGGCAGGCAAAGAGTGGAGACTTGTGCATCGAAGACAACTCCTCCAAATATTATGATAAGTGAGTACTAGCTAGTAAAGTTTTGTAGCTTTCATATTATCAACGATATCAGCCATTAACAGTACTCAATCACTTACAGCAGTCAAATAATAACATACTGAGTTGTCTTCTCTTTGTTTTAGGAGGATAAAATACTAAAAATATAAGTGATTACTACAAGGCAAACAACACTCAGTTTACAATAATATTGGCACGACTGTATTACCTCCACATTGTTGACCAGGCTCCAGCTGTCTGGCTGGCCTATCACCGCTAAAGAATCTCAGTACATCTCTATACTGAGTACCATCATCTAAACTTACAGCTTCTCTTAGTTTGTTGATATCTTCTAGACGAGTTGGCACATAAAGTAGTTGATCTTTTACACTGGCTGTTGATCTGGCTAGTATGTATATGAATGGGGATTCTACCATCGACTGAACTCCGACAGATGTAGTCTAAATATATACTCAGTTTGTATTATTGTATTTAAATATATTAAATAAGATAAAACAATATTTATTGTGATAGATTTTGGTGAATACCACTAATAAACAGCTAGTTTGCTACTAAAACACCAATCCAAGATGTGCTGGAATTCTTTTCCGAGCCTTATACAAGGTTCTGTGCTGGTAAAATAATTTGCTGTGCCGGTGGCACATCCTGGGCGGCCAGTCTTGACCCCTGCTGGGCCGGTAGTGACCCCTTGCTCACCCGGAGATCTTACACTAACCCTGGCGACGGAAGAACCCTTCCTCGAATCACCAGTATTATCAACCAAAGGCTAGATACAGCCTCAGGACCCTGGAGAATTTCTGATTGGACTATGGAGACATGGCTCCGCTTTTTAGCCACTTGACGCCATTTCTATTTAATCGTATTCCATTGCTTGATTTGCTAACTATTTATATATTGTATGTCTTTGGTTCAATTACTTCCTGTCAATATATGCCTACAGGTAGTATGCTAATTACTTCCTGTCACCCTGCCTATATGCATAAAGACCGATTTTGTTTACACTCATTTCATTCATCCATGTACTGCCAACCACCCTAGAAGATTGCCTCTCTAGGACTTGGCATCTATGAATAAAGCCATTATTCAAGCTGACACTCTCTCTAGTTTGTCTGAGCCGTAGGCTCTGTGCTTGCCAACTGATCCGGCAGTAACTACCGTAGTTGTCACTGTCATACCGACACAGTGTCCCCTCTGGAGAGAGGTAGAATACTCGAGATTAGGGGAACGTCATGAAAAGCAGATCGAAATCAATTACATTATTATTTTAGTTGGCCTGTTGTTTGTACTCTTCATCTGTCAAGTATACCAGCTGGTCATAGATAAACCAAACCATAAATAGGTAGTGGCTGTTTCCTGTTTAAACAATTTGTATCCTGCACTAGCGGTGGCTACTGCAGGTGCCAATTAAAACTGTTGTTAGTAGCTGGTAGTATACATACTTTACCATCAATATCTGAATGATCATGCCACCCACCCAGTTTGCAGAATACTGCTTTAAACAATGCAAGACAATAGCATTCCAAGCACGTGTGTAGTCACTATTCCTCCCTGTCGCCATGAAGTCTCCGCCCTCTCTTGGGCCCTTCTTCAACCATGAATCGCATGCACTCACTCTCTTATAACTACAGATTTTCTGTAATGAATGATCACCTTTCCCGGTATAACCTCCCCTTTTTACATTTCTGACCACCCTAAAGCATAGTTGGCAAGCTTTCATGGTCTATGCTCATTTCCTGTAATTTATTTATAAAGTAGTAGATTTTGGTTGTAAAATTTTCAGCATCGTCAGAAGTTGTGAGCTACCACTCCAAGTGAGTAAGTTACTTGTATCGAAATGGTGTGTGGTGATTAGATTTCTTTGGCTTTCTTCTCCAAGTATTCGGTTCATTGACTCCCAATCACTACTTCCTGCTGTCAATAACAGACACCAAAGTACAGTGACATAAGCTTTAGATGAGTAACTACTCCTTCAGCAGCAACAGCATTAATTTTCAAACGTAGAACTAAGAGAAGTTACCAAAACTTGAAAACTTGAAATTGAAGACACTCCCTATGCGTAGAGGAAAAGTTTTTTATCTGAAGCTAAATTGAGAAAGTTTCTTAGTGTCTGACTATAAGGACAAATAAATCTACACTGAAATGCTTACATATACAAATTATATCGGAAGTGTTCATTGTCAGAGAATTTACCTAAATATTCTCAAATCATGAAAATTATATGCTGAAATTACCATACAACTGATGCATTCAAAATTTTTCAAATTAGCTATTGTTTGGAAAACCGCAGTGCTGCCATGATAAGTACTTGTCAACCGCAGTGCTGCCATGATAAGTACTTGTCAACCGCAGTGCTGCCATGATAAGTACTTGTCAAGCAGTGCTGCCATGATAAGTACTTGTCAAGCAGTGCTGCCATGATAAGTACTTGTCAAGCAGTGCTGCCATGATAAGTACTTGTCAAGCAGTGCTGCCATGATAAGTACTTGTCAAGCAGTGCTGCCATGATAAGTACCTGTCAAGCAGTGCTGCCATGATAAGTAATTGTCAAGCAATGCTGCCATGGTAAGTACTTGTCAAGCAGTGCTGCCATGATAAGTACTTGTCAAGCAAAGATGAATTTTCACTCAGTTGGCTGTTGATAAACCTAATAAATCTAAAACTATTTTACTAGCACACATCAAATTTTATAGCGGCAATAAGCACTTTCCAGTTAACCGCTATAATACAAGAATAAAACGTACATACATATAGGCATGCACGCATGCACGCATGCAGGCATGCACGCATGCACGCATGCACGCATGCACGCATGCACGCATGCTCGCATACACGCGTACACGAGTACACGCATACACGCATACACGCATACAAGAATACACGCATACAAGCATGCACGCATGCACGCATGCACGCATGCACGCATGCACGCATGCACGCATGCACGCATGCACGCATACACGAATACACGAATACACGCATACACGCATACACTCATACACGAATACACGCATACACGCATACTCGCATACATGAATACACGCATACACGAATACACACATACACGAAGACACGCATACACGCAAACACACACATACACGCAAACACCCATACATGCATGCATGCATACATACATACATATGTGCGTACGTACGTACGCACGTACATACATGCGTACATACATACGTACGTACATACATACAAACCAGCACAGTAATGGCTACTATACCGAGGCTGGGTAGCTATCCCCGGCTGGCAACGAGATGGATGCCATAGCTTGAGAGATGATAGCGTATGAGCGTTCACAACATGTATCCAAACCTGTACCATCTTTCTTTATATTTCTGGATTTCGGGGACTAAGGCTGCCAAAGACTAGAATCTATAAAGAAGGCAAGGAGCCACCTTGGGACCCTTATTGCTGGTTGTGAGATTACAGACTCGGCTTCTGAGATCTTGGCATCAGATCTCCTTACTTATTTATCTCACACCTTATTCGCTACTTTTTATACCTGTTATGTCTATTCGTTCGTTTATATTTATAACTCATGTGATTGGATTGTTTGCATAAATAGATCAAGTACTTCCTGTCACTTCCTGTTACTCATCATATAAAAATCCGAGCTGTTCTATTACTCCTGGCATTCTTATTTGTGCTATGCTCTGCTGCTGTTTATTCTTGGATAGAAGCTCCTCGACATGGTTCAAAAGTCTGAGTTGTATGCTTGAGTCAAGGGCTCACAATAATTCTAAAGTCGAGGATACTCCTTTGTATTAGTCTTGAGTGCCATACTATTACAATGCACACTAATGTATACAAGAAACGCCTGTATATCAATGTATACACATATATCATTATACAAGAAACGCACATGTAATGTACGTACGGTGTATACAAATATATCATTATACAGCAAACACACATATCAATGTATACATTTATCATTCTACAACGAACATAAATTAATGTATAGCTATAGTTTTGCTGTATTTTACTTTGACAAGTCCCTCTGCATAATTTATGGCTTCACTTGTTTGTTTAGAGTAGAACTTTTCAAGTGAAGACTTAGCATAGTCTAGAGTACTTGACTTTGGTCTCTTTCTCGTGCTCAGTCTATCTGTACTTATGTGAAGGCATTTCACTCTCTGTCGCCTGCAATGGAAACCAACAGCTACTTTAATTAAATACCACAAATTTACTCTAAGCTGTATTACTAAATATTGTCAAATAAATCGCTAATATTTAAACCTAACTACCAACTTTTACTGGATTTTTTTATGAGTCTGTTTGAAGAAGGCTTGGCTACATTGCACAAATATATGTCTGAACTAGCTTTAGAATATCTACATGCCGTGATAAAATTAGCAAAAAATAGATGTAAGAATATTGAATTGCTGAAAAATCAATATCTAATGAAAACTATAGATACATTTTAATCTACTTGTCGAAGAGTAAATAATTGATTTTAATTTATATTTTGTCAAAGAATTAAATTGCTTAAGCTACATGTACATCCACCTCTTAGTTACTGATTTGCCCATACCAAACAGAAATGACGACACGGTGTTTCCCTATTTTTTTCTCTACTCGCCATTCTCACGCAATACCGGCTAAACTCACCATACGTGATGTCATAGTTAGCCATACAATACTTTGAAACAGCAGAGACAGGATGCTTATGAACGACTCTCTTTTACATAAATATTTGTGCTTGAGAAAATTTTTTATTGGAAACACTAAAACTACTAGCGGTGATATGATCGGTCAAATCACGAGTTGTCTGTCAATTTCTTGATGCGGATCAAAACTTGCCGATTACCTCAAAGAACATGCTACCAAATGTTTAGTGATTTATCCGGAAACAGAGACTGCAAAATTCTGCAATCGGTAAAGCAAATCGGTCGGTAATAGGTAGATGTACAAGGGCTATAATAACTAAAGCCTTCTATAACCCAACAACACTGTCTCCATGCGTACCCAAGTGTGAGCACATCAAACCTACTTACCTCTCATCTGTTGATGTAGCATCATAACCAAAATACTCAGTTACTTCTGTGAATCTTTCAATGTCTTTTAAAAGGTCTTGGTAGAGAATAATTTTGACATTTCCTGTCGATTCTTCGAGCCAGTATTTGTGAAACTTTTTCCATCTATTTAGATACTTGGTAATGTACTTCGAAAAGCCTGTATTCAGGTAAATAAGGTTTGAGCAAAAATTTTATCCTTCCAAACACTTTTGCTTGTGGGAATGAAAAGTAAGCAAAATTTCCACGAATAAATTTAACAATTGATGAGATATTTACAAATAACCTTGGTGTCAGTTTTTATTTCTCAACTCAGCACACAAAGCTGGGACTTGGAACAATTATATAAACTACAGTTTCACCCCCAAAACTTTGACAACTAACAATGTGAGTGTATACGCTCTAGTCTTTCATTTCCCTTGCCACTTCAGTAAGTTATAAGTTGAAACAGTTACTGTACTTTACAGAATACGCCAGAGACTAAAAGCTATAAAAAATAAAAGCATTTTAAAGATATCTAATACTGATAGGAACTTTGCTTTTGAGTTATTAATATAAATTGTCAGCAGCAAATGGTATGTCATAGTTTTGTTTAACTTCTATGTTGTTAACTATCTTTTTATGCGTTACTTTGTCGCTAGGAAAAGTATGAATGTTTCCACAACTGTAAAAATGGGTATTGAGGTTCCAAGCCAATTTTCATAGCAGCACCACCCACCCAAGTAGCCAGCCACAATCATTACACCAAACAGTCAAATAAAACATCCGCCTGCTAAAGCAAATAAATGTATATCTATCAGCAAATCATCTGACAACATTTTGTAGTTGAAGGTTCTGCAGCTAGGTTTTCTCCCTCTGGCTATGGCAGCCATTTTGGTACCAACCCGGGATAGCTACCCAGGGTCGGGGTAGTAAATACCCAGTGCCGGCATGATTAATTATTACCGTATATTGCTCAAACAGAGCAATATGTTTGCTACAACAAAGCCCGGTCTTTGTCTGTTGTGTCCAATGGAAGCAGGCCTGTGGTAGCCACCATCAGGAGGACCTCTGCACAGTAGTGGTCGCTGTTAGTGTTCAGTAAACTCCACTACAGCAGATCATCTGACAACATGTTGTAGTTTAATCTGGAGACCGCTACTTAAACCTACCACGGCCCCTGTTACCAGCTGACTGCCTTGCCTACCCTGTATTACTCGATTGATCAACTGCATTGGCCATCTACTCAGTTGCTATTCAGTCAGCCAACCCTGTGCCGAGATGGCTGAATAACAATGCAAAGGTAAATTAGAACAACTCAACAACTCGGTGAGAGGCTTTGATAGCATATATTTGGGGCATGGTTTACAGTAAAACCCTTTATTGCACAATTAGGCATTAAAAACAGCACTTTTAACTCTCCCAGTAGAATCTGCACAAGTAGATTTACACAAGTTGAGCCCTTTATAGGCTCGGTAAATATGAAATGTAGTTTATGACATACATATATATGGTAACCAATGATCATGCAATGCAACAAGTTAAATGTCCTGCAACACATCAAGTAACGAATGAATTAATTTAGATAAATATTTGTCAATATAAGTGCATGGCTTATCAGGTGTGTCCCATAATCTCTTTTAAGAGCCTGTGATTACAGATTACGTCACTCAAAGCCTTTCTGTACCACAACCATCGTGTTATATACTGCTGGCAAATATGTTGCAGGCAGGGTTGGACATCGCTGATTGCTAAACTGGGGATTAAATCCCTTTCGTTAATGCTGTTACAAACCAGGGAATAGGGCTTTCCGCTGGTGTTCGTGCCAAGTTATTTCAAACTAGGGGATACTATCATTTCCGCTGATGAGACCGCTGATAGCATTTTCAAGTTTTTGATAACTTTGCATATAATCTTATAACAATGAAGACTTATATGAACACGAGCCACGTTTTATTACACAGCAAACAGGGTATAAAAAATTGGCTAAAAACATATAAACCTTTAATTACAAGTTAATAATGGAGGAGCAGATTGGGTCAACAGTAGCGTATCTATTTTTTGAGGTGTCAGTGATGCAGCCTGCAGCAGTAAGTTATATGCATATTGTGGTAGATTTTGGTGAAAGATAACAGGAAACTAGGAGTTTGCTCCACCATTTCTCCACTTATGCGCTGGCAATGCGCCTGCAGCCATCGGTATGATGCTGTGCCGGTGGCAAAGCTATACTGTGCCGGTAGCACAGTACACCGGGCTGGCACCGGGCCGATAGTGACCTCTACAGGGTCAGTAGTGACCTCTGCAGGGCCGGTATGCTGACACAGGGCCGGTCTAAGAAGGCTGCAATAGCTGAGGAACTTTGAAACTAGCTAGGACTTCTCACCAAGCCAGGAACCGAAGCTGCCTACCTTAACATCTGCGGTAACCAGGACCACAAGCTAACTGGAGCCTTGGAACCCTATAGGACAATCTGATTGGCCAGTAGGAGACAGGACTCCGCCTTTAGCCACTTGGCGCCTTATTTATTTAACCCTTATTGACTGTATGATTGGTTAGTTATTTATATGTGCACTTGTATTGGTCTGATTACTTCCTGTGCTCTTACTGTTATATAGAATATGCTAATTAGTTCCTGTGAGCTCTCCTATAAAAGGAGAGACTTCTGCCATCATCATCGCATTCATTCTCATGTTGCCCCAAACACTCTAGAGGAATAATTACCCTCTAGGATTTTGTCTTGAGAATATAGCCACTTACACAAGCACCGCTCTGTATTGTTTGTCTGAGCCATGGGCTCTTGCCATACCGGGTAATTCGGTTTCCTGATTGCACAGTTGTCACTGTCGAGCAGTACAGTGTCCCCTCTGGAGAGAGGCATAATACTTGAGCATAGTGGATGTCTGTGGTAACCAGACCGGAATTCATTACAATATACATATACCTCTATTATGATATAAAAAACTGGCATACAAATGCAATACTTCCAAGATGACTAACTCCTTTTCATGTATGAATGACTTGGGCATTGTTGTTTGCAGATAAACAAGCGATTTGCTTCAGCGATTAACGTTTACAAACAGCTATTCCCAACCCTGGTTGAAGGTTACGGTCTTGGAGGCCTCTCAGGCTAATTCAAGTACAGTGGCATTATTGCATCAAAAATGTATGACTCGAGGTTGCACCCCGAGTCCTACACTGAGTTGCGGTTGATCACAAGGTGTACTACCCTGTACCGTTGTTATTTTTTATTACTTTCTCAGATCTCCTCTTGGGTCAAACATTGCACGGTTCTGTGGTTCATAAATAATGCATGCAGTGGGTGCGGAAGGCTGACAGCAGCCAAAATGCACCACTGCATTACCTTGTTTTATAAACTATTCGGAAAAGATTTTCTAGACAATTGACTTGTTTTCGGTCTTTACTAGTTTACGTCATCTGAAAACTCTATGGATTTTTGTGACGCTGGCAAAGTTTAGTTGAAGAAAATTAATCTACTCTTTTATTTTGATGTTCTGACCTACAGGAATTTGGAACTATAGTGAATATAATAAACTAAATTTTGTGATAAAATGTTCTTTGTTTGCAAAACAGCATCAAATTATACTTAGGCAACCACAAAAAATTCATTCTGAGCCTACATGTTAGGTTCTACCAGCACAAGCAAGGTGTTGCTATTGCTTACAGAGCAGAGTCATTGTATTGTTGTATAACAAAAACCCTGAAGTCAATATTTCCAAATGATATGCGTTAATAACGTGATGGTGTGTGGAAAGCAAAATTTACCTTCGCTGGGTCTCTCTGTACTATCCACTGTGTGATTCTTTACCAGATACATATTCAGAGAAACTTCCTCTATTCCTGGGTATTTCGCCTGGGAATACTGATCGTGGTTTGCAGATTTTAATGTTCTCCTGCAATGAGTGTAAGATACCATTGCAGTGCAGTCACTATTGATTAAATAAAGACTGGAAAGTAGTAACCCTGTATTAGAGTTATACCTGGTGTACTCCGAGAATCCCGCATCAAATGGATTTCTGATCAAAACCATAGTTTTTGCTGGATGTGTGTTGAGGAATATCGTCGTAGCACTTCTGCTACTATTTTGGAATGGATAATGAGTCTTGTAGTAGAATATATCTTTTGATAGAACATTCCCTGAGCTGACAGCGGACAACTTGTAGCCTGAAAGTTTTAATTAGCTAATTAATTAATTTTGCTTAAACAAACAGAACCTTACAATGAAACTTTATAGTTTCATTTTGGTCCACAGATATTTTTGAGCACAAGGGCCTCTGCTTCACTGGCAGGTGCAATGCTTGTATCCAAAATATCTTCCAGGGAAATGTTGAAACAAGTTGATTATACCAGGTGATGGCATACAAACCTATGCATACCGATTTGAGGGATGAGATGATATAATTGGAAGAAAGCCAAAAGCATGGAATGTACTCATCAATCAGCGTTGACCCCCAGTGTTGGTCACATAAATAATCTGAAAATGTTTGGTTAATGGATTTAGCATCTTACTTATAAACTCTCCTGTGCGGCACCTCGTATCATTATTGTTTTTAAAAATTATATGCATTGAAAAATATACTTTTTTGTAATGAAAGTATTAAAAAGGTTAAAAATATTAGCTGCCAGCCACTTATGACAAAAGTTGATATTTCTGGTTGAAAATTCAATATCTAATTAAAAACAAATGGATTATTTGGGTCAATCAATCTTTAACATCTAATATACAACAGAATCGCTGTATGGATTTTCTTTCTGCCAACAGCACGTTACTTGAGCTGCAGCCTAAGATCAATAATATTGATACCTTAAGAGGCTAAATTTACACTGCTTCTATTTTGTCATAAAATGGTTTTCCTGTAAAGGAAACAGTATTTCAATTCAACAAGTTTTCACATTAAAATTCAAAATATAATGAGAATGTATCATTTGTTCAACTGATTATTTGGATAAGACCGTTTTTCATAAATGGTTATTCACAAACCTGTGATGGTTGATATGGCCTGGCGAGACCATGCGCTGCCAGATCCAGGAACAGCTGCCAGCAGTTGTATACCATACTCTGATTTGGGAACGTATTCATTGCTCCTTTTTAGTAGCTTGTTGCAGCTGACGGAACTTGAAAGAGATGCAAGTATTATATTTTTGTGACATTTACTAAACTTTAGTTACTGCAATTTTTAATTATAAACTAAAATCATGTTTATACGCTTTACTACGCTGCCAGCAATTAGGCATTACTAGGGATAAACCCACTGATCAAAAATTCTTTAATAAATTATTATAATTATTATCTATCCCGTATTGTATAGAAAACGATCTTTGTACATTTCAATAGAAAAAGGTGTAGAAAACAAACCTTTCTGAAGAAATCATGTAAACTCGCCGAGTATGGAGAGACATCAGTACTATAGAAGTGAATATAACCAGTACAACTAGTATAGTTTTCTGTCCTTCTATTGATGTCATCGCCGTTTCCTCCCCTTCAATAATAATAATTTTGGGTTCAGTTACTTTGCAGTTTGCTCAGAATCATTCAGGTTTTGAAACATCAAATTAATGAACTTCAATATATCTATTATAAAAAGTACACTCAAAATTCTTATTATGGAGGTGTCAGCGCACTTGGTTTATCACTCGACAGCATGCATATCACCCATTACATAACTTTGATTACCAAAGGGTCATGTTGGTGAGCAATCAGACACAAGATAAGCATCGATAGACACAAAATTAACTGTTGATATCTATTATTAACAAAACAAACCTTGACCAATACTTTAAATTGGTGTGAAATGCTCAAAATACTTGCTCATCAAATGTTTCATCTATAACTACAAATCATTATATTTTACTTACGTGACGTACTGTACCAAGCCTTAACGTGGCAATGTTGTATCTACAAGTCATAAAACCAAAATGTTACACAAGATAAAGTGTCAAGCCCCTTTCATGGTTTGGTGAGTTGTAATTGCTTTATCAGCTGTGGATGATTGCATTTCAATACAATATCATTACGCTGTCTGTCAGCAAAAATTAGCAGTGTATCACTTGCATCAGCAATTGCAACACCTACTATATTATTGTAGTTATTTCTGTTTATTGGTAATTCTAGAGAAATACCCGACTAATGCTTATAAACCAAAGGCATTACTAATGCAGCGCTAACTCATAGTATCAGCTACAAACAAATTTCCTTGGCAGGTTTTCGTTGTCGAAGGATTGCCGGCAGAATAATTTACAGTTAGTATTGAAACAATGCCAAATCCAAGGGTCCATTCCTACTTTGCGCTTTAACCCATGAGGTCTGCAGTGACACTGTTCTCTGGTAGCAGTCCTTTCCTAATCCGCTTGTTAACTCTAATCGCGCCAAAGAATTGAACTACTTTGAAAGTCTGTAATTTAGAAATGAATTCGTAAGTGTGAGAAATTTTAGTTCATGTAAGAAAAGACAAACAGCTAAGCTAAATTACTCTTAAGTCAAGATTAAAATAACTATAAAAAATTGTGTGTTAATTTAAATAAGAAGCAAATCATTATTTTGTGAAAGACTTTTGTGGAAAACAGTCTTCTGCATCCAGCATTTTACTTGCATTGAACCCGGGATGTGCCTCTAGCTCATGGCACACATCCAGACAAATTTCCTTGGTGCTGGAGCAGGATTCGCAGGTTAAACCTATTACAAGCACTGTATATAGCATATATGCAACAATTACTACCCCGGCACGGGATATACCGGCTCCGTGTGAGATTCTAAACAAACATCAGGATACCGCTATAGTGCTTGACTTGAAGACAGCCTACAATGGTTCCATGGCCTTCCCATCAACTGAGGTCACTGTAGTAGTTTTATATTGCAATATTTCAGTACTTTATTTAGCTGGTGATAAAGTCTCCATTCACATTGCGTCACTTCTATATTGTTTTATGTAACCAGCTATTGAATGACTGTTGCTCTGCCTGCTAGACTAGAGTAAGCAATGCAGTGGAGATTCATCCTAGAGGTCACGAGGTTCTTGTGTTGGCACCAGTTGGACTGTGGGGTGTATTGGTACAAGAGATGCCCGTATATCAATGTATACATATATATCATTATACAAGAGATGCCCGTATATCAACGTATACACATATTTCATTATACAAGAGATGCCTGTATATCAATGTATACATATATATCATTATACAAGAGACGCCAGTATATCAATGTATACATATATTTCATTATACAAGAAATGCCTGTATATCAATGTATACATATATTTCATTATACAAGAGATGCCTGTATATCAATGTATACATATATTTCATTATACAAGAAACATACATATATTAATGTATAGGCAGAGGTTGACAGCTGTTGCCAAGAGTGCTTAATGGATTTACCAGAGCTATTGGTAAATACTGTTTATATAATTATACAAGAAACGCACATACCAATGTATACATATGTCATTATGCAACAAACACACATACCAATGTATACATATATCATTCTACAACGAACATACACTAATGTATAGCTATAGTTTTGTTGTATTTTACTTTGACCAGTCCCTCTACATAATTTATGGCTTCACTTGTTTGTTTAGAGTAGAACTTTTCAAGTGAAGACTTGGCATAGTCTAGAGTACTTGACTTTGGTCTCTTTCTCGTGCTCAGTCTATCTGTACTTATATGAAGGCATTTCACTCTCTGTCTCCTGCAATGGAAATCAACTGGTACTTTAATTAAATACCACAAATTTACTCTAAGCCGTATTACTAGATATTGTCAAATAAATCGCTAATATTTAAACCTAACTACCAACTTTTACTGGATTTTTTATGAGTCTGTTTGAAGAAGGCTTGGCTACATTGCAAAACTTTA
The DNA here is from genome assembly GCA_945261195.1 of Cryptosula pallasiana. Classification (NCBI taxonomy): domain Eukaryota; kingdom Metazoa; phylum Bryozoa; class Gymnolaemata; order Cheilostomatida; family Cryptosulidae; genus Cryptosula; species Cryptosula pallasiana. The sequence continues at coordinate 2,860,485 of OX183137.1, forward strand.
TGTCTGAACTAGCTTTAGAATATCTACATGCCGTGATAAAATTAGCAAAAAATAGATGTAAAAATATTGAATTGCTGAAAAATCAATATCTAATGAAAACTATGGATACATTTTAATTTACTTGTTGAAGCGTCAGTTATTGATGTTAATTTACATTTTGTCAAAAAATTAAATCACTTAAGCTACATGTTAGCCACCGATTTGCCTATACCAAACAGAAATGACGACAGGGGGTTTCCCCTATTTTTTCTCTACTTGCCATAATCACGCAATACCGGTTAAACTTGTTGTATTTGCTGTCATAGTTAACCATAAAATACTTCAAAGCAACAAAGATGGGATGCTTATGATCGACTCTTTTTACATAAACATTTGTGCTCAAGAAAAGATTTTTATTCGATACATTAAAACCACTAGCTGTGATATGATCGGTCAAATCACGTGTCAGCTATTAATTTCTTGACGTGGATCAAAACTTGCCGATTACCTCAAACAACACGCTATCAGTTGCTTAATGTTTTATCTGGAAACAGAGACTGCAAAATTCCGCAATAGAAAAAGCAAATCAGTCGGTAATAGGTAGATAAACTTGGGCTATAATATCTGAAGCCTTCCATAACTCAACAAACTGTCTCCATGTGTACCCAAGTGTGAGCACATCAAACCTACTTACCTCTCATATGTTGATGTGGCATCATAGCCAAAATACTCAGTTACTTCTGTGAATCTATCAATGTCTTTTAACAAGTCTTGGTAAAGAATTATTTTAATATTTCCTGTTGATTCTTCGAGCCAGTATTTGTGAAACCATTTCCATCCATGTAGATAGGTTGTGATGTGCTTCGAAAAGCCTATATTCATTTAAATAAGGTTCAGCAAAAAGTTTATCCTTACAATCATTTTTGTTCTAGTGGGAATGAAAAGTTAGCAAAACCTCTGCAAATAAATTTAACAATTAATGAGATTTTTCCGAATGACGTTGGTGTCAGTTTTTATTTCTCAACTCAGCACACAAAGCTTGGACTTAGAACAGTTATATAAACTACAGTTTCACCCCCAAAACTTTGACAGCTAACAATGTGAGTGTATACGCTATATTCCTTCATTTCCCTTGCCACTTCAGTATTAGTTGAAACAATTAGTGTACTTTATAGGCTACTTCTGAGACTAAAAGCTATAAATAAATAAATACAAACATTATAAAGATATCTCATGCACTGCTAGTAGTAATATATGAGCAGATCTCCCTACCAAGTGTTTTTTTGTGGATCAGATCTTGAAGGTTATGCAATAAGTTACGACGTTGGATGGATTCACCGAGTTTATATTGTATTTCATTTGAGGGGTACTTGAGTGGTACTTGAGTGGCATTTGAGTGGCATTTAAGTGGCATTTGAGTTTTGATTATTTTTTTACTTAATTTGAACTTATAGCATATACATTTTGAATGCATGACATTCAAGTTTTGATAATTTTTTTACATAACTCGAACTCATATGATATTTTGAGAGAGAAGAGAAGAATGAGAAGACTACATTGAATCAATATATGATTATATACATTTATTACATAATAAGTAGCAAAATATTCTTGTATAATATAGCTAGAGTTAGTAAATACTAAGTAATTCAAAGCACTACAACTTGTAATGACAATCAATGGTTGATAGTCTTTTTCTTTACAATGTTGTCATTGTTGTACTGATGTTATAACTAGGAAGGAAGACTTCTGTTCTATGTACTTTTGATTCCATAAGGAACTAAAATCAAAAGTTATGTATTAGTATAGGATGATTAAACAAAAATGTAAAATAATTACATGAATTTGAATTATAGTTCTTTTTACATTGGTTAGTTAACATTATATAGTAAAGGGAAGTAACTCACCTCACCAAGTTATATTGTTCAGTTTGTTTTTTCTTGAGCATAATTTTCATCAAGTGTTTTTGATTCTCTCTCTTCTATCTAAAGCAAAACAAAAAATAATTGCTTTATAAATAAATATTATCTAATTGGAAGTATTACTTATATCAGTTAGTTTACATTAAATAAAAAATACTCACTATGTTGTCTTGTCTGACATGCTCTTTTTGAATATAGTTTTCACCGGGGGGGGTGCTGGTTCTCTCAAAGATGTAGAAGATGTGTTTCCCACTCCCATTGAAAGCACTAAGACCTTGTTCTCAACAACCTCATCTGTAGTAAAGTACTTCATCTGGTTGGAATTATCAAGTTTGTTGGATAGGTTTTGAGCCGTTTCTATCGCTTGTAATGCTGTGAATGTGATTATATCATGTCGATGATAACCAAATCTACTAACTTCACGATTTCTTACAAGTATGACTCCTGTTCCAATTTGTTTGATGTTGCTAGCGTGTTTTTCAGGTATATATAGAACTCCCATCATCAAACCATCATATTGCAAACATCTGTAGTTTACCAGTAGCGCATTCATCACCACATCTCCATTAGGTAATGTTAACTGAGTTGATATTTGAGGAGATTCAAAACTGATTACACTTCCAACAGCAAATTGCGAGAGCGTTGCGATACGAACCATACTGATCAACTGAGTAGGTGTTTTTTTTTTTATTAATCTACTTAGCTGTTTAGCTTCCTCAAGGGAAATATTGGATGGGAAGTTGATAGGGTGAAAGATTGGATGCTTGTCTGAATCGAATCCCATAAAAACCACCAGTTTTGGAACATCCGGTTGTGTTGGAGCTAATTTGTTGTAATCCTCATTTCTCACCATAGACCTCACTTGTCGTCTGTTGCCAAATGTTTCGATATTGTAGCGGATAATGCATAAGTTTTTATATACATCCTCAGTTGGTTGTTCGATGGAGATTATCTCGAGAAGTGATGGCGTTTGATTTAAGTGAAGTGGTTGAAACCTTCCAATCATTACTCTGTCATTGGTATCGCAAGAATTGAGCAAACTAGCGGCATTTTTTGACAAGCAGGAAAGATGAGAAGGAGATGGTGCTTTCAAAGTCCAAGTATAGTCAATCGTTTTATTTCTATCCGAATCCCATGGCTTTGGTCGAATTGTGTTCAGTTTCCTTCTTATTAAATGTGAATCAGGAAGGATATTTTCTTTATCATCAGAGTATGGTTCGAATGTTGAGAGAAATGAGGTATTACGGTCTTCATTCATATTCAGAGCGTTCAGTCGGAAGTTGGAACTGAAAAGAGAGTAAAAAATATGTAACAAATGGGTGGAATTTGAAAAATATTTTGAAAAGAATAAACTAACTAGATATTTATAAAATAAACACATAATCAAAACCATAATAATTTTTCTGATACATTATGGTGAAACTATTTGATCTTTTATTAATAAGAACAAAATATTAAAACATAAAATTAACTTTCTGAAGTATTATAGCAAAACTAGTTGAAGTTTTTTATCAGTATATGTTAAAGAATTATTTAGTGATTCTCACCTTATTGAGTTTCAAGTAAATGTAGTAGTTGGTGTGTAGATGTTGCTTCCTTGCTAGCTATTGTAGAACTGGATGCTTTCTGTGTGAAAACACTGGTTCTTAAATAGCTAAAGCTGTACTAATTAACCCTATGAAACCTTTATAATATATCTATGACTCAGCAGTTTTTTCACGCGATATTCCCGCGAAAGCTTTGGTTTTTTATTCGCGTGAAAATTATTTTTTTTACTCCCGCGAAAGCAATGGTTTCTATTCGCGTGAAAATAAACTATTTATTCCCGCGAAAACATTGGTTTGTATTCGCGTGAAAATAAAATATTTATTCCCGCGAAAGCAACGGTTTCCATTCGCGTGAAAATAAACTATTTATTCCCGCGAAAACATTGGTTTGTATTCGCGTGAAAATAAAATATTTATTCCCGCGAAAGCAACGGTTTCCATTCGCGTGAAAATGAAGTATTGATTCCCGCGAAAACTTTGGTTTGTATTCGCGGGAAAATAAAATTTCTATTCCCGCGAAAGCAACGGTTTCCATCCGTGTGAAAATAAATTATTTATTCCCGCGAAAACATTGGTTTGTATTCGCGTGAAAATAAACTATTTATTCCCGCGAAAACATTGGTTTGTATTCGCGTGAAAATAAAATATTTATTCCCGCGAAAGCAACGGTTTCCATTCGCGTGAAAATAAACTATTTATTCCCGCGAAAACATTGGTTTGTATTCGTGTGAAAATAAAATATTTATTCCCGCGAAAGCAACGCTTTCCATTCGCGTGAAAATGAAGTATTGATTCCCGCGAAAGCTTTGGTTTGTATTCGCGGGAAAATAAAATTTCTATTCCCGCGAAAGCAACGGTTTCCATCCGTGTGAAAATAAATTATTTATTCCCGCGAAAACATTGGTTTGTATTCGCGTGAAAATAAAATATTTATTCCCGCGAAAGCAACGGTTTCCATTCGCGTGAAAATGAAGTATTGATTCCCGAGAAAGCTTTGGTTTGTATTCGCGGGAAAATAAAATTTCAATTCCCGCGAAAACAACGGTTTCTATCCGTGTGAAAATAAATTATTTATTCCCGCGAAAACATTGGTTTGTATTCGCGTGAAAATAAAATATTTATTCCCGCGAAAGCATCGGTTTCCATTCGTGTGAAAATAAAATATTGATTCCCGCGAAAGCATTGCTTTGTATTCGCGTGAAAATAAAATTTTTATTCCCGCGAAAGCAACGCTTTCCATTCGCGTGAAAATAAATTATCTATTCCCGCGAAAACATTGGTTTGTATTCGCGTGAAAATAAAATATTTATTCCCGCGAAAGCAACGGTTACCATTCGTGTGAAAATAAATTATTTATTCCCGCGAAAGCATTGGTTTGTATTCGTGTGAAAATAATTTTGTTATTCCCGCGAAAGCAACGGTTTCCATTCATGTGAAAATAATGCTGATTCATAGCAGTGCAACTTAAGCTATATAAGAAGCACTGTTTTCATACAGAAAGCATTCACTTCATCGTTAGTAACTGAAGGAAGAAGATCTACTACATCATCATCTACTACAGCCCTCCTTCTTCATCATTTGAGTTACATAGGAAACAGCTGAAGTTCAAACGACTATGTATATAATTCATCTAATTCAAAGAACAACAAGTCTTCATTTATGATGTAAGTAATTATATTTCGTTTTAATTGTAATCAATTTAAGCGTGAAGACATTTTCTGAACAAAAAACAAGATTATTCACTATTTAAGATATCAAAAAATGTTGTATGTAAGTTTTAATTATGGTTATTCTTATTATTTCAGGGCTTCAAAATGAAAAAAGTACTCCTTCTTCATCCGAATTTTATAGAAAGCAGCTCTCAAGTTCAAACTAACTGAAGGAAGAAGATCTACTACATCATCATCTACTACAACCCTCCTTCTTCATCATTTGAGTTACATAGGAAACAGCTGAAGTTCAAACAACTATGTATATAATTCATTAAAGAAAAACAAGTCTTCATTTGTGATGTAAGTATTTATATTTTGTTTTAATTGTAATCGATTTAAGCGTGAAGACATTTTCTGAATAAAAAACAAGATTATTCACTATTTAAGATATCAAAAAAATGCTGTATGTAAGTTTTAATTATGTTTATTCTTATTATTTCAGGACTTCAAAATGAAAAATGTACTCCTTCTTCATCCGAATTTTATAGAAAGCAGCTCTCAAGTTCAAACTACTAGGAATATCATTCATTTTAATTCAAAAGAAAAGACAAGTCTTCATTTCTGATGTAAGTATTTACGATCTATTATAATAGTAATCAATTCAAGTATATTAAAAAAAAATTGAAACCTTAGTCTTTTTTTATTTTTTTGCTATAAAGCATTATTATTTTTTTTAGAATAACAACGAACTAGATCAAAGGAAAAGAACTTTCCAACAAAACTTCAACTTGAGTAATAACTGAAGCTACTACTTATATTATATATAAAAAATGTGTCGAGTAACAAACAACAGATATGTAGCAAACACTATTTATAATGAAAAAAGAGAAATGCAAAAAACTCGAAATTGTTTTGAAAATACTAAAGACTGCGCTGAATGGATAGATGATAGTTTACTCCTTACTTCATCGTTGTTTTTACAACGAACTTTTCCTGATACCACTGCAATAACTTATGTCGTCGCAACTTATCCGGATAATCACTGTAGTCTTTTGTCATTAAAATTACAAAAAACTATTGCGCAACTTTCCCCATCGGACTTTTTCAAGTTCATTTACAATGAACTCTCTTTTTATGAAAGAGAGGCTTTAATGCTTGATGAAAGTTATCGAAGAAAATCATTTCTTACAAATTGGAGACGAGTAGGTAAACATTGTGGTGAAAACATGGCTGCAGCTGGTTTCTATAACCTTGAAAAAGACAACGCTGTTCGATGTGTTTTTTGCCAAGGGGTATTACTAAACTGGAAGGATGAAGATGAACATCCGATGAAAGAACACGCTAAAAGTTTTCCGTTTTGTCGATTTGTTAGAGGATTTAACACTCACAATCGTCCGTATAGACCTAGGAAACTACTTGCAGATGAAATGAAAAACATCTCAATTGTCAAAAGTTATACGATGGAAGAACAAAAGATCAGAAGAGGAGATTTAACTGCAGAAGTATTACCTCTAGGTATATCAATTGATCGTGCTGATACACCACGTTTTGCTACTGAAACATCTAGAGAAGACAGTTTCAAACAATGGAAGGGTAAAGTCTCCATGAAACTCCTTTCCAATGCAGGTTTCTACTATACTAAGTTCGGGGATAGTGTAAAATGCTTCTTTTGCTCAGGTGAACTTAAAGAATGGAAAGAGAGTGATCTACCATGGGAGGAACACTGTCGATGGTTCCCAGACTGTTATTTTTTACTCGGGAGTAAAGGTGAAGAGTATGTTGAGGATGTTTACATGCGAACGGAAAAAGGCAAAAGGTGTAAGCGACGGGTTGAAAAATATCGAGAAAAAGTAAAACAAATAACGCGCAACAATGACACCGAAGAAATGAAACTTATTTGCAAAAAACTAGGATACAGTCAAAACGATATCGAACAAGTTTTAGTGTTAAATGGAAAACCTTTTGAGCGAATAGGTTTTATGATTGAAGCCTTACATATTTTTGAAAATGATTTTACAACTGTTGAGAATTCGTCAACACTGTTAAAAAATGATGCTAAATCAATTGATTCGTTAAAAAAAGATAAAGATCCACTGTTAAAAAATGATGCTAAATCAATTGATTCGTTAAAAAAAGATAAAGATCAGACTAAGCAAAGCAAACTCGCTCAATGTGTGTCTGAGACGCATGAAAAAAAAGTAATTGCAAATCATATCTCTCTTCCGTGTGGTCATCTCATTTACTGTAGTGAGTGTAAGGAAAAAGCGCTTACTGAATGCTCATCAGAAGTAAAACCTTGCCCAATCGATGGTTGTCAGGTTGAAATTAAAGCATTTATGAAGATCTACATGAGCTAGCATAACAATTAACCTCAAAAAAAGAAAAAGTAATGAATGATTAAATAGATGTTTCAATTTGAAAACGTATCATTCGCGTTTTGTAATTTAACGGAATAACAACAAATATGTTACGTGTTGAAGACTTTGCTCACCAAGAAGCTTCCGATGCTATAGGTCCTAAGACTTTTTTGGCTGAGGTTTCTGATGAAATGTTGAGGATTTATTTTACGGAGGAATGTGTATACTGTGTACTAGGAGGAAGTTTTTACAAGCAAGCAACCAATCTATCGCTACTAAACTGTTACTGTTCACACGTTGATGACAAATGTATCACTTGTAAAAGATATGCTGAAATGGTTGAAGGCGCTACACCTACCAAAAAAGAATTGGGTGATGCTATCGACTGGATTGATAGAAGACAAGTTTTGAAAAATGCTAAAATGGGTTTTTTGGTGCATGATGAATGGATTAATGCTTTTTTGGATCTTTCCACTGATGATTTGAAGTCTCCCTTTTTGTTAACAAATTTGAGAGCACGATTAAATCCCTACCTATTACCTACTAGTCAGAGCAAACTGGCTTATCAACGGCTAAAGGATAAATTACTTGCGATAGCAGAAGGATATCCATAAGCTTACACTCTTGATGAAAAAGAAGACTCAGTCAACCCGATAATAACTATTGATTCGACAAATATATCTGAAGACTCATAAAAGAACTGCTACAAAAAAAGTTGCTTCATTTATCTCTGAACTACAGCAGAAACATGAGTGGAAAAACTCAAGGATTCAAGTCAATTGGTACATTGGCTGATTTTGTTCCTAAGTTCATAAGGACTCATTTTGAACACATTCCTTTAGAGCGTTCGAATCCTCTTTTTGTTCAACTCATCACCGAAGAAGTATTTTATTTTGTGTTAGGATTCAATCTAGTTCGTAAATCAATACAAAGCATGCTTTTGAGCTGTAATTGTATTTCAAGAGCAAATCCTCTCGAATGCTTAAACTGTTCTAGGAGCTTTGATCCAAAAGTATGCTGTCCGCAAGACAAGTTGATAGATTTTGAAGATCTCAAAAGAGCGATCGAACTGGTTGATATAAAGCAATGTTTGAAAGATGCTGAACTGGGTGATTTGATAGATATTTCGATTTTAAGAGGTTTGACTTCATTTCGCTGGACAGAAACACATGTTCTTTTGTCTCAATCTCGATTGGAACCATACTTACATTTTGGTAACCACTTTGATGAGATTGTTTCAAATCTTCAAAATCGGTTGAGAGAGCTGAACAAGTCGCTAGCCTCTTACATATAAATAGAAAAAAACATCAAGAAAGAAAGTATTCAACTTTCAACACTGAAAGCGAAAACATTTTAAAAAATGAGCTGTGTATTTATCTTGCTACTGGCACTAACATTTCCCAATGTTAGTGGAGTATTCTATACCAACGAAATTGATGAATGTATAGCCGGAGCTATGGATAAAAATGATGTCTTGTTTTTTTCACCTTTCGAAAGGACTATACGATATAAAGATGAAAATGGAAAAAACTGTGTGCGACTCTACCCTCCCGACTTATTATATTGTGGTTTTTTCATCCCTCAAAGCGCTTCTTGGATCTGCAAGGAAATAACTTCTACAGATTCTGTGTCTTGTGATACACCAACAAAATACACTCTGAATCAGGAGGAATGCGCAATAGGGGTTAAAAATAATACGGAAGGTCTTACTCAAAATACAAAACTATTTTGGAATGATGAATTATGTGTATTTGAATACAACACCTCACGTTTGATTTGTCCACCAACAGAAGAGTTTGAGACAACCAACTTTGCATGTGTGGAATGCAATCGTTTGACCAACAGGGAGCCGAAAATAGCTACTATCATCACTAACATCAATGGTATTGAAGGTGTAAATTTGTCATTTTCGAGTTTTGAAAGTTTGAAGTCTGTTCAAAACAAGATTATCATCAGTATCACATGTCAAGGAGATACCAAAGACAAATGCAATCCCAAGGTTATAAATATAGAGCTTTAGTTGAAGCATATTAACCAAAGACCACCGAAATGCAAGACAGTTAACTCTAGATGATGAAAGCATAAACTAGGTTAAAAGTCTCTCTCTCTGAATAAAAAAAAAATGAGATATTGCATCTATCTCCTATTATTCCCAATCCTAAGCGGTTATTGTCTTGTAACAGAGTTTACACCATTCACTTTATCTCATAGAGCGTCTGGATGTTTTCGGGGAATTCTTAATATGGAAGCGGTTGATTCAGTAACTCGTATTTTAAGAAAAAACTTAAAATATCGTATGCGTAGACTCATATGTTTCATGGAACCTACTCACCTACGTAGAAGCTGTGACAATTATGATATGTGGCCTCAACACTACTTTGTTTGCAAAACCGACGAAGCTTTAAATTACATTCGTTTATACGATGAAGGATTACTAACTACGACTCGAAGAACAACTCCAACAACAACCACTGCAACTCCACATACAACGACAACAATCACCACAACTCCACAGACAACGACGACAACAACCCCGACGACAACCACTACAAACAAGCCAGTAGTTCCGGCTTTATCACCATCAATTCCATCTCTTCCACAAGCTCTGGGTTTAGTCGATTTAATTTTGGAACAACCAAGCCCTACAAACTCTACTATATACAATTCTGAAGAAATCCAAACTACTACTGATTGTGTGTGTGATAGATACATCATATGCGAAAACAATTCAGTATCAATTACAAATTCAACACCGTCGATTTATAGAGTTTTTATTTATAATGATTTGGAGGGTTTTTCAAAACTTTCTCTGTCTATATCGGAAAATAGTAAACTTAAGCTTGAAGAAAATCTTCTCATCATCATTGAACCTGAATGTGATGATATTTCTTGTAAAGTCATCAAATACTTTACAGATTAAAAAGTTTTTATAGACTTTAACTCTATATATTCAACTTATTACACTCTATTATGATATCTATTTTATCACATTCTCCTTTTTTGTAAATTTGTACAATTAGATGAAATTTAACCATTTAGAGAATGATTTCTTTTTGCAAAAAAATTTATGAAAAATTGAATGAAATGAAAAAAAGACTATGTATTAATTGTTATTACTTAGTATTTACTGACTCTAGCTATATTATATGAGATTTTCCCTACTTATTACACAATAAATGTATATATTCACATATTCTTTCATTTTTAATCACTGTATTTATTCAATGTAGATATATCTCCTCTCTCTCAAGATATCATATGAGTCGGAATTACAGAAAATTATCAAACCTTAAATGCCTTACATTCAAAATCTAGATACCCTATGAGTTATAATTATGTATACAGTTATGTAATAATTATCATAACCTAAATGCCATACATTCAAAATTTAGATACCATATAAGTTCAAATTAAGTAAAAAAATAATCAAAACTCGAATGCCACTTAAATGCCATTCAAATGCCACTCAAGTACCCCTCTCTCTATGTAGATATAAATATAGCCATAAATATGTACATAACTAGCCATATATACATGAATGTATAGAAAACTAAAAAATCTCTCTCCTCTCTCATCTCCCATCTCTCCTCTCTCCTCTCTCCTCTCCCCTCTCTCTCAAGATACCATATGAGTTCGAGTTATGTAAAAAAGTTATCAAAACTTGAATGCCATACATTCAAAATCTATATGCCATATAAGTTCAAATTAAGTAAAAAACTAATCAAAACTCAAATGCCACTTAAATGCCATTCAAATGCCACTCAAGTACCCCTCAAGTAAAATACAATATAAACTCGGCGAATTCATCCAACGCCGTAACCCATTGTCTCAACCCCAAGGTCTAATCCACAAAAAAACACTTGGTAGGGAGATCTGCTCATATATTACTACTACTGCTACAAAAGCGGATGAAAAATTTTGCTTTTGAGTTATTAATATAAATTGTAAGCAGCAGATGTTACGTCATGGGTTTGTTTTACTTCTATGTTAGTTAACTATCTTTTTCTGTGTTATTTTGTTGCTAGGAAAAGTACGAATGTTTGCACAGCTGTGGTAATGGGTACTGAGGATCCAACCCAATTTTCATAGCAGCGCCACCCACCCTAGTAGCCAGCCACATTAACCTTTACACCATCCACCCTAGTAGCCAGTCACATTAACCTTTACACCATCCACCCTAGTAGCCAGTCACATTATCCTTTACACCATCCACCCTAGTAGCCAGCCACATTAACCTTTACACCATCCACCCTAGTAGCCAGTCACATCAACCTTTACACCATCCACCCTAGTAGCCAACCACATTAACCTTTACACCATCCACCCTAGTAGCCAGCCACATTAACCTTTACACCACCCACCCTAGTAGCCAGCCACATTAACCATTACACCAACCACCCTAGTAGCCAACCACATCAACCTTTACACCATCCACCCTAGTAGCCAGCCACATTAACCTTTACACCATCCACCCTAGTAGCCAGCCACATTAACCTTTACACCATCCACCCTAGTAGCCAGCCACATCAACCTTTACACCACCCACCCTAGTAGCCAGTCACATTAACCTTTACACCATCCACCCTAGTAGCCAGTCACATTAACATTTACACCATCCACCCTAGTAGCCAGTCACACTAACCTTTACACCATCCACCCTAGTAGCCAGTCACATTAACCTTTACACCATCCACTCTAGTAGCCAGTCACACTAACGTTTACACCATCCACCCTAGTAGCCAGTCACATTAACCTTTACACCACCCACACTAGTAGCCAGCCACATTAACCTTTACATCATCCACCCTAGTAGCCAGCCACATTACCCTTTACACCATCCACCCTAGTAGCCAGTCACATCAACCATTACACCACCCACCCCAGTAGCCAGTCACATCAACCTTTACACCATCCACCCTAGTAGCCAGTCACATCAACCTTTACACCACCCGCCCTAGTAGCCAGTCACATCAACCTTTACACCACCCACCCTAGTAGCCAGTCACATTAACCTTTACACCATCCACCCTAGTAGCCAGTCACATCAACCTTTACACCACCCACCCTAGTAGCCAGTCACATCAACCTTTACACCACCCACCCTAGTAGCCAGTCACATTAACCTTTACACCATCCACCCTAGTGGCCAGTCACATCAACCTTTACACCACCCACCCTAGTAGCCAGTCACATCAACCTTTACACCACCCACCCTAGTAGCCAGTCACATCAACCTTTACACCACCCACCCTAGTAGCCAGTCACATTAACCTTTACACCATCCACCCTAGTAGCCAGTCACATCAACCTTTACACCACCCACCCTAGTAGCCAGTCACATCAACCTTTACACCACCCACCCTAGTAGCCAGTCACATCAACCTTTACACCATCCACCCTAGTAGCCAGTCACATTAACCATTACACCACCCACCCTAGTAGCCAGTCACATCAATCATTACACATCCACCCTAGTAGCCAGTCACATCAACCTTTACACCATCCACCCTAGTCGCTAGTCACATCAACCTTTACACCATCCACCCTAGTAGCCAGCCACATCAACCTTTACACCATCAACCCTAGTAGCCAGTCACATTAACCATTACACCATCCATCCTAGTAGCCAGTCACATCAACCTTTACACCATCCACCCTAGTAGCCAGTCACATTATCCTTTACACCATCCACCCTAGTAGCCAGCCACATTAACCTTTACACCACCCACCCTAGAAGCCAGTCACATCAACCTTTACACCACCCGCCCTAGTAGCCAGTCACATCAACCTTTACACCACCCACCCTAGTAGCAGTAGTAATATATGAGCAGATCTCCCTACCAAGTGTTTTTTTGTGGATTAGACCTTGGAGGTTATGCAATGGGTTACGATGTTGGATGAATTCGCCGAGTTTATATTGTATTTCATTTGAGGGGTACTTGAGTGGCATTTGAGTGGCATTTAAGTGGCATTTGAGTTTTTGATTATTTTTTTTACTTATTTTGAACTTATATGGCATATAGATTTTGCATGTATGGCATTTGATTTTTTTGATAGTTTTAACATTGTATATAAATGAAAACGTGATAAGATTGTATGGTTATTGGAAGTTAAGATGTCGACAGAGGATGATGTTGAGATGAGACCGATGAATGAAGTTGATACTATTGATGGTACTGAACGTGATATGATAGATGTTTTACCGAGTATGAAGCGTAAAGCGTTGATAATTATGATAATTTTGGTATTTGTCGTAGGGCTTTCCACTTTTGGAGGTGTTACTGAGTTTAGTATGTATGAAGAAGCTATGGAAAAAATACAAAAAGCGAGAAACTCTCCTGTTGGAACCATAAATGAAACTACTGTTGATTGATGAACATCTTTTTATGATGAATGGGAAACCTGAAGATTATGACCCGAGGATGCGATCTCCTTTTACAGCAATGATTGCAGGACCAACAGGATCGGGAAAGACGCAAGCGATTTTTCGAATGATTGAAGCTAGTCAGACTATAGCACACCCTCCACCAACAGAGATTCACTACTGTTATGGAGCCTACCAAAAAGCCTTTGATGATGTATCAGGAGTGATTTTTCATGAAGGCATGATAGATATAACAGTGAGTTTTCCCAGAGATGGTAAAAATCGATGGCTGATAATTGATGATCTCATGGATGAAGTTTCTGGTAAAGCTGATGCTAATGCTTTGTATACAAAACATAGTCATCATTTGAACATAAGTGTGTTTTTTATTGTTCAGAATCTGTTTTTAAAAGGAAATCGTACAATTTCCTTGAATAGTCATTATTTTTTTCTTTTTAAAAACCCTAGAGATGCTTCTTCTATTTCCTATTTGGCTCGACAATGTTTTCCATCAAAAATAAAATATGTACAAGAGGCTTTTGAAGACGCGACAAAGAAACCATACTCTTATTTACGAATAGATACGACTCAACAAACGAATGATCAACATAGACTATTGGGAAATTTTACATCAGTTCTCCCTATGATATTATATGTACCCAAGTAAAAGGATATAAATACAATTACTATTCACTTCACCTCAATCATATTTTGTTATTCAACGACGCAACACGAAAGCATTATAATGTCTAAAGCTTTGGAGAAAAAATTAACAAAAAATGCAGCTGTGTTGTTATCGCTCAACAATACAACCTTTGCTATTCAAAAGTCTGTTATAGCCAAAGCCAAAAAGGAGTTTATTATGACTCTAATGGAATGTGCTAAAGCTATTATAAATGGAACGATACCATTGACATCATCTCAGTATAATGAGTTGCAGCGAAACGTGAAGGATATTAGCGCTTTAGTAAGAAAATCAACGTTAGATGATAAGAAAGCTGTATTGCAAAAAGGAGGATTTTTAGGCGCTCTACTAGGACCTATCATCAGCAATATAGTTCCAGGGTTACTTAAAAGTGTGCTAGGCGGAGGGAGAAGATAAAGATGAAACTCTCAACACGAATGATGCGAAATAGAATGGCGATTTTAGCTCTGGATGATCTGAGTAAGAAAGGGAAAATCGCTATAGTCGAAAAGGCTAACTCAGATTTGTTTCAATCATTGATAGAAAGTGTTAAAAATATTATATTAGGTAATGTTCCTCTTGATTCTGAGCAGTTTATTGAGTTGCAGCGTTACAAGAAGGAGCTACATAAACTTAGTGGTAGAGGGAGAGTTGATGATAAGCGTAAAATTTTGATTCAGAGTGGTAGAGGGAATCTTTTGGATGCTATTATAACACCTATTGTATCTGTTTTATCATCAATAAAAAGATGAATCGACAGCCTTTAACATTCTCCAGACGTAATTTTATACTCACTGAAGATGAATACTATAGATTAACAGAAAGAAAGGATGATAAAACAGTAGTAAAGGAAGAGAAAGCCAGACCTCCATTGTATTATAATCCTATGGAAGCTATAACAGTGAGAAATATGAAGCGAAAGCGAAATGATCTACTGGAAACGGCTTATGATTCTGACTTATCCTCATACGAAAAGTTAGATGAAAATGTTGAAAACCTACGTAGGTATTTGTCTGATGTCAAAAAGATTAAAAATAACCAAAACCAGACACAAAAGGATAGTTGGAATCTCATTAAGAAAAAAAAGACAGAGTCTACTTTTCCTTTGGCCAATAGCACAATTATTGATAATAAACCTAATGTCTTTTCACCAAATGTTGATAAAGACAATGAGTTAGAATCAGTGAAAATGGTTGATGATGATGATGATATTGGGACGGAATTAATAAAAGGAAGGTTGTTTGATACTGAAGACACAACCTTACTAGGAAGTACATTTCTTACTGATGGAGAAGATGAGCACGATAGTGAAAGCGAAAATTTAAAAGATTTTGAAAAAAAAGCAGCTGATTTAACAAAAAAAAAGAGTGATCAAACGATCGCTGTCAAAATGTTGAATAATCTGAGTAAAATTGGTAGATTCGACTCGGAGAAGGACAGACTGAAAATTGGAGAACGTTGGTTGAATCCTAGGACTTCCAAAACTTTACTACGAGACGTTCTAACCGAAGGAGGTAAAATACAATCGGGAAATACCAATTACAGTAGATTTAAAAGCCTGCTAACTGATGAAGGAATCACAACTGTCAGAAAATCCCCGCATCGAACACGTACTCAGAAGAAAAAGTTGGTCGTTCCCGGTACTAATTTATGGACATCGACACGCTAAAAGAGTTGTATTACAATCCTGCATTACATACATCTCTACGAGGAGCTAGAGCTTTACTGAAAGCTCGTAGAAAACGAGAGGGAGAAAAAAGAATCCGTGAATGGTTGAGTGGTGAGGATGCCTACACGTTACATAAAAAAGTTGTAACCAAGTTTAAGCGTCGTCCTACAATTGTAGCTGGAATAGGGGAGCAGCTACAGGTAGATTTGATGGATGTTCGATCTCGAAGAGATGAAAATAATAATACAGCATTTTTACTAACTGCTATTGATTCTTTATCTAGAAAAGGTTGGGCTGTGCCGCTCATCAACAAATCAGGACCGGTAGTAGCAAGAGGATTGAGAAGAATACTAGAAGGGGAAAATTATAAAGCTTTACAATCTGATAAAGGTAAAGAGTTTGACAACGTCAATGTCAAGACTCTGCTAGCGGAAAAAAAGATCAAGCGCTTTACAACCGAAAATGAAACGATAAAGGCATCAATGGTGGAGCGTTTTAACAGAACTTTAAAAGAGAAGATATATAGATATTTGACATATAAAGATGATGATAGATACATTGATGCTTTACCAGAAATGGTTAATGCATACAACAACACAATTCATGGTGCTATAGGTATGAGACCAAATGATGTGAATTTTCAAAATCAAGAACTCGTATGGAATCGTGTGTATGAAGGAGGTGAACATAGTTTAACTCAAGAAGCAAAACTAAAGGTTGGGGATTATGTGAGAATAAGTAAGGCAAGAGGAGCGTTTGAAAGAGGATACACTCCGAATTGGACGATTGAGATTTTTATAATCACTGATGTACTTATTGATGAAAAACCTGTTGTATATAGGGTAAAAGATTTAGCTGAGGAGATGATTGATGGCACCTTTTACGAAAAAGAGTTGCAAAAAGTAAAAAAACCCACGATTTTCAGAATTGAAAAGATATTGGGAAGAAGAATGAAAAGAGGTAAAAGACAGATTCTGGTTAAGTGGTTAGGATACGGAGAAAAGTTCAACGAGTGGGTAGATGAATAGTTTATAAGGAAAGAACGCTTGATATAATCATCATACGTTGGGAAAATGTCGATGCTGATAACTTTACCCTCAAACTCTAGTGGTGAAGAGTTTCCTGATAATAACAATTCCGAATTTACAGTGAGACTGTATAAATATTTGGTTATCAATGGTGGTAAATGGGAGGTAGCTCTGCTAGATATGACTTATTCTAATAATTGGAAAAATGTTACCGAAGGGAAAATATATCTAGAAAAGACTAATGTCTCCGGTAAAAGCGAAAAGTCCTTCATCCTAATCGGTAATGGAAGATATGATAGTATAGAGGAGTTGGAGGAGATTATACGAAAGAGAATGAATGAAATGGATTTAGACAAGAAATTCGCCATCTCCTACAACAAGATCACCAACACTGCTTTACTAACTAACAGTGATCCTGATACTGCCATAAGCTTTTCCAAAGATATAGCATATATTTTTGGATTTGAATCACAAACTACATACCCTCGTGGTAGATACAATAATATCACACCTCCTGATATAAATTCCGGTTTAACATCCCTGTATGTTTATTCCAACATTGTTGATAATAGAATGGTAGGAGATACGAATGTACCTTTATTGAGAGTAGTTCCAGTTCAAGGAAAGAAGAATAGTGTTGTGTATCAAGAATTTAAAAATCCTCACTATGTTGACGCTTCATCACTAAATAGTGATATGATTAAAGTACTTATAACGAGTGACGACGGTCAACGAATACCATTTGATGGTGGAAAGGTTGTGTTGACGGTTCACTATAGAGAGAAAGAATTATAATGAGTTTGGTACGATACACCCCTGAGGATTCAAAAGATTTTTTTGATGAGTACTACAAGATGCAAGCTGGAAATGGAATTGGAGTGTATAGCGGACGACGAGTGATGCCTAATATGAGAGGAAATGGACTTGGTAGTATTTTTTCAAGTTTACTTAAATCTGCAGCACCAATGCTGAAAAGAGGAGCAATTAGTTTGGGGAAAAGAGCATTGTCTGTAGGTGGAAATGTAGCGCGTGATGTCATCGATGGTCAAAGTTTTGCAGCGTCAGCAAAGAAGAGGGGATTGGCAGAGTTGAATGATCTGGGGGGAGATGTGCTCAATGCAGTCCGTCCAGATAGAATGAAAAGGAGAAAAACAAGAGGTGGAAAGAAGAGGAGAGGTGTTGGTAATCGTGGTATATTTTAATAGCAGTAGAATCCGGTATAAAGACAGCTGAGCTTGATATCTATATTCATTAAGCGGTAACGCTTCAAGCATTCATCACTCGCAAAAGATGGCTAGCCTAAATGGAACAACAGGTAATAAGTTGGAAGGTTCTTCCTACAACATAAATCCAACGTTGGATGTATTTGCTACGGAACCAACAAACATATCGGTAGAAAGATCGGAATATGTTGTCATCAGACCTGATAGGTTAGATCCTTATGGTAGTATTGAGTTAACCTTGTCAGGGAGCACTGAACATTACACAGATCTTTACAACTCGTTTCTGCAAGTTGAAGCCACGGTTGTTCAAGATGATGGAACCAATATTTCAGGTAATGATGATGATGCAGTTGTGTGGATGGGGGATTCAATGCATGCATTATTCAGTGAGTTGAAAATGTCGATAGAAGGAACCACCGTTGAATACGCTAACAACTACGGTTTACGCTCCTACTTTTCACAACTACTCGAAAACAGTGCAGAAAGAAAGAAATATCAAGGTAAGATGGAAGGATGGTTGTATGATGATTCAACTAGCAAAGACGCTACTGATCACAAAACCGCTGATAAGAAAAAGAGGAGAGCTCTAATCATAGGTGGAAAGACAATAGAATTAACTGGAAAACCTCATCTCGCATTATTTCAGCAGAAAAAACTAATAATACCAGGTCCTACTATGCAGCTGGAGTTTGAGCGTGCCTCTGGCAAACTAGCTTTGTTTGCTGCGAATGAGTCGCCTGCAGGAGGGGCAAAGATTAGAATTGATAAATTTGAACTTCATCTTTGTAAAGTTAAGGTGAATCCTACAATACAAAACTCCCAACTCAGCTTGGCATTGGAAGGTCACAACTACATTTATCCTGTTGATCGAAAACGGATAAAACTATATGGAATTCGTGCTGGTGTTGCGCAGATCGACATCACTTTGGAAGAAAACAAACAAAAACCTAAACAAATTTATTTAGGTTTAGTTAATCACAACGCAATGAACGGACGTTTCGCCTTGAATCCATATAGAATGCAGCATGCTAGTGTTGATAGTATTGTATTGAGAGTTGGTGATTGTCCAATTGGAAGGAGATTTGAACCAAATTATGCTAGAGGAGTTTTTGGAAGAGAATATCATCAGTTTCTACACGCTACCGGAACTTTGCTTGAAGGTGATAGTCTCGGTATTACGAAAGAACAATACCTTGATGGTACTACACTTTATGGATTTGATTTGACTGGTGATTTTCTTAAAGAAGGTTTTCACTCTATGAAAAATGTCACAACAAGTGTGGAAATTCGTTTTAGCGCTAACACGACGGATGGATTATCCCTGGTAGCATACTTTGTAAAAGACGGTGTGTTGGAGATGGATAGCATTCTTCAATTAACTATCGGAGGTGACGCAGTGCTTTAAACAGAAAGTTACAGATGAATACCATACAAATTCGTTCGATCTTATCTTCAGACGTTTTATGTCAAAGCGTAGGGTTTCATGTTGGAGCTAGAGAACAGTTTTGGAAGCAAATTTGCAATTTTCCAACAGGATGTTTCGTATTCAACACCCATTATTCTCATCAACCCGGAGAGCATTGGTTGGCTGTGTACGCTAATGATTCAGAGGTGGATTTTTTTGACTCGTTTGGACGTTCTGTTTCCTTTTATCCGGATGTAAATGAAATACTAAGTATTCATGGAGGATATGAAACAATACGAAGTAATGAAACACAACTACAAAATTTTTTGTCAACTGTATGTGGCGACTATTGTGTATACTTTTGTTTACTGAGAAGTAGAGGATGGAGTATGGATGAAATTGTTAGAAGTTTACGAGACATAGGAGATAGTGAGATGAGAGATCACTCAATACGGAGATTTATCATACAGACCTATCCTAACTTCGAGTTCATAGAAGATAATACAGTAGAAGGAATAGATGGTGTACATATACAAGGAACTAATTTACTAAGTAAATTGTTAAAATAAATTATTATAATTGATTTTTATTTGATATAACAAATATAATGAATAAAATACAACTTATCTCATTATTTGTGCTAAACACTACAGAACCTATAAAAACTATTATTTTGTAATGTTTCAAGCAAGAAGTAAATAAGATCTTCTCATTTTCTTCCTCAGGAACGCTCTTTAGTTATATCTAAAAGACATAGTAACTAATGACTCTATCATACATAGTTATATGAATTAATTTTACAAAAATACTTCAGATCTTTCTTTAAATAGATATGAAACTTACCATCATAGAAGACGAGTCACATCCTTTGTGTTATCGATTAAGACTCTGATATGCTGTTCTGGACAATTCTCTTTTTCATTTTCATCAAAGTAGGAGAGACAGGTGTGCTGCAGCGAAGTATCAAACAGTTCTGAGACTTGAATGAAAGCTTGAAGAGCTGAGAGTAGAATGATGTCGTAGGAAATCATGTTGTTCGTATTTTGTTTCAGTCCTCTGAATACGATTACACCACTTTTTTCCGCCACCACAGATGAAGCTATTTGAGCAGGGATGCTAAGATCTCCAATCAATAGCTCTCCTTTCACCATACATCTGTAATTAGCCACTATAACATCAGCAGTCTTGTTCCAACGAGTATCACATTTTCTTAGCATTCCAGGATTCTCATAAGCTATAACACTTCCTGTCGGAAAATCGTGTAGGTGAGCAACACTGAAATAAGCCTGTATTTGTCTCAAACTCTTGCCATACAATGAGTTGAATGGATCGTTGATCTTTCGATTACATCCATGAGATTCAGCAGTACGAAAAATCGCATCTCCTGTCTTTCCTTCTCCCATATAAATTAAAACAATTGGACGTGTTTGCTTAGCTTTATTAACAAGCAGTCCTATTTCGGTTGAAACATCACTCTTCACCCGAGTTATCTTCTTATTCTTTCGGTAGTTGTAAATCATGGTGCACTTTGATTCATCACGAAATTCAACAGACAACACCTCCATAACTGTTGGTACTGGTAGTTCTCGGATTTCCATGGATTCTTCAAGTTTTTCTAGACTATCTGGAGAGAGAGAGTTTATTAACCCAGCGCTCTTGTAGGTGAGAGTGGTTAGTTCATTACTTCCAGCATCTTGAAAGGGTATTCTGGTGTGACGAAAAAGCGTTTCATCTCCAACATCCGTCAAAACTAGTTTTTTGCACTTCGAGCCAGTTTCATTCTCATCTTTTGTCAAATCAATAAAAGATCGTTTCCTCATCGATGTTCTTTTTGAAGACAGCTTGTTAGTAGGAGATGTGAATGAAGTAAAATCTTGTTGGGATTCTGGTTCATCAACCACCAATTGACTTTCTGCCATATCAAAGATAGGAGAAGGTGATGGGGAAAGGGTTTGCTGGGATCCTGCTTCTTCATTCATCGGTTGACTTCCTTCGTCTTGAGTATTCATTCTAAAAAAAACAAAACATTTTGTTTAATTTTTCGTAATTAATTTTAAAAGATCATAAAGGTCATAAACCTAGTAGCGTTAGCTAACAAAAAATAAATATTTTTACTCTTACCTTTATAAAGAAGATGAGCTCCTAGTTGTTGCAATGAAAGATTTAGTAGATGTTGCTTCTCCGCTAGTCGTTGTAGAACTGGATGCTTTCTGTGTGAAAACAGTGGCTCTTAAATAGGTAAAGTTGCACTGATTAAATCCTATGAATCAACATTTTTTCACGCGAATACAACCCAATGCTTTCGCGGGAATAAATATTTTATTTTCACGCGAATACAAACCAATGCTTTCGCGGGAATAAACATTTAATTTTCACGCGAATGGAAACTGTTGCTTTCGCGGGAATGAATACTTTATTTTCACGCGAATACAAACCGTTGCTTTCGCGGGAATAAATATTTTATTTTCACGCGAATACAAACCAATGCTTTCGCGGGAATAAACATTTAATTTTCACACGAATGGAAACTGTTGCTTTCGCGGGAATGAATACTTTATTTTCACGCGAATACAAACCGTTGCTTTCGCAGGAATAAATATTTTATTTTCACGCGAATACAAACCAATGTTTTCGCGGGAATAAATAATTTATTTTCACGCGAATGGAAACCGTTGCTTTCGCGGGAATAAACATTTTATTTTCACGCGAATAGAAACCAATGTTTTCGCGGGAATAAATAATTTATTTTCACGCGAATGGAAACCGTTGCTTTCGCGGGAATAAACATTTTATTTTCACACGAATAGAAACCAATGTTTTCGCGGGAATAAACATTTTATTTTCACGCGAATACAAACCAATGTTTTCGCGGGAATAAATAAATTATTTTCACACCAATGGAAACCGTTGCTTTCGCGGGAACAAACATTTTATTTTCACGCGAGTATAAACCAATGTTTTCGCGGGAATAAATAATTTATTTTCACGCGAATACAAACCAATGTTTTCGCGGGAATAAATAATTTATTTTCACGCGAATACAAACCAATGCTTTCGCGGGAATAAACATTTCATTTTCACGCGAATACAAACCAATGTTTTCGCGGGAATAAATAATTTATTTTCACGCGAATACAAACCAATGCTTTCGCGGGAATAAACATTTTATTTTCACGCGAATACAAACCAATGTTTTCGCGGGAATAAATAATTTTATTTTCACGCGAATGGAAACCATTGCTTTCGCGGGAATAAAAATTTTATTTTCACGCGAATACAAACCAATGCTTTCGCGGGAATATATACTTCATTTTCACGCGAATGGAAACCGTTGCTTTCGCGGGAATGAAATTTTTTATTTTCACGCGAATAAAACAGGGATATTTCACGCGAATAACACTATTCTGATAGAGTTTTCGCGTGAGTGTTTTTAATGGCTATAAGCTAAATGAGTAGGAGTGGCTTATACTATATAAGAACAGCTCTCTCTGCATAGAAATCATTCTCTCCAGCAATAAAACATCGACTACTACAGCTGATTTCATCAACTACTACAACTGATTCATCAACTGCTACAACTGATTTCATCAACTACTACAGCTGATTTCTTGGTGATAAGGTAAGAATTAATAGAAAAATTACTTAATAAAAGTTAAAATGTAATTATTTTACAACACTGTTTAATCATCATATACTAATACTTAACATTTTATTTTAGTTCATTATGAGTTCAAAAAGATACACAATCAAAGACTACCTTCCAAAGATATATCATAGCTATATTAAAGAAAATGTTGAAGTACAGGAAAAGATTGGATATCGCTTGACATTACAAGCTATATTATTATGTATGACACAGCATTTGCTAACTGTAGCTTCTTTACATGGAGAACTTTCACCGATACAATACCGACCATACACTACACATAAATACGTTGACAATTCAGTAGAAATATTTAAGCTTATGACTAAAAACAATTTTCAAACAGTTGTAAAAATGTCAAAAACTGTCAGTATTAATGATTACTTAAAGAAAATTCAAAGAAAAGTGTGGAATAAAGAGCTCACTCAAAAATTGATTTCAATACAATGGACTACTGAATTATTATATCATTTTCAATCAGATATATGTAGATACATACAAACGGATGAAAATCTCTCATCATCCATTTTTTCATTTGAAATGATATTGGAACTATTTCAAGCTTACAATATTTAATATGTTCTCTTTATGTATCCCTACTTATTATACAATAAATGTATATATTCACATATTGTTTCATTTTTAATCAATGTATTTATTCAATGTAGATGTATCTCCTCTCTCCTCTTTTCCTCTCTCCTTTCTCTCAAGATGCCATATGAGTTCGAGTTATCAAAACTTAAATGCCATACATTCAAAATCTAGTTGCCATATGAGTTCAAATCAAGTAAAAAAATAATCAAAACTCGAATGCCACTTAAATGCCATTCAAATGCCACTCAAGTACCCCTCAAGTAAAATACAATATAAACTCGGCGAATTCATCCAACGCCGTAACCCATTGCCTAAACTCCAAGATCTAATCCACAAAAAAACACTTGGTAGGGAGATCTGCTCATATATTACTACTAGTAGCCAGTCACATCAACCTTTACACCATCCACCCTAGTAGCCAGTCACATCAACCTTTACACCACCCGCCGTAGTAGCCAGTCACATCAACCTTTACACCACCCACCCTAGTAGCCAGTCACATTAACCATTACACCATCCACCCTAGTAGCCAGTCACATTAACCTTTACACCATCCACCCTAGTAGCCAGCCACATTAACCTTTACACCATCCACCCTAGTAGCCAGCCACATTAACCATCACACCACCCACCCTAGTAGCCAGTCACATCAACCTTTACACCATCCACCCTAGTAGCCAGTCACATCAATCGTTACACATCCACCCTAGTAGCCAGTCACATCAACCTTTACACCATCCACCCTAGTCGCTAGTCACATCAACCTTTACACCACCCGCCGTAGTAGCCAGTCACATCAACCTTTACACCACCCACCCTAGTAGCCAGTCACATTAACCATTACACCATCCACCCTAGTAGCCAGTCACATTAACCTTTACACCATCCACCCTAGTAGCCAGCCACATTAACCTTTACACCATCCACCCTAGTAGCCAGCCACATTAACCATCACACCACCCACCCTAGTAGCCAGTCACATCAACCTTTACACCATCCACCCTAGTAGCCAGTCACATCAATCATTACACATCCACCCTAGTAGCCAGTCACATCAACCTTTACACCATCCACCCTAGTCGCTAGTCACATCAACCTTTACACCATCCACCCTAGTAGCCAGCCACATCAACCTTTACACCATCAACCCTAGTAGCCAGTCACATTAACCATTACACCATCGATCCTAGTAGCCAGTCACATTAACCATTACACCATCCACCCTAGTAGCCAGCCACATTAACCTTTACACCACCCACCCTAGTAGCCAGTCACATTAACCTTTACACCATCCACCCTAGTAGCCAGTCACATCAACCTTTACACCATCAACCCTAGTAGCCAGTCACATTAACCATTACACCATCCATCCTAGTAGCCAGCCACATTAACCTTTACACCATCCACCCTAGTAGCCAGTCACATTAACGTTTACACCATCCACCCTAGTAGCCAGTCACACTAACCTTTACACCATCCACCCTAGTAGCCAGCCACATTAACCTTTACACCATCAACCCTAGTAGCCAG